>VDFB02271358.1:380700509-381155495 GCA_007258455.2 Sequoia sempervirens
CATCACTTCAAAGAGGGGCAAAATGTAGACATAAAGAATATATAGATTGATATTGCACACTCTATCCTAATCCACTAACATCATTTCATCCTAAAGTATCCCTCGGTCTAACCATTTAATCAAATCTCCTTATCTGACTAAATTCATCAATATTCCACTCTTAATTAAATAAATCACTTTATCTAATTAAGTCACCTCTTCCAGATAATTAAATTAATCATTTTGATCTAATTATCTGATTTAATTAAATAATCAATTTCATTTTATTAAATCTCTTAAGTCTATCTATTAAAATAAATAAATTAAAACCTTATTTAATTTAATCTAACATCAGCTCCTTTTAATTAAATAAATCAAAATATTTATTTGATTAATATCTTATCACATTCTTCTCATTATTTGATTTAAATAAATCCTAAAATCTAAGTCAAATAAGTCACATCATCTAATCTCCTATTAAATTAATTGACCCTTGATTAATTTAATCTTTTATCATGTCCCATCCTCTAGATTTTGCAACTTGCACATGAAAATAGATTTAATTCATTTATTAAATCTCTATTTTCCTTTCAAGGAATCTTTTTGGAATATTCTTCAAAGTTTGAATTCAAAAATTCCAAGTGGACATGTCCTTCCAACAAGGAAATAACTCCAATTTACATGTCGTTTGCCTTGAGCCAAGTGGCATTTAATGCTTTTTTTCTTCCCTACTTTCAAGTCATTTCAACAACTTTGAAATTCAAATTTATGCATTTATTTGCACAATCCTCAAAACTTGCTCAACCTTCATCCTCTCACATGTTGACAAGTGGCATCATATCATTGGTTGAATCTTTGTCCCACATTGATCAAATTTGGACATCTCTTCAACTTATCAATCTATAAATAAAGAGGTCATATCCTTATTTGATCATCCACAACTTGAGTAAAGTTACCATCCTCAAATATCTATCATGTTTCACACCATTGAATTCTTAGCTAGGTTCTTTTGTAGATTTGGCTTGGAGTCCTCATCCTTCATCATCAAAAGTGGATCACTTATCAACACCCTTCATCATCTATCAACATTGCATCATAAGAATTGGGAAAAGGCCAAATTTCCACATCAAATTGGCATAAATTCCCCCATGGGATCAAGTGTTTGCTATTTAAATTAGTATTTAATCTTTGGTTTATCATTTTTATTGTGTTCTTGCTTATTTCCTTCCCTATTTTAAATTTGCAAATGGATTATATGGGGAATCCTTGTTTGTACTTGCAATATCTAACTTAAGGTGTTTAATCTCTTTGTTTTGCAGGCATATAGATTGGGGGTTCACACTTCTGCAATCCACTCTTCTATAACAGCTACAGTCAAACTCGACACCATAGCTTCTCCCTCTAAAAGAGTTCTCAAAAACGCACCTGCAGCTTCCTCATTAAAAGAATCTAACCTCAGAAAATAATTCAGCAAACCACAATTGCTGAATGCCTGAACTGCTTGAGGATTTTGCGTCAAGAGCTCATGAGCTACATGCTCATGTTTTACTAATTGGCCACCCATATTCGCAAATTATCCCTACTAAGATTCCTAAAACTTAACTTCTTCTGAAAAGTCAAAAAAAATTTTTTGCTCTACTTCTTTTTTCTTTTTCTATCCTACCATCACTTTTCTCTACTTTTCCAAGAATGACTCAAAAGATAATTGCATGAAATGATTGTTACAAACTACCCAAATCAAGCAGTTAATTGTGTTTTAGGATAAAAACACACAATCACATTTGGAAAGTACAAGAAAATAAAAATATCTTATCAGTTGTGACAGTGACATAAGAAAAGGTTTGAAATGGATTAACCCCACCCCCTACTAAAAATTTGGCATGTGTCCACACATGTGCGAAAGGACAAGTGAAGAATAGGCAATAATGACTAATATGTACATAGCAGTTAATGAATAAATAAAATAAATAAATGATGTGACAACAAAAGATATCGTGTACCTTGTAATTAATGCTCGTACACGCTGGGAAAGATCACAGCACAACACGAAATGATGGCTAGATTGGAAGCCATAAATGAGGGTGGTATGGTAGGATGGATGTCATGGAGGAAACGGAAATGAATGGTGGTGATGGATGAGAAACGAAGAACGTGGCTTCCTTAAAAAGGAAACCTTTATTATGGGAATGCAATGTGGAATTTTAAAGAGATGTTGCAGGAGAAAGGCCAAAGCCTTTTGTTATAGAAAAATCAGTAGCCGTATTTGAAACAAACTACTTCATAGATTCTTATTTGAATGCTGGCTTATGATACAACTGAAGATAGTATCCATTAACCAGTAGCTTGAATCAAACTATATCTATTGTAGCTAACTATAATAAACCATTATCAAAGAAATTTTCTATTTCATAAGGACCAAGCCATCTTGTGGTGAGTTTAACTTGATTTTCCTTGTATCTGGAGTCATATAGCAGCGTCCAATTTCCAACAGAAAATTACTTAGTTTGAATATGATTGTCATGCCATTTTTTTCTTTATTGTTGGATAGTTTCAGTATGCTATAGGGTAAATTTCCTTATCTCATCCAATGCATTCAGCTATAGGAGGCATTCATTTTGAGCATCAAAAATATCAATGTTAAGCTGGAGAGCAGTCCTCATGGTCTTATGCTCAAACTCTATTAGCAACATGTTAGTTTTTCCATACAGTAACTCAAAAGGAGTGAACCCTGTAGTTTTTTTCCATGTTGTTCTATAGGCCCAGACTACTTCAAGAAGGCAATTGCTCCAATCCTTCTTGTGTGATTGGACTATCTTTGTAAGGATTGCCTCAATTTCTTGTTGGTAACCTCTACCTGACCATTGGCTTCAGGGTGATAGGGGCTAGACTTTCTATGCCTGATCTTGTAATCATTCATCAATGCAGTGATTAAGTTGGATGTAAACTAAGCTCTTGATCACTAACAAGTTCCCTTGGGATTCCAAACTGAGTAAAAATATGCTCATATAGGAATTCAACAACTTTATTGTTATGGGCATGTGTCATTGCTTTCACTTCCACCCACTTGGTTACATAATCAATACAAACAAAAATGTATGGTTTCCCATTGGATGGAGGATCAATAGGCCCAACAAAATCCATGCCCCACTTGTCAAAGGGACTGAATACCACTTGAGGATTCAAGGGCATTTACTTAGACATTGTTGGTCTCCCCATTCGTTGGCATCTCACATTTCTAGTGTAGGCTGCAACATCTTTGTGTAGTGTGGGCCAACAGTATCTTGTAGTAAGCACCTTCATAGATGTTCTCTTGGCTACAAAGTGCCCACCACATGGCTCATCATGAAAATCATGCAAAATGTCATAGGTCTCATCTTCCCTAACACATCTTCTCATGACTTAGTCAGGTCTTATGTAAAATAAACAATCAGTAATCCATGAAAATTTAAAACTTTTATCTACCAACAATTGTCTTTCCTTTGGTGAGAAGTGGGTTACAATCTTATTGGCTACTAAATAATTTGCAATATCTACATACCATGGAGTTTGAGCAGTAATAGAAAATAGATTTTCATCAGGAAAGCTATCATCAATTACCTCAGGAGGTGTAGTTGTTTAAAGCCTTGACAAGAAATCAGCCACCACATTAGCTTGCCCTAACTTATCAATAGGTCTGATATCAAATTCCTACAACAATAGGAGCCATCTTACTAATCTGCCAGATATGGCAGGCTTATTCATGAGGTACCTTATTATTGCATAATCTATATGGAGAAATATTTGGTAACCAGTGACATAATGTTGAAACTTGTTAAGGGCATACACAACTGCTAGCAATTCTTTCTCTATGATAGTATAGTTTAATTTAGGGCCTCGAAGGTTTTTTGCTAATGAAATATATGGAATACTCAATGGAATTCTCTTTCTGTCCTAAAACTACCCCTATGACATAATCATAAGAATCTATGTGTAAATGAAAGGGAAGGCTCCATTTTAGTCCTTGAAGAACAGGTGTCTGAGTAAGTAAGTTCTTAAGCTGCATGAAAGGTTTGTCATAGACCTCAGTCCAGTTAAATTTAGAATCCTTAGTCAATAAGGCATATAATGGACTAGCTATTTTGTTGAAATCTTTGATAAATCTTCTATAATATCCAGCATGTCCTAGGAATCTTCTAACATCCTTATGTTTTATAGGTGTTGGAAAAGTTAGAATAACTTCTATTTTTGCAAGATCAACTTGAATTCCTACTTGAAAGATATGATGCCCTAAAACAATTCCCTCTTGCATCACCATAAAACATTTCCCACTATTCAAAGACAAAATTTTCTCCTAACATCTTTTCAACACTTTTTCCCAATTGGCTAATGCTTCTTCATAAGTAATTCCATAACTAATGAAGTCATCCATGTAGATATCCATAGAATCATGAGAAATGTCAACAAAAATATTGATCACTACCCTTTGAAATGTTGCAGGTGCATTACACAGTCCAAAAGGTAAGATAGAGTAGGCAAAAGTACCCCATGGACTGGTAAAAGTTGTTTTGTCTTGATCCTCAAGGGCAATTCTAATTTGATTATACCCACTATATCCATCCAAAAAGGATAAATACTTTTTACTAGACTATGAGTCTAGTACTTGGTCAACAAAAGGTAGTGGAAAGTGATCCTTTTTATTTGTTGTGTTCAGCTCCCTGTAGTCTACACAAACTCTCCATTTTCCAGCTTTTTTAGGGACAATCACCAATGGAGATACCCATTGATTATCTAAAAAGGGGTAGATAAAACCAACATCAAACAACTTTTGGAGCTCTATTTTAACTATTTCCCTGAGTGTTGGGTTTATCCTTCTTTGAGGTTGTCTAATAGGTAAACAGTCTTTCCTACTGTAGATCCTATGAGTAAAGAGTTGAGGATCTATTCCCTTCATATCCCCATAGTCCCATGCAAAAGCTCTGTGTTGATCTTGCAGCATTGTGACTAGGGAAGCTTGTTCAGATTAGGGTACCTTATTATTAATGTTTAGACAGTGGCCTGGAGACACTTCTACTTGTTTGGTAAGATCATTCATGGAGGCTACTGATAAAAGTGGTGTTTGTATTTCATGTGGAAGCATGTTGTGATAAGCTACAGGAGATTCAGGTGGTAGACTCTCAGAATTCAGTTGCTATAGGAAACACTGCTGAGGACAACTATCTAGAGTAGATGGTCTACTTAGATTAGAGTTGGGATGCAAAATGTGTAAAAGCAGGCCATCCTCACTCTGAAGCTATGAAAATGGATTAGTTTGCAGCATCATTAGCTAAGCCAATGAATTGACTTCTTCAGTTTCCTCTCCTAAATCTAGCCAAATTGGTTGAGACAAGTTTGGCCGAGGATGGGCAAGTGGATATAAAGCCAATTTCTTTCTTGACTGACCATCAGAAATTGTCATGTCTCCTGAATGACATCCTATAAGAGCATTAGTTGTAGCTAACCATGGTCTACCTAGGATAATAGGATATCCTCCAAAGTTTCCTTAGTGGACAATATGGTAAAGTCTGTTGGGTATTCCCAAGACTCAAGGATGACAATGATATCTTCAACCACTCCATAAGATTTTACTGTGGAACTATCAGCAAGCTGTATGATGGTAGGTGTAGACCGAATTGTTGGGATTTTCAAACACTCCATAGTATGCTTGGTCATTATATTGATGGTTGTACCAAGGTCTATCAAAACATTTTTTACTATCTAGCCATTAATATTTATTTGTACCATAGGACTCCCAGGGTCAGTATATTTTGGAATGATTACCTTCCCTAACATAATATCTGCCAACTTTCCTAGAACATGAATAGTTTGGGGATCCTTTTTCTTTCTTCCTTGTTTCTTTAAACAAACCTCCTTAATGGCTTTTCCATAAATTGGGACATCTTTAATGGTTTGAAAAAGAGGAATTTGAATGTGTACATTCTTTACCTAATCCAAAATATCAAAGGTAGGCTCTTCCATAGACTTGGATGTAGTAATTTGAAATCTCTAAGGAAAAGGCAATTTGGCCTGATACTGTAGGACTGGTTCCTTAGAGATAGTATCTGATACAGGTATATGTTCTGTATGATCAGTAGGTTGTTCAGAGCTAGAATTTAGAATCTCTGTAATTACAGGCGACTGTGGAGTAGGGAGAATGGTTCTAGACCTGAGATGGATATCAAGAATATTTAGGGCATAAGCAAGATACTGATTAGCTTCTACAAGATACATAGGTTGTTGTGGTTGTTGTTGCTTATTATTAGGATTCAAAAATGGTTGAGCAGGCATAGGTGTTTGTTTTGGAGGGCCAGTATTTATTGCAAGTGTTGCAGGAGGTGGCATGAGAGTAGAAGGTTGTGGCTGCTGAAGTTGCAGGGAGCCAGGGGATTGGTTCTGCCATTGCTATGGACTTCTCCATTGAGGATTCTACTACCAGTATCCTGTGGTTGTTACCAACCTCCTTGAGGAGATTTCCATTGAGGACTTTGATAGTTAGGCTAGTGTGGTTGAGAAGTATTCCAAGGTGGTGATGGGCCATATGTAGGTTGCCATTGGTTATTGTAATTAGAATAAGGATTATCAAAAGTCAAAGCGTCTTGAGGCATACCTTATCTTTGAGCCCATGGTCACCTTTGTGTGACGAAGAATACTTGGTCATCATCACTCTCTACATCTTAAAGTCAGTAGGTAACTACTTAGCCTCTAGGTTAGCCACCATTTTACATCTACAGTCACGTTTCTTTTGTCTACAATGTGGACAGAACTTAGACAAGATTGCTTTAGCTTCCTCATGTTTCTTTTGAGCTTGCATAGTATCCAACTGTGTAGCCATATTATTTATGATATCCTACTTGAAATCAAACAATAAATTTGTGATCTCCATCCGTGAAAATCCATTAGTAGAAGACTTTCCCACTGTGGCCTGATGACCTCCACCCTTCTTAACAATTGCTCAAGAGTAGTTAAGACATTTTCTTGATATCATCCCAAGGCAGTTGGGTTATATCTCCTCCTCCCATCAGATCCAAGACATCTATACAGGTGTCACTAATTCCCCTTAGGAAAAGTAGTTTCTAAGATTCTTTATTGAGAATATGGTCTAAATTCTTTTTCAGGGAAAACAAAAATCTTGAGATATAGTCTTCCAAACTTTCATCCTCCTTTTGTTGAATTCTAAATATGTTGTCACCCTTACTACCACTCTTACAATATTCCTTGTATTTCTCAAGAAATTTTTTTTGCGTGGCTGCCCAACTATCAACAACACCCCTCCCCAAACTCATGAACCATCTAAGAGCCCCTTCTTTCAAAGTAGCAAGAAACAACTTCAGCCTGTGATCATTTGAAGTGTAATCATAGTTGCGACAGAGGATGTCAAACTCAAAAAAGAAGGTTTTTGGGTCCTCTGTAACTAGTCCATAAAACTTGGGAAGTAATGAAGAAGGAATATTTTTAAGGTTATCATTATCTTGCTGAGTAATGATGGGGAATTTAAAAGAAGGAGGTCGATTAGGTGGATTCTGTGCCATAGTTTCTTTATGGAGTATCAAAGCAAATAGATTTTCTTCAGGTTCTTCATCAGCTAGATCAAATGGTAGTTCAACAAGTAGGTTTTCAGCAAATGGATGGATATCTTGGTCTCGTCCTTCCTCAAATAGATTATAAGCTAGTTCAAGATTGTTATCAAGGAATGGAAGGTTAGGGAGGAATCTTCCCAATGCGTCTCTTCTTCTATGCATGCAATAGAATGAATTTGAAAATGTTTGAATAACATACTAAACTACTGCTAACAATGACTATGACAGGTTCTTAGCTTGACACCATCCCTGACAATGGTCGCGTCCAGAAAAGGATATAAAAGTCATGG
The DNA here is from genome assembly GCA_007258455.2 of Sequoia sempervirens. Classification (NCBI taxonomy): domain Eukaryota; kingdom Viridiplantae; phylum Streptophyta; class Pinopsida; order Cupressales; family Cupressaceae; genus Sequoia; species Sequoia sempervirens. Next base: position 380,708,371 of record VDFB02271358.1, read on the forward strand.
AAAATACTAACCTGGGAATTGGACATTCTAGGAGGTGACTAGCATCTTCTTATGGTCATTTATTTACATTTTCAAACTAGGGAATGTATACTTGAAATGGAGCGACACTGTATGTGCACTAAGAACTAGTTTCAGTCATGATTTACCAGAAATAAATGCATGAAAGGAATTCTACTTATGCTACAGGAATGTAATCTGAAGCCTTCTAAACTTGATCAAAGTAGAAATCATGACAACTATGACTAAGAAACAAACTATGAACTAGCCTTATGCTACAGGAACAAACATAGGGATGGATTCCTGATGCTGCAGGAACAATATAAGACTGAGTTTACGATGAAACTTTCAAGAATAAAATCCAACTTATGATCAATAGGAAATAAACAAATAACTAACTAACTACAGATACTTACTAAGTGGGCCCCCTTAGCAAGCATCAACTAGTTATGCAAGAATTGAACTCATAACTTCATCAACTTTTATTCATAAACTTTAAATGATATACATTGTTCTGCTTATATGAAAACTAACACAAAACACTATCTCTCATTATAATACTAAATTTTACATACTTTGGTTGCTCCCTCGCTCAAGAGGAATACTTATTTAAACCAAAAAAGCAGCTAACTACCTACCTTAATAGAGAAAGTTGTGGACATAAATGTATCTAAAAACAAGGAACAAACTTCTCATAAATGAAAGCATATCCGTTCAACATGATCTAGACAAAATTTTCATTCCACTCTTCCCAGATTAACGATCATTTAGATTTCTTCCCAACGACCCGGTTAGAGAGTCTTTGCTAGAACAACTTCCTCGACGCCATGCTGGTAATGGACTTTACTACAGGATTGAGATCTATTGTGCTTTGACTCGTTCATGCTCCCTTCAACAACCTATGATGCTCATGGAAACAGAAGTGAAAGAAAGCACACATGGCAACTAACATGATACACATTCATTAATCACATATTAAATTTATTTCATTATCCAAAAGACACATGCATTATATCAATCATTCAAGAGGTCAAATAGGACAATTAATAAGACAAATAGAGATGTTAAGCTGCAAGAATATAGGAATGTATTGCTACATAATACTACCCATTTTTAGGTAAAAAGTATTTAATCAAAGAGTTAAAACATCCATAAGCAATAAGAGTAAGGATATTAAAAATACATCATAATACTCAAATTATGAGCATATTTTGAGCTCATCATAAAGGATAAAACAAAGAGATAGACAACTTAATGATGCACATATAAGTTTGTTGAAAAATTGACATGCTGGATGTATCAAAGTAGATTTAGGAAGCTTTTAATGGTTTTGAATGTTAGAGAAAAAAAATCTTGCACAACTCCCAACAGGTACTTTGTAAATTGATTACGTACAACATTTGATGGATTGAACAACCTCTTCATTAAATTATAGACCACTGCTTTTAATCACTGACCTTTATTTGCATAAAAATAGCGAACCATATGTGAGTGTTTCTAGTAACTGCAGTGAACCATCAATGTATTATGTTGAATCAAAGCTGCAAAATACCTAACTGGTATTTAATATCAAGGAGTTGAATTAAAGAATCCATGTTTGAAGTGTCTTAGGCAGCCAAGCATAGCAATATTGAAATAACAATTAATATCTTGAACTTTCAAACCAGCATTCATGAGATAATTGCCATGTGATTTGAGTGAGATCTAAACATATCTCAACTAGTAAGATTCATTGAATGCATCCACCATCAAAATCTGGAGATCTTTAACGTTTCGACACCACAATGTATGCAAAATTGGAACTATGAGATAGGCATGGGAACCATTTAACATACACCTAAACAAAAAAAATGACGCATGATATGAGAGTCAGCTAAGAGACTTCTCATAACTCAAGACACTATAAGAGATCATGATTGCAAGGACATCAACATTTCAAGCAAATGAAGTTTTTAGTTATAATGCAATGATTGCAGGGCCTCTTCAAAGAAAAGGTGTAAGAGAATTTTGATCAAATGCTATTAACAGTTGTAAAACTAAATTCTGCATCATTTTAGTGTCAACTATGGAGATAACTATCACATTATAAAGCAATATGTTTTGGAGCGGCGTTAGCTTGTAATCAAAATTTTAAACAAGCTCACAATGCAAGCAGTATTTGAATGACTTATAAAAATGCAACACCAACTGTTTAACAACTTTATGACCTCTTCCTATACTTTAGAGATGCATATCAAGAGAAGAGAAGATGAAAGTATTGATGTGGTGGTCAATGGGTACGTTAGGAGTGACGTGGTTGGGGTATTCTCTAGCCTTCTCAATTGTGTATCCATACCATTCAGACATTATCTATAACCAAGAATTAGTTGCACAATGTTTACAAAACCTTTTCAAAATTTATTAATGACATCTACCGAACTCTATAGTGAATTAATTTGCTTAGCCTGAAAAACCAAAAAAAAAGGGCACTCATAGATGTAGTGTCACTAGAAATATTCCTAAATGCATATTCATTTATGACCTATAATCATTAACAATATCTATCAAATATTAGATGTAATTAGACAGTATAATGCGTAGGATGACACATAAAAGACAATGCAAAATATAATGTGGAGTCAGATAAAACGTAAACCCTCTTCTACAAATAAAATTGCCTTGGTAAATACACGTGCAAGCACATTTTCCATTTAAAAATATCCCTCAAAGGAATGCCACCTCATGGAATGGATTGATTACAGGATTAGCATAGATGGATTTGAAAAAGATGTAAAAAAATAGGTGTAAAACCAAATTCTGTAACCTTTTACCAGCATCGTCTCCTATAAAATGAAAGCACCATTTATTACGAAGAGTGTGTTACTCAAGCAAGTGTCCTATGCATTGAAGAAATAGTGGTTGGGTGAATGCATCAATAGATTGTTCATGATTATTACGGATGACATTGGTCGCTTGGTGCACAACTGCCACTTTCAAGTCATAATAAAATGATTTAAATTTGATCTAAGTTAACATTGCCAATGGCTACTCTTTCCAAATGCTTGTACTCTCTTAATAACTTTCTATCTATTTACATTATTCATTCAATGATAGATGGGTAGGGGATTATGTGGGAAAATGGTATGAACATAATGAGGCCAAACATATACAAGAAGCAACTACAAATGCAAATGATGAATCTGGGTTTGCACTCTTTGCAAGCGTGTCATCACAGGTCAAATATTTTTGATTAAAAGGAAACTCAACTAGCCACTAGGCACTAAATTTATCAAGACATAACCTGCATTTTTTCATATGTCATTCATCAAGAATCCAGAAACATTTGAATCTAAGACAAACCACTTTCCATATTCAAAACTTGTAAACAAAGTGTTAAAAAAAAACTACAAACAAAATGCTAAAAATTGTAACAAGGAGCCCTCCTTCTAGAGCTATAATGAAGCACCCTTCAAAATCTACACAAACTCTAAAATCTCAAACATGGGTTAGTTATATGCAAATTTATCAAATGCTCCTATGAAATAACATGTCAATGCTTAATAAATGCAACAAATAACAAGGATTAGAAGACATTCAAAAACATGACATATACCTATTCCATATTGGATTGGTGTCACTTGTGCAAAGTGACCCTTTCCCAATCCTTTCTAAAACTCAAATGATGCAATGATTTGAAGATAGAATGAAGTGGAAAAAATTAGTTCTCAATTGAAGAGAGTGACTTTGCATGAGATTGTAGATGATTTGTTGAAGAATAATCCTTCTACTTATAGATTTCCAAGTTGGATTAGTGCTCAAAAGAGAGCAATACGGGATAAATATTTTACCAATGAGATGAAGCCACTTGTCACACTATGAGTGGTTGAGGAATGTGCAAGTTTTGGTCAATGTGCCAAAGAGGGGGATATTCAAATTTGAATTTGAGAGTTAAATGGTAAGTGGGGGACATGTAAGAGAGAAATTATTGCCATGTTGGAAGGGACAAGTCAACTTTCTTTTCAAATTCAAACTTGGAGAATATTCTCAAAAGATGCTTTGTTCAGGGAAAATGAGGAATTTATAAATGAACTAAAATTCTTTATTGGTGCAAGTGGGAAAAGCTAGAGGATGTGATGGGTGGTTATATTAGTTTAATCAGGATTAGATTAACTTAGATGATGTTTAGGAATTTTTCACTCATTTGATTTAAATACTTTGATTTATTTAAATCAAAATGGATGGAAAATACATTTGGGATTTAATTAAATAAATTTTGGTTTATTTAATTAAGAGGGGGATGTAAGATAAAGGTTGATTAATTTGAAGGAGATGAATCTAGGAGATGATTTATGAAAGATGAAATTTTAGGATTTGATTAAAAATTGATCTATTTAAATGAGGTAATGATAGGTTTAAATTAAATAAAGTTAATTTATTCAATTTAAATAGATGATACTTAGAGATTTGATTTATTGAGTTTGATTTACCTGATGAATGGATGAAATGTGAATGATGTCAATTTTGTATGTCTACACCAAGATGTTGGATGTTTATCAAGGGATAAATTTGTTCCCAAGGTTTGATAATTTGACTAAATATGTGGAGAAGGATGCATCTACGCACATCTAATCAAGCAAAATGATTTTGGATTGGTTTCAAATGATTTTCCCAAAGTTTAACATGGAGGATTTTTCCAAGATTTTCAAGAGTTGATGATGAGATGATTTTGGTTTGATGTTTGAAGATGGATGAAGGTTTTATTTTAATCCTATGTTTACCTAAAAAGAAACTTGTGTTACTAGACCTCAATTTTGAAGAACATGCTTTTCTCTAAACAAGATGCTCAAACTTCCTAAAATATTTGGGTTTTTGCAATAATAGAAAAAGTACAAACCATGATTGTTTCTTGAAGCTTTTCTATAAAATTTTAAAAGCATTCATAGTTTGAATTCGTATAGCGTTGAGAGATGCTTTTGGTGATCTTTCAGACTAAGAGCTTTGACCTTTGGTTTCTTGATCTTGATCTTGCATGAAATCATTTCGGACATGTGTGTAATTCATTTGTCTTTACTCTTCACTTAATTTTTTTTTTTTAACCACAAAAACTTCTTGATAATTTTTTGGATCTAGATCTCTAATGTTTTAATTTCTTCTCATCCCACAATGTGTAATATGTGAAAATCAGAGAAATTAAAGCAAGAGTTACCTGATGTTTACTTTAGTAGGAGAAAATTGAGATGAAATTCAAATTCCTAGAAGCCTCTAAGGATATGAATTCCAAGGGAAAGCAAGGGCATGTGAATTATTTCAAGGATATTTGCTTCTCCGAAAGGGTTTGAGATTTAATGCTCATGTTAAATGTTTGTTTTCCAATGTTTTCGATCAAGCAATGTGTTTTTATTTTAAGATGTAAAACCTTATGTATATTTGAGACAATATTTGTTGAGTCCCCACTTGGACAAGTCCAAGTACGCTTACTTTTAGCATATGGTTAGATGCCCGACCCCACTAGCTCCCCTCCATGGCTCAACACTTCTTTCGAGGTAGTCAAAGCATCAGTACCTATGAATCTCCCATGGAATACTTTCCATCTCTACTTAAAGATGTAAAAGTGTGGGGCAGCTTCAAAACGACTGTTCTTGCACCAACAAATAGATAGAGATTTTGGCCTTTCTACACAAGGGTTTTAATTCAAACTTTCCATTCATTGAGATTAACCCATGTGGTGAGAGACCATTGCTACCCTTCTCGTTGGGACAAACCACGTGATACTGGCCTTTGTTCTAGCATCCACTTTTATATCCAAACTAGAAATACACTTGGCTTTATTGTGTTACCGGTTGGGTCGTTCCCTTGGGTGAGTATTTTTTTCCCCGAGGTGGGCCCTCTAAGATTAAAAAAAGAGAGAAAACATATCCGTAGTTCAATCAACCTTGGTTTAGAACCAAATGGAGAACACACACAATATGTTCCACTCACACTCACAAAGATTTGTTCAATTTAAAACCCAAATTGAAAATGTGTGGGAAATTGCATATGCAACTTAATGTCACAAAAGGCCTTTTGATTCTAAAGATCACCATGAGGTGTGAGAGAAGCACATATACCATTTTAGTGATAATACATTGAGTATGTAATTACAAGACAAAGAAATACTTGTTCATTTTAAGTCCACAAAGCAATAATTTGATTCTTTTTAGATCACCAAACCAAATGTGGAATTTTCCTTGTTCAATTGTTAGCCTTAAACAAAATCTAGTGAGTTTGTTAGAAGATTCATTTTAAGCCCTTTGTAGCAAAGATTGAGATGTTCTTTTTAGAGCCCCAAGAAAAGATGTGAGTTGATTTAAAATGGAAAATTAAAGCATAAAATGGAAGCTCTAAGCATTTGAAAATGCTTCGCCAACTTCAAGTTTCAATGCCCGACTTTCTTCAACTCCAATCTTGCTTGCTTTCACCCTATTCCAATGCTTGAGAAAAACCACCATTTTTTTTTTATGCAAAACCCTCCTATTCCATTAAAGGAATAAAATCTTAGAAATGAGATTTATTGTAAGAAATTAATGATAACAACATAATGGATACAATTTTAAACTAATAAAATTCCTAAACTTGTCAAAACAAAAAGAAATGATCCTGTGAGAGATAAATATCTACAACTATCCTTTGGATTTGATCAGAAATGTTTAATTTTAGTCCACAATAGAGCCTTCTTGCATATAACGCATCCTCAAGTCATAGAGCCAATGCAATCAATAGATATAAATTAGACATGTTTAAAAGTTGTATTTTAATGAATGCACATCATAAGTATAAATAAACATCTAAAAATAAATAAACTAGAAATTCAAAACTCCTCTAACAATCCATTAACTTAGTTTCTTTGTATTTCCTTCAATTTTTTAAAAAAAAAATTCTGAGAAGATCACTTGGATCCTTTCGTTTACTGTGCCACCATTCATGCCATAAATAGAGAGATATTTTCAATCTAAAAAGAGTAAAGCTCTATTATTCTTCCAGATCATGTGTCAGTGATTAAGATTGTAATTATGTATCAATATAGGTTGTATGTTTCATTAAAACTCATGCTACTCAACTCATAAAACATTTTAGCTATATTTTAATAAAGAACAACATGAGCTTTACACAAAAACAAAAAACAAAGTTGAATTTCCTTTTGGGGATGTCATTCATGCAAGTAATACTACACCTATTTTTGAGGTTAGATTTAAGTAGAGGAAAGTTACCACAACACCTACAAAAGTCATGAGAAACTTTCAAGAAAATGCAACTGCCAGTGTAAAGTTGAATTCCACAACTATTTCTGCGGCCTACTTGCCTATGCCAAAATGTAAGCATAGAGATGGTAGATGAACCTTTTGATAGAATGCCTAAGAAAAATGTATTACTACTTTAGAAACTTTTGCAATTAAGAAAGACACATTAGTAGTTTAGAAATGTTGTCTTACAGTTGCAAGATATACACAAAATCAATTTTTTGAAAATGCTTTAGAAAATTTTGATTGAATCATGTATCTAGAGATGTAGTTATAAATTCTAACTTTTGTGCCAAAATGGAAACCTAGAAAAAAGGTATGGAAAAAATCTACTACTCTATCTCAACAAAGGAACACAACACAACATGGGACAACCCTTGCATTTAATCCAAGATTGTGAGAGAAGATGCCCCGAACCAACCCAGTTGAGGGAATAGGCGCTAAAACTAACAAAATGGTTGGGAGACAAGCATACTCAAAATGTTGAAGCATAGATAAGACATGTTAGAAGAAATTAGCATAATCAGATTAATCTTAAGAAGCAGAGAAGAGCAACTTGCATCTACAATTGGCAGATATGAATGCAGAATAATTGTTAATTGACACCTAATAAAAGATGGGATGTTACTCACCTGAAGATAGTTCAAAGTTACTCCTATTAATTCAACCATGTTCTTATCTTAGGAATAAAGACACCTAGGTCAAAAGAGGTGGCATTGGTCTAGAACACACAAACTTCAAAATCAATACCAAAAAAAGGTTTGTAAATTCATAAATTCCGGTATATATTGGGATTTCCATAGTCGATCAATGACTTTCTTCTGCAGAATAACCGTGGCATTCTTGATGTTCATAATGTGAAGAGAGGATCTAGGATAAAGCAAACAAACATTCAACATCCCACATGAACATGAAGTCGGTCCTATCTAAAGTCATCGCTGCAACAAAGATGTCACTAAGTCAACTTGTTTATGTGAATAGATATAAAGTCTTTACCTTCCTTTTAATATATTAGGTGATATAAATGACAAGTTTTGATTATGTGATCCATAAAATCCTAAGATCTATACATTTATAGAACCACCCAAAAGTAAAGAAACTAAAATAAGTCATATGTGCTAAATTGTGAGGCTCAAATGATGCAAAAATACTTGCCAAATCTAGAGGCGTCATTTCCTTATGTTGCCATTATTGCAATTTTCTCTTGCACATTGACATGATTCACTAAAAAAATAGATTGAATGTCCCATCACTTCAAGGCATGTGTGTTCAACAAGACTCTTAAAGGACAACAAATGATACTTGGTGGAAGTGCATGCAAGGTGGAGAGCTCAATTTCTAACCTATCAAATTTGTAACTAAACAAAAGAGAGACATATTTGAGATCTAAAAACCCAAGTAAAAAACTGAAAAGAGGTGTCCAAATGTTGCACTTGTGATTCCAAAATTCCTCAATGAAAATCCCAAAGGATTATCTTCCCTATAGTTGAGATAGGTTTCCAAGGCAATGTAGATTTAAGCCCATTCAAACTACGATTCTACACAAATACATGGGAAAATCCATCTATGAGATAGAGTATTTGAAGAAAAATTTAAAATGAAGAAAGCTATGATCTCACAAATTCTTTCATATGTCAATTCAATGGTCATCTAAAAGACCAAAATATAGTGCTAAATTGCAAATATTTTGTGAAAGGAAAATGTTGATTGATTAGCATATTTGGCTAAAAAAAATTAATGAGAAAGAAACAATAAATGCATATGCAGTATATTGATGATGGCTCTAGGTGTTCACAAGATGACTATTGCTGGTAATTCAAACAATTAAAGAAACAAATATAGCCATTGTTTCAAATAATTGGAGTATTGATGCTATAGAGTCTAAACTAAACATGCACATTGAGATAATTTCATTACTGCCTTTTTCCTATAGATGTTGTCCCAAAAATTTCCCTCCTTCTAGTGCCATTATGTGGATGTGAAAATCTACAAATGGCTAAAAATCTAAACAAGACATTAGCATGGTTAGTGTTTTAAAGAAAAAAAAACATCCAACATCCCTATGAAATAATCCATAATGCCTCACAAACAAAATAACAAAACAAACTAATTGAAAGAATAAAAGAAGCACAATGTATACCTATTACATAGTGGATTATTACATAGTGGATTGGTGTCACTTTGATGTGAAAAGTGACCCTTTCCCAACCCTTGAAAATCTCAATTGATGAAGATTGTTATGCTATGATAATGAAGTGGAAAAAATTAGCTCTCAATGTGAAGAGAGTAACTTTACATGAAGTTGTGGATCATGAAATGAAGGATAACCTCTCTATTTATAGAAGATTTTAATGGGAGAAGAGGTCAAAGGGATGAATGTGGGATAAAAACCAAACCAATAGGAAGGAGCCACCTTCCACCATGTGAATGGGCCAAGGATGTGCATGTTTTGATGAATGTGCCAATAAATGACATTAGGCAGCTTTTCAAATTTGAAATTTGGCTTGTTGGAGGGAGAAGAAAGGGTCTTAAATGTTAGGTGGGGGACATGTAAGAGGGGAGTTAATGCTATGTTGGAAGGGACAAGTCATTTGAGAGGGACATTTGAAATGGGGGAATATTCCACTTCTATGCCATGTTGATGGAAATTAGAGGATTTAATAAATAAATTAAATGATTTATTTGTGCAAGTGGGAAAAGCTAGAGGATGTGCCATAGATTTATATTAACACTAATCATGATTTAGTTAACTTAAGTGAATATTAGGTGATTTGACATATTTGATTTATATTTATGGATTAAAATAAATCAAAAGGAGATGGAAAATTATTTAGACTTAGTTAAATGAATATTTTGATTTATTTAGCTAAAGGGGATGATGTTATTGTTAAAGATGGATTTATTTAATTTAAATAGAGGAATTTACAGATTAATCAAATAAACTTCATTTATTTGATGAATGGATGAATATGAATTAATTAAATGCATGATGCCAATTTTTCATGTCTACAGTCTCTAAGCATTATACATAGATGTTCAAAAGAGGGATATTTCATTAAGAGAACTTCTTATCTCAATGTTGGCTACATATTTCCCATGAACACATGTTGGAGATCAAAATCAAGCTAGGCATAAGAGATCTGAGAAAATAAATATTTTTAGCAAGCAATAAAATTGGTCACCTTCTCATGAGCCCCTTACTTACAATCTTTAATGTTCTTTAAACACTATATCTAGAGACTTTTAAGATATATGATTACATCTATTGTATTGTAAAAAATCACCTACTTCGCAATTTCCTGGTAATGTTTATGGTATTACATGTCTTCATCTAACAAATTTCAAGATTACTATTAAGTTGTTATAATATCAACACTATTTCTAAAACATAGCAAACACAACAAATAAAAAGAAGACTATTCTTAAACATTTAGGAAGGAACTTCCTTGCTCTATAGCTCTTGTTTATTTGTTTTTTTCTTAGATTAGACTTGTTCACCATAAAAAAATTATGACATAAAGATTGGTTTTACTATTTGTGTACTTTTATGACCTAATTTACCAGTACATGTACTATATGAACCCTATATATAACCCTAATTGAATTATAACCTTCTTTGAAAAGTAAGGCTAATTATAATGCTAACCTCGAGCTTTATTGAACATAACCTCTAACCTTAATCCTAAGCCTAACCCTTACCTCAGTTGAACTGTAACCCTAATGCTAATTGAACCCTAACCATAACCTCAAACAAACACAAAAAAAAACTTATCTTATCTTCTAAAATACTTTAATTAATTGAAAATATTAAATTATCCTTATCTTAAATAAAATATTATTTTAATATTTCATTATTGTATTATCTAAATTTCATCTCCCATTTAAAATCTAAAATTATTTTTAGAATTTTTAAAACAGAAATAAAATCATTTTATATTGATCTTATTTTTGAAAATTGTTTATCTTTACTTTTTATTTGTTTCTCTTTTATTTTATGTACATGAAATTATCAAATGTTATGTTGTAAGTGAGAAATGCCTCTTGACATAAAAATATGGGTAATTCGTCTAAATTTAAGATTTTTATTAATATTGAAGTTTATTATACGAGTTATAAAATAGTGGGAAAATGAAAAAAATTATTGTAATTATATTTTTATTTAATTTATGATAAATTAAAAAATATAGTTCAAAAATTAAGCATATTTGAAGCATAATTGGATGACAATGTGTTATATGAAGTACCAATCCTTTAGGGATTGTTTTATAAATTCAACTACCTGAACTTACATGTATCTTAGGTAATAAAGAATATCATATGCAAAATGAGAGTTTATTAGTGATTCTTTATATTCACTTATCTTATCATACATGGAGAAACCTCTAGAAAATGAACGGAGGACATGCCTTTCAATATTTTTTATGGGTAATTAAATGAGATATAAGGAAAATAATTATAAATTATCTAGTTTTTTAGATTTCTTAATTGAGACAATGAAAAAGTATTAGAATGAAGTTTTATGTTGAAAATTTCTAAGTGTGTTTGAATAGGTTAAGCAGTTAAGTCCATAAGGACTAGGTACAACACTAATGAGGGTGGTCGAGAACACTCAATTGATGTAAAATTAATACAAAATCATCCATCTCAATTAGTCATCCTAATCCAAATCATAAACATTATCGATGTAATTTTGAAAATTGCATTCTATGGAATTTCATATTCCATAGGCCCCCCCTTTCGATAATTAAAGACAATAATGCAATATCCCTTTCAATCTAGCCTTAATTTAATTTTTAATTTCCTTAATTTATTTTCTTCTCAATGTTAAGGTGAATTTATGTTGTGGATGGCCATGCATTGTGCAAACATTTCAGTGTTGCACGAACATCCCAAAAATTTATTCCTGATTATAGTAGTTGTTTGGATGTTATACTTTCCACCTATCTATGTATGTAATGACTTTGTATCTTGTAGCCACATTGAAACAATAATTTGCATCACTATACCATGTCCAAACTCTTCATTTTGGCATCTCTCACTATCAATCTTGATCAATCTTGCATTCTTTTCTCATTCTCAAGAAATTTCTCACATTCTAAGCTCTTTCAATCTCTCTTGCATTTTCTCCACCATTTCTTCACCATATCCATTAAATTTGTTCTATCTATGTTGAAGCTTTGGCACTATTGGCACATCATTTTCAATCTTGGAGATTGCAGCCTCTCCCTTTTAGCATTCTCACTTGCTAAAGGAGGGTAACTATAGTTTCTTTATTGCATTGTCTCTTTATTTTGTTAGCAAGATATTCTAGTAGTTATATTTCTTCTTTATCTCATCTATTTCATTTTTATCTTGATCATATGTAGTTGTCTATAGAGGTGGAAACACAAACGTGGGGGTTTGATTGAGGCAAGCCCCTAAACAAACCCAACACTTTTCTTTGTGCTATGTGTGTATGCATTGAATATTTATCATTATTGGAGGCTTCATGCTTGGACCTCTTGTGAGTACTCTCTCTTTTTCTTTCATTTTATCATTTTCTTTTCATCTAGACTAGCCTACTTTATTTTTGTGATTTTCCCCTATTCTGAGATTTTAATTATCATATTTTTAGTAGGTTCTTAATTGTTTCATATCACAAACTTAATTTTTAGTCCTCATGAGCTTTCAATACGTTGTAGGGACATTTGTGTGTTTCATTGTTGTACTTGGCTGAGAGATTTCTAATTTTTCGAGAAGACCTCTACAACTTACTCTTTTAGTTTGTAAAAATCTTTGATTTTAATTCTACAAAAAATAAAAAACAATCCATTTTATCATCTTATCTCATCACTTGAGCATTGATCCCTAAGGTAGTTGAGGGTTATTAACCCCTTGAGGTCACATCATTTCAAGGGTGTTGAATTCCTGGTCAACCTAACATGAACTCATCTATGCTCTAGAGTCTATCAAAATTATATTCTATTTTTTAGAATTTTGTTGGACTAATTCTTGTGATATTATTATGACTTTCAAATCCCAACCTAGAACTTCCAACAATGTAGTTCAAAGAATTATTCTAAACTTAGACTTAGGTTCAAGATGTTAGTTCAATCCAACCTATCAAGGTCCTAATTTGGAACACTTCACTATGTATTTATATCAACTCACTATGTGCCTCCTTGCATTTTTTTTGTCCATCTATAAATGTTAAAAAAATTCTCAACCAAAGCACTCCCTCAAGCTCTTCTTCTCCTATAGACCAAAAATCTACTCTTAGGGTCTCCTTTGAGCAAACTCACTCTTAGGAGGATAGATTTAAAGAGTTTGAGGACTTTATAAATCATGATAACTTGTATACTCAAGATGTTCCTATTATTAGTGGTGTAAGAAATCTACTCATCTCATACTACAAGGGTATTGAGTTACTCTGTAGAATATTTAATATGGTAGAGACTCATGTACCCTCATACATGTTAGTCTTTAGCCACCCTCGAGATACCTAATCATAGATCATTGGTATACAATTAAATATTTCAATGTCATAGGTATCCATAGACATGGTGGATGTTAATCCCTCTATACCATCCATTACTTCTATTGATAACACAAAAATTATGTATCTTGTTAATCTTGGAATCAATGTGAATCACATTACCTTGGGGTATGACATTCTTGAATCTGCATCTTGAAATTTTTCTACCATGACTAATCAACCTCCCCTACCTCTACCATTTGATCCTATTTTGAATGCCCTATTGCAAAACATGGACCAGATTCTATTGCAACTAGCCAACATAGCCAATACTGCCTCTCATTCCATGTTGTAACCCTATTACAATCATATCCCCTAGTCCTTAAGAAACTTAAATGTATGCATTCCCTAAGGGGTAGAAATTACAAAATTTAATAAGTACAATGGAAAAGGTGATATGCAGACCCATGCATCATCATTTACTACTATGTTTAGTGATTTTCTCTATCATGGTGAGTTGTTAAGCAAACTATTCCTACGGTCTCTTAAGGACACTACATTGTAGTGGTTTTTCTCCCTTGAAAATTCTATATCCACCTTCAAGCAATTAATCAATCAATTCTAATGATAGTTTTAGGCTAACATTGGGATGAAGGTCACCTTTACTAATCTTGTCCATTGTACGTAGGGTCTCACAAGAAGGTGGCCAATTTTATTGTTTTCTACAAATATTTATTTTCTCATATCTCTTATGCCTAGCTTGATTTTGATCTCCAAGATGTGTTAATGGGAAATATGTAGCCGACATTGAGATAAAAAGTTCTTTTATTGAAATATCCCTCTTTTGAACATCTATGTATAATGCTTAGAGACTAGAAGTAGACATGATGACATAGTATTGGGGTTCGTCCTCATCCCCCCATCTCGATATTTAGAAAATTGTGTCTATTTTTGGAGAGTCCAAAAAGAATAAGGTAGTAGTGAATGTTGTTTTTGTTTCTACTAAAAAAGAGCACTGTACCAGTGTACTTCTTTCCACTAGGGCATTTGAAAAAATAAAAAAGTAAATTAATTTTGACCACGGTAAGTTTATTCTTTGAACCAACGCAACAAGTACATTGCTTCAAAGAGGGGAAAAATGTAGACACACAAAATTGACATCATGCATTTAATTAGGTCATATTCGTCCATTCATCAAATAAATCAAGTTTATTGGATTAATCTCGAAAGTCCCCCATTTAAATTAAATAAATTCATCTTTAGCACTAACATCATCCTCTTTGATTAAATAAATCAAATCTTAATTAGTTTTTATCTCCTTTTGATTTATTTTAGTCCATAAATTTAAGTTGAAAAGTCAAATAATCTAATCCCTCATTAAATTAATCTAATCCTGATTAATTAAATCTAAACTCATGCCACATCCTCTAGCTTTTCCTGCTTGTACAAATAAATCATTTCATTTGTTTATTAAATCTTCATTTCCCTCAACAAGGCATCTTTAGAGAATATTCCCTCAAATTTGAATTCAAATCCAAGTGGGATGAGTTCTTCCAACAAGCCATTTATGTCACCTTACAAGTCATTTTTCATTGAGCCAAGTGGCCATTTCTCCATTTGACTCTCCCTCCACCTTGTCATTTCAACATTTTCAAATTTCAAATATATGCATTTATGGGCACATTCGCCAAAACTTGCACATCCTTGGCCCATTCACATGGTAACAAGTGGCACCTTGCCATTGGTTGAATTTGGTCCCACATTCATCCCTCTTGCCTCTTCTCTCATCAAAATCTTCTATAAATGGAGAGGCTATCCTTCATTCAACAATCTACAATTCATGGAAAGTTACTCTCTTCACATTGAGAGTTGATTTTGTCCAATTCATAGCATAGTACCTTCATCATTGGCTTATCAAGGATTGGGAAAGGGATTCTTTCCACATCAAAGAAGCACCAATCCACTATGAGATAGGGGTTTGATCATCTTTTCATATGCTTGCAATTAGTTGTTTTTGTTCTATTTTTCATATTTTAGCATGGTTAAGTATTTCATAGGAATCTTGAATTTGTTTATTTTAAATTGACTAACAAAGATAATTGTGGTAATTGATTGAAGTAATTGTAGATTTAGGGTTCACATAATGGCGCTAGAAGGAGGTCTTCAACAACTGCTCTATCATAATGTTGGCTTTACTTGGAGCTTGTTTTGTGGAATTCTCTTTCATTTTTATACATTGCTCTGTTAATACTGTTGTTTCTGTCCATTTAATTTGTTGGGAAGTTATGCTAATTGTTTCAATAGATACTTTCTTCCATGTATTGGCCAACGTGGAAGTCCATGAGATTAAACGTTGGATTATGGTGTTTGGTTATTGATGTGTATTCTATATGTTTTCCACTCGATATATGAGTTTATGTTTATGCTAAATATACCTGTTCTTTTTCATTTTAGCGCTATCCTTGCATCCTTTGGCACCATCTTTTGTTTTGGAACTATCTTCTATTTTGTTGGCATCATCTTCTATTTTGGCGCTATACTCTATTTTGGTGCCATTTTTCATAACAACATATTAGGGTCTGTGCAGGTTGCTAATACATTTTTTAGGGAAAAGAAGGCTTGTCAAAGACAACAAAATCAAACTATAACATCTCATCGTAGAATTTCCATTTTTTGAAAGTTTTAAAAGCCTTTTTAATCCATTTTGTCCATATCTTTCAAACATTGCAGTCTCTGAGATTGCACTCTATCAAATAGACTACATGCTTTGTCTATGCTTCTACATTTTGCATACTTTTCTACCAAAGCATTGCGCCTAAACTATCTGCCAGAAATCCATCATGTGCTTATGCTGCAATTATTGCCAGTCACGAGACCACGTCTTTAAGGCACTCTGTTAAACACTTCATGTGCCTTCTCTTTACTTCCATTTTGGCATAGGTAAAAAAGCCACAATAAAAGGTCGAGGAATTCAGCTTTACACTTGCTAGCTACATCAGTTTGTAAGTTTTTAAAAATAACTTTGGGCACATTTTCTTTTACACTTGCTAGTTGGATTAACTTAAACTTTTTGAAGATTGTGAAACTCAGCTTTTTACGCCTGCTAATAGCATTAGCTTGGACCCTTGAGCAACCCAAGTAGTTGACAACTGTACTCCTACCATTCTTCTCTGATGAGCCTTCCATTAAATTTACTCGGTACTTGCACTCGGTCATGTCTCTCAGAGTATCCAATTTGAACATTACACAATGTGCAAAGGATGCTTTATTAAAAGAAAACTTGTTCAGATCATTATTGTTTTGATAATTCATGCAAAAGTTCATTTTGGTTCAGTAGAGGGAGCAATATGTTAAACATTTTTTTTAATTTTATAGTAGCTGCTCGTAACAAATGCTCTTTGTAATATTTCTTTTGACTTAGAAGATAGGTTTTGACATCACTATGCACCTTTTCCATCTCGTCTACAGTTCCAATGCCAGTTGCAGAGGCCCACAACAGAAGTGACTTCTCAAGAGCACTTATATTCTCTAGCAGTGCTTTGCATTTGACATACGCACCTGCCAAGGAAGGACATCTTTCATACCCAAAGGATGACGTTTTCAATGGAATCACACATAAGAAAAGAAAAACTTGGGTAAGTACGCTAGTACACTTCTGAGCAAATAGAGCACCAACGGCACCACCAAGAAGCAGATGGCCAACAAGATCTGCAACATCTTTCTTGATCTTTGTAGGAGGAGAAGTGGAGATCCAGCGCATAATTAATGGTGGTGAAGTAGTGTAAAAGGTAAGCTTCTGTGAGACATAATGAAAAGTCATTGGAGAATGTAATGAATGCGATCTAGAAGTGTGATGATATTTCCTATCATTCTCTCTGACATATTGGCTTCACATGCAAGCACAACAAAATTTTTAGTGCATATGCTTCTCAAGCAGATCTCCGTGCACATTGCTCTAGCATTCGAGTGACTGTGAGTATTATAATTTATGTGACTAAATCGTGTCTAAATGACCTCCAAACATTAGAAATGCGGGCCCCATCATAGCTCTAGTTTGAAAACCCTCAAATATGTTGATGGGATTCAATTTTTAGAATGTGTCCTCATCAATTTTATGAGTTCTATGAGGTTAAAGAATAAGTACGCAATAATGATGATATGAACTTTATTTCAAATTGGGGTGCAGGTAAACTCTTTGATTCTCTTTAAATATTGACTTTGTGTGGCGTCCACAAGATGTAATAGCGTAATTACTTTCTATTTGTCATGCACTTTGACTTGCTGCATCCACTCTTTCAGCCTGCAACTTTATGACAGCCCACAAAAGTCACTTAGCTGGAAATATTTTGATTTAATCTTCAAATGCTATGATTTTTTTTACTTTTGCTCTTAGTGTAAAATTATTCGTTGAAAATTATTTTCGTGTGAGGAGCTTCATGAATCATCTTTCTTTACTATCTTTGTTGTACTAATTATATCGATTTGAAGCATTAAGTATTTACTCATATCTGACACTTTTTTTTTTTTGAGAATGTGTTTAAATCAAAATCTAAGGATGGAATTGATAAATTGAAGCAACCAATAGTTGGGGATATAGATCCATAAGTGCATAAGTTATTGCATTCATTGAATGCGTGTTAGCTAGAGTATTATAGATCTTGTTAAAATTCCATGCTAATATTTCTCTTTATGATTGCAGAATCATACACTTAGAATTATAATTGTAGGATCCACTTATTGATGCTTAAAACAAATTTAATCAGATGTCTTGATCCTCACATGATTTTTTTTATCTTACAGGAAAAGGAAGGAAAACGAAGGAGGAACGATTTTCGTTTGCATGAAGAACTCACAACGTTCAAGCATTGGAAGGAATCTATGAAGAATCTTGGAGTTAAAGAGGAGTAAAGCCTTAAAATTTGAAGTTGACAAAGCATTTTTAAATGCTTTAAAGAGCTTCCATTCTATGCTTTAGTTTTCTATTTTAAATCAACTCACATCTTTTTGGGGGCTCTAAAAAGAACACTTCAATTTATTATTACTAAAGGGCTTAAAATGAACTTTAGAAAAAAAAATTTACTAGTGTTGGTTTTTGAATTTAACAATTGAACAAAACAATCTTCACATTTCCTTTGGTGCTTAAAAAGAAGTCATTATTGCTTTATGGGTTTAAAATGAACAAGTGCTACTTTCTTTTGTGATTGCTTTCTCAAATTAACACCATTGAAAAGATGTATGCACTTCACTCACACCTCAATGCAATCTTAAGAATCAAAAGGCTTTTTTGTGGTCTTAAGTTGGGATAAAGTAATTATCTCCACACTTCATTTTGGGATTAAAATTAAACAAAACATCTTGTGAGTGTGAGTTGAAACATGTTGGTTGTGTTCTCCCTTTGTTTCTAAATGAAGGTTGATTGAGCTACAAATATGTTTGATTGATTTTGTTTATCTTAGAGGGCCTACCATGTGGAAAAAAGTACTTACCCAAGGGAACGACCTAATTGGTAATACACTCAATCCAAGTGTATTTCCAACCAGGATATAAAAGTGGGTATTGGAACAAAGGCCATATCACGTGGTTGGTCCTGATGAGAAGGCAAACAATGGTCTTTTTCCACATGGGTGAATCTCCATGAATCGAAAGTTCAAATTAAAACCCTTGTGTAGAAAGGCCAAAATCCTAATCTATTTGTTGGTGCAAGAACAGTCATTTTGAAGCCACCTTGTAATTTTATGGTTTTTAGTAGAAATGGAAAGTATGCCATGGGATTTTCATGGGTACTAATGCTTGGATTCCTTGTATAAGTGACTGTTGTGGAGGGGAGCTAGTGTGGTCAAGCATCTAAACATTTGCTAAAAATAAGTGTAGCTAGACTTGTCCAAGTGGGGACTCAACAAACATAGTCTTTGAGATCTATAGGATTGTCCACGTTCTTGGTTACAAAACACTTTGCTTGGTAGTAAACATTTGGAAACAAATATTTAACATTGTCATCAAAAAATTCAAACCCTTTAGGAAGCAAATACAATTGACCAAATTGATGTGTTATTGCTTTCCCTTAGGATTTTATCCTTAGAGGTTTCTAAACACTTGGATTATATCTCAATTTTCTTACTAAAGTCAAGAATAGGGAACTTTTCCCTTAAATTCCTTGATTTACACATAAAACACTTTGTGGGATGATAAGAAGTTAGGACATTAGACATTGAGTTAGAAAAATTAATCAAGAATTGTTTGTGCTAAAAATAAGTCACTAAGCAAAGATTAAATCAATTGAACTCCACATGAGTGCTTGTTATCTTCTGCCTTATGATCTTCCAAGCAAAAAAATTGGTCTTTTAGTTTGAACTACTCACAGGGTAAAGCATGTTCTTCACTATCTTGGTCTCATAAAAAAATCCTTCTTAGGTTCATTTACGATCAAATCAAACACTTGATCCATCCATAACATTTATCATGTTCATCCCACAAACAACTTTAGAGCTTTGAAAAAATCATTTCAGACTTGGATAAATCATCCTTAAACCAAATCAAAATCACTTGCTTAGTTAGGTGTGTGTTTGTGAATCCTTCCTCACACACTTAGTTAAATTATCACATTTTTGAACAAGTTCATCCTAAGATAACATCTAACATCGTAGGGTTTACATGTTCATTATACAATAAAACCAATCAAAATCAAACCCTAAGTCTAGCATTGATCCAAAGTTCCTAAAAATTCAAATGCCATAGCATTCACCCCTTTCATCCTTCATCTCATCATTGGTCCCAAATCCCTTAGAGGTCAACAAGGTCAAAACACAAAAAGAACATGGAACATAAACTTGGTCCATACATCATGAGTGGTCTAAACCCACCAGACTATTAAATCCTTACAATGTTGATTGATTATCAAAACTCACATTTACACAATCCATACATTGGATCATTATCTCCTCCAAAATTCAATGATACAACAAATGTGAGTATGTCAAGTCAAAAATTTGGAACACCTTTCCTGATGGCAGATGTAAATCCAAGTCCAAACTTACAAATCTATCAACCAAACATTCAATGCATGATTCTTCCACAAAACAACATCATCCCACCAAATCCATACATGCCAAATATGAATACACCAATATTACCAAACATGAACACTTTAAATCCACACTTGGTAAACTTTGGGATAGATATGTGTGCAAATCATACAAATTTTGTTCAAAGTCCAAACAAAATATTAATAACTCCATTTATTGATCCAAGTCAAAGTAAGACCATGCAAAATAAAAGTTACCTAAATCAAGGTAATGTGATTCCCAACCATAACAATGTTCAATTCTAACCTATCATGCCAAATCTAAACATCATCCCAAATCAGAACATTGTCCAAAATTAGTTTGTCTATGATCCCATTCAAACACCATGTGTATGCATTCCAAATATTCTTGAACAAAAACCAAATCAACTATATCAAGGGAGTCAAGATCAAATCTAGTGAGATCAAATTGCTACACTTACAAAAATAGTTGAGTCATTGAGCAAAGAGACATCTTCAGTCCAAAATCAATACACTCTTCCATTGGTTGAAGCATGTCATCAAAGCATCGTGTTGTGTGCAAAACCACATCAAGAACAATATCTCCCATGTCAAGAAGTTGGATATCAAGATCAACAACATCAACAACAAACCCAACCTCCACATCTCCAACATCAATCATCACAAGGTCAATTTAAAGTAGAAATATCACAAGGTAACAAATGAAAATACACACCACTTGGGTAACCAATCGAATCAGTCCTACAATAATTTGTACAAGAAAATGTCATCAAGCTCCCCACTATGGGAACTATCAATAACCCCTAGTTAAACTACCAGGGTGTAATGAGGAGCACCATTGTGATTTTCACAAAACAAAGAGACACACAACATCAAGTTTTTTTTGACAAAAAAATTTCATCCAAGACCTCATTGATAAAAAAATAATCACTATTGGGGACAATGATAAAGATTCGACCACTAGTGATAGAATTGACAATCTTTCTACCATAATTGTTGAAAACAATGATCAAGACATATCCATCAATGAAGATGTTTCTACCTCATCCAATGATAAAAACAACATACATCAAGGGTCACTTTTCAATCATGATCAATCCACCAACAATACCCAACAATGATCCAATTCAAGAAATCTCAAAATCACTTGACCCTATGGTTGAAGACATTGATAATCTTTCCACCACAATTGTTGAAAACATTGTTCAAGATTTCTCCATTAATGAGCTCATTGAAGATGTTTCTACCCCTTCTAATGATCAACTCACCATACATCAAGAGCCACTTTTTAGTGATCTATTTCAAGGAGTGTTAGAATTATTTGATCCCATTGACATAATCCATGACCCATTGACCAATGATCATATTGAAAATGTCTCTACATCCCCTAATGAGTTAGAGAACATATCTCAAGAATCTATTCCAAATCATGATCAAAATATTTCACCAATATCTAGCAATGGTCCTTTCTAAAACATGTTGACACCCTTTGACCTCATGGTTACAAATATTGAAGGGATCCTCAACTCAACATTTGACCTAAGTCCACCCAAAGATCAAGAGGATATTAAGCCACTTCCCATGAATAATGATGATGTCCAAGAACCCTTTGTAAGCAATCCATCCTTTGAAACTACCCCATGTCAAGAACTTGATCTAAAGAATGTCGAAAGAAATTCCAAAATTAATCAAGATCAAGAATTCATATCTCCAAGCTACTACAATGATGTAATGGACACTCTCCTAGGTCTATACAAAATGTTGTAAATGATGATCATATCCACATAGCACATACTCCTCCATCTACCCATGAGATGATTTCTATGGTTGGACACGTAGATGATCTTCTTCTACAACATGATTCCTTTACTCCTGACATTACTACACAAAAATAGCAGATTATTGATTCCTACAGTCAAAATGAGTTATCAACATCAAGATCAAGTATATCCCAAATTCAAATTGAGGACATAATGCGTGAAGATATCCAACATTATCCACTCAAGGAAATAGATTAGGAAAAATAAGACATTCCAGAGTTAGCAGAGAAGAAAAATCAATTAACATCATCTATAGTGGTAATTTATCAAAGAATGCATTCTAAACAAGAAATCTCAAAATAAGCATAATCAAGGAACAAAGGTGCTACAACCACCATACTGGGGGCAACTATGTCTTAGGAAAACATCAACATTGGGAGCATGAAGAATCCTTATCATGAAACTGATGCTAATACAACCAGCCACGTCATGAATCTTCATCCACCCATCACCCCATCCACAAATTGGGGCCAACATCAAAAGAAAGATTTGAATCAAAACAGAAAGATCGTTATCAAAGAAAAAGAAAAAAAGCATGAAGGAAAAATTAAATACAAGTGGATACCAAAGAATACAAAGAAAAATTATCCCTATCAAACTCCATTAGTCAAAGAAACTCTGCGAAAAAATAAGAAAGGGAAAAATATCCATCAAAGATGTCCACAAAGGAAAAAATAGGCTTCTCAAGCAATGTACAAAGTATATCAAGCAGTTGGTCCTAATTCCATGCACACTTCTGTATCCACCGATCATTGCTCATCTTCCCAAGTTTGGAGATTCAAAGGTTTCAAACTATCAACCAATCCATCTCCTATCCCTAAACACACTCCATCCATGCCTCCAAGCATAATATCCAATTCTTACATTGACCATGTGTTGGCAACGACCCTTCATCATAAGGATTTAGAAGGAACTCTCTCGTGATATGTGCACAAAGACAAAGTTAACTCTGGTACAACAAAGCTAATCAAGAATCTCAAAAGTTGTATTCAAGTACATGTATCTTCGGAAGGCAGTTTCTTCAAGCAATATATTGATGGAACATTATGATAGAAGCATCTACATCAACAGTACAAGGTAATTCAACATGAGCTTAAAATATTTCAAAAAAATCAAAAAAATAAAAAAAATATGAAAAATTCAAAAAAAAGAAAAGAAAATGGATCAAAAAAAGTAAAAAGAAAAAAATCATCCTCTAGTAAAAACCACATGGGTGGCACTTTGGGCAGGTACTATGATGAAAACCTAGAAAATAGGTGTCATGTGTAGAATCAACCATCTACATGTGCCAGTTTAGGTGAAAGCATCTTATCTCATCCATAATAAACTCCAACATTCCCTCCATATCATCCATAATAAATCCATTCATCCATGAACCATTTATCCAATCTATGTGCATATATCTACATCCATAGTCCAAGTTATCTTGATCTTGACAAATTTTGGTGCACACTTTATGCTTACTTATCGTAAAACATCTTGACATGGGTCATTTTCATTGATCCTATCCTATCCAACATTATCTGAGCCCAAAAGAAATATACAAACGTGCACTCTTTATCTGAACACCTTATCTTATCGAAAGATAATCCTTGGCATCCTTTGCATGCTTACAATATCCATCCATCCACACACCTATACAAGCATCCACCCATGGCATTTCGTACATTGATAGACACTGAGGGAAGATATTTACATCTTGCTTTTAGAATAAATATTGATCTATATCCTCAAACTTATGTGGTGATCCAAACATTGAAAAACGTGAAATCGAATTGGTCAAAACATTTGTGAGCCAAGATCCAAATCACAAGCCCATGGCATATTTTGACAAGAATACATTCCTTATCAATCTTCATCTGTCATCAAACATCAATCCAAACAATCACTATTAGTTGCATCTAATGCATGCTTCAATGTCACATGAATTGATCCAAAACAACTTTTGTCCCAAACCAAGCTTCATCAATCTTGATCAAATCAAATCCAATAAATCCATCATCATCTCAGGATATCCTTCCTCATCCTTGTGTTTCTTAACACTATCATTTCATTATTGTGTATCCTCAACAATGTATCATCATCAATCCTAATCAATCAAATCCAATTAATCCATCATCTTGGGATATCCTTCCCAATCCTTGCATTACTTAACATAATCCTTGCATTGTTGTGTATCCTCAACAATGCTATCATCATCAATCCCACATCATCTTGGGATACCCATCCTAATCCTCATGTTGGTTAACACTATCATTGCATTGTTGTGTATCCCCAACAATGTTATCATCATCAATCCATCAATCCAATAAATCAACCCTAGCTTAGTTTTCAACAAAATCTCAAAATAGAGCACTGATATCATCACACATATCCATATCCAAAATGTCAAATTAATGTGAAAATCCAAAAAAATTCAAAAAACTAAGAAAATAAAAAAACATCCAAAATCAAATCAGAAATTCCAAAAACATTAATAAAAGTTAGAAAATGTCAAAAACATGGCATTTGAACTACATCATCTTTGATCTTAAACATAGGCAAGGCTAATTGTTGATCAACCCCCAAGACATAAAAATCCAAAAACATTCATAAAATCTCATAAAATCCAAAAACATTCAAATAACCCAAAAATACCAAAAACAACCTCAAAACATTTAAAAAAAAAAACTTCAAAAACATCCAAATATTTGAAAAAATCTATCCATCCCCATCTTTCTTTCACCTGCAATAAGCATCACTCATAATAAATCATTGTCACCTTCATCCTTTGGCAATACAAATAGAAACAAGTACAACAATCAAAAAAATCAAACTTCAACCACAAAATCAAAATTGAAACAACAAACTTTTAAATTCAAAATCAAACTCTTGATCATTCACAAACATGTCAATCGACCTTATATCAATATCCTTTTTGAACAACCTATCAACTTTCCACCATCCACTAACATGTCCTAGAATGTATCCTTCCTACAATGGGAATTATCTATTGGCAAATGTTTTGGTTCTTATCCTAAACAAAACACATCCCTTTGAATAGAGGTATGAAGAACATTGGCTTGTTTGTTTACTTGATCTTTTCTTTTTGATTTATCTTATTGTTCTCATTCCAATGACCTTTGGATGATGTCCAATCAAAATGATCTAGAGAGAAAGGAATGGGGCATTGATCATTATCTTTTCTCTAGTGTTCTTGTTGGATGTTCTTGTAATATAACTTGGTAAATACTTTCTTTGCTAGGTATGTATGGAGGGTGTTCTAGGTAGCCTGTTGATTATTGCATTAATAGGTTATACCTTTCTGTGTTTTGGTCTGAGATGTTTAAAACTCCAGAAGTACACCTTAACAAGGTTTTTGTATGTTAGGTGTGAACAAGAATACTCCTATTTATTTGTCGAGACAAATTCCATCACACTAGGTGCAACACCATCCTAGTTCTTTATAACTTGATGCATCATGCCTATTTATGTTATCAAACATAAGGTAAGTGGCCCTTTTAAAGTCCCAATTCTTGATAAGCTAATCATCCATCTCTCATCATCTCTAATAATGTTGGCTTGTAAAATCCTCTTTTCGTCATCTCATTTCTTCATTTTCACACTAACATCATACTAGAATACTTAATCATCATCGCCAGTGCATCCATCCTACATCCACAAATCATTAGCATACATAAATCTCATAATCATAGCATATCACATCATCCATCTCATCTATCTCATTTGCATCATCATCATAACCATCCATACGTCCATCTTGAACCTCTCTGTCGAGAGATTGACCCTCAAATTGAATCTTTTCACTCAATCTCTCGAGGGTGTAATGTACTAGTGTACTTCTTTCTGCTAGGGCATCTAAAAAAATTTTTAAAAATGAATTTTGACCATGGAAAGTTTATTCTTTGAACCAGTGCAACAAGTACATTGCTTCAAAGAGGGGCAAAATGTAGATAGGATAAATTGTCATCATGCATTTAATTAGGTCATATTCATCCATTCATCAAATAAATCAAGTTTATTGGATTAATTTCTAAATTCCTCCATTTAAATTAAGTAAATTAATCTTTAGCACTAACATCATCCTCTTTGATTAAATAAATCAAATCTTTATTTAATCAATTCTTTATCACTTTTCATCTCCTTTTGATTTATTTTACTCCATAAATCTAAGTCAAAAAGTCAAATCATCTAATCCCTCATTAAATTTATCTAATCATAATTAATTTTATCTAAACTCATGTCACATCCTCTAGCTTTTCCCACTTGCACAAATAAATCATTTACTTCATTTATTAAATCTTCATTTTCCCTCAACAAGACATCTTTAGAGAATATTCCCTCAAATTTGAATTTAAATCCAAGTGGGATGAGTCCTTCCAACAAGGAATTTATGTCACCTTACAAGTCCTTTTGCATTGAGCCAAGTGGCCATTACTCCATTTGACTCTCCCTCCAACTTGTCATTTCACCATTTTCAAATTTCAAATATATGCATTTATGGGAACTTTCATCAAAACTTACACATCCTTGGCCCATTCACATGGTGACCAGTGGCACCTTGCCATTGGTTGAAATTTAGTCCCACATTCATCCATATTGCCTCTTCTCTCATCAAAATCTTTGAGAAATAGAAAGGCTATCCTTCATTCAACAACCCACAATTCATGCAAAGTTACTCTCTTCAAATTGAGAGTTGATTTTGTCCACTTCATAGCATAGCACCTTCATCATTGGCTTATCAAGGATTGGGAAAGGGATTCTTTCTAAATCAAAGAAGCACCAATCCACTATGAGATAGGGGTTTGATCATGTTTTGATATGCTTGCAATTAGCTATTTTTGTTTTATTTTGCATATTTTAGCATGGTTAAGTATTTCATAGGAATCTTGAATTAATTTATTTTAAATTGACTAAGATAATTGCGGTCATTGTTTGAAGTAATTACAGATTTAGGGTTCACACCCTAAACCCTAAGATGAACTTTTATCAAGAAAGCTTCCTGGTTTGTTATCCTAGGAAATACCCTATACCATAGGAGCATAAAAGGAACCCTACTACATTGTTTAAATGTTGATGAGGCACTGACTGCTTTAAGTGAGGTACATAATAGTATTTGTGGTTCACACTCGATTGGAATGACCCTAGCTAAGAAATTGTTGAGGATGGGGTATTATTGAAAGAGAAGCACATGACTATGTCAAAAGGTGCCTACAATATCAACAGCATGGTGACCTCATCCATGCTCCAACTCAAGAACTTTATCCTATTGCCACATAATGGCCCTTTTCCTAGTAGGGACTCGATCTCATTGGAAAAATCACTCCCACCTCATCTAATGGGCACAAGTTTATCATAATCGCTACTGAGTACTTTACCAAGTGGGTGGAAGCCATCGCCATGTCATACATCACTAGAAAGTAGATATCAAAGTTCATCTTGAACTACTTAATATGTTGATACAGTGTTTCCCAAGCTATTATCTTAGATAATGGGACATCATTCAAAAATTAGGATGTTCATAACTTATGTGAAAAATTCAAAATCCAACATTGCTTTTCCACTCTTTATTATCCCCAAGGCAATGGCCAAGCAGAAGCTACCAATAAAACCATTCTAAAAATCCTCAAAAAGATAGTCAATGATGTAGGTCGTGACTAGCATCTACAGCTAAATCCTGCCCTCTAGGCCTATCACACCAGCATCCACACACCCACCGAAACCACCCCCTTCTCCCTGGTCTATGGATCAGAGGTAGTATTACCCATTGAGGTTGAGCTCCCGTCACTAAGGATATCATTGCAAAATCTCATCATAGATGAAGAATACCGAGTATCAATACTAAATGAGCTAGAACTACTAGATGAACAGTGTATGGACACTTTAAATCATTTGCAAGTCCATTAGAATAGACTCAAGAGGAGCTATAACAAGAAGATCAGAAGCAAAACTTTCCATGTCAGAGAACTAGTGATAAAAGAGAATCAAAAGAAGGTCCCAAACCCAAACAACAAAGGGAAGTTTGAACCTAATTGGTTGGGACTATTTGTTATAACAAGAAGATATAAGTTAGTGGCATATCAATTATCAACACCGGAAGGCGAGCCTCTATAGGAGCCCATAAACAACTCCCATCTCAAAAAAAATTATGCCTAAATCTTTCAAGGTACAGGACCAAAAAACCAAAAAAGTAGAAAAATGTCTTGAAAAAATAATCACCCTGATGAAAACCTAGAAAATAGGCATCTTGGTGAAAACAAAAAAATCAAAAAATAAAACAAAAATAAAATAAAATAAGAAAGCAAAAAATGATAAAAAATAGTAAAGAAAAAAATCGTCCTCTAGTGAAAACCACTTCAATGGCCCTTTGGGCAAGTACCTTAGTGAAAACCTAGCAAATAGATGCCTGGTGTAAATAAGCACTTTCCATCCACTAGGATCCTCATGAATTGTTCTACATCATCCATCCATCAAGCTTCCATCATCCGTTGCATTCCATATCCCCATTCATTACCCATCCTTTTTGCATCTGCATCATAGCTTGGTCTTGTGTTCGTGTCATGATCCCTCCTAGTACTACTCAGCCCATTCCCAAGGTTAGTTTTTCCTACCTTTATTAGAGTAGGCTATTGCATCACGTTGGGGGCATGTTCTCATCGAATTAGATTTGTGTATGTTCTTGAAGTCCTTAAATAAGAAAATCCAAAAACATCACAAAATTCAAAATCTAAAAATATCATAAAATCAAAAAATTGAAAAGCATCCATAAAAACAAAAATCCCAAAACATTCAAAACATATCAAAATCCAAAAACAAGTCAAAAATCCAGTCAAAAGCTCAAAAGCAAAGTTGTCTTGTTGAACTACAGGTCTCTGAACCTTGAACGTAGGAAAGGTTGATCTTTGATCATCCCCCAAGACATTTAGGTCAGTACCTTAGGAGTCTGTGATAATAAATTGGTAGTCCATTTGTTCATATCTCATCAATAATCGAGTATGTGTTAGTCAAACTACATGGTCTTTGTGTGTATAACATAGGAAAGGATAATCTATTCATCAACCCCTAAAGACCCTAGGATAGGTCCTTAGGTTAGTCTTTTGGTCAAAATATCAGAAAACCAAAAAATAGTGGAAAATTGGAAAATCAAAATATTTGCAAAATCACAAATATACCAAAAATAGCCTTAAAACATTTCAAAAAACATCAAAAACATCCAAATATTTGAAAAATCCATTTGTTTCATCTTGCTCACCCACAATAAACATCACTCATAATAAACAATCATCATCATCAACCTTTGGTAAAGCAGTTGGAAACAAATCTAACAGATCGAAAGTGAAAACTCAAAACATCAAAGTCTATGGTCTAGGTCAGTACATAAACAAGTTGGTCAACTATTTGTGTTAATAGCCTATCATCCAATTAGTCCCAAATCAATTATCTGATAAAATCATGTCCTAGGATGTATCCTTCCTACAATGGAAATTTTTATCAAAAATAACACTTTGGATAAACAAAACGACATGTCACCATCCACTAACATGTCCTAGGATATATCCTTCCTACCATGGGCATTATCTATTGGAAATCATTTCAGTTCTTATCCCTAAAAACACATTTCCTTTTGGTTAAAGGTATGAAGAATATTAGCTTGTTTTTTAACTTTATCTTTGTCTTTTAACTTATCTTATTGTCCTCATTTCAATAACCTCTTGATGATGTCCAAAACTAAAGGATTTAGAGAGAAAGGAATGGGGCAATGACCATTATCTTTGATCTATTGTGCTTGTTGGCTATTCTTGTAATATAACTTGGTTATGTGTGCTTTGTTTGGTTTGTAGGGAGGATGTTTTAGGAATCTTGTTGACCACATAGAAAGGCTTGCCTTCCTATGTTTTGGTTTGAGATGTTTTCAATATCTGAACTTCATTTTGAGTGAAGTTTCGTATGTCAGGTGTGAACAAGAGTACTCCTATATGATTGTTGACTCAAAGTCCATCACCCTAAGCGAAATGCCATCCTAGTTCTTTATTCCTTGATGCATCATGGTTATGTGTATTATCAAACATAAGGTAAGTGGCCCTTTTAAAGTCCCAAATTCCTAATAAGCAAATCACCCATTTCTCATCATCATCTCTCATAAAGTTGACTTGTTGAATCCTCTTGTCATTATCTCATTTCTTCTTTTCTGCACTAACATCATGTCATGATTAGGTAATCATTGTCACCAGTGCATCCATCCTACATCAACAAACCATCAGCATACTGCATATCATATCATATCATATAAGAAACACTAATCATCTCACATGCATGTTCATCATCATAATATAGATCTGTTAGTCTAAGTATCCCATAAAACCATACCTTTACATAAAACATCCATTGCATAATCATATAGGAATCATCACATCATATCATCATTTAAAATGTTTACGATAATATAGATTGGTTATTCTAAGCATCTTAAAACCATCTCATTTGCACCATCATCATAACCATCCATACACCCATCTTGAACCTCTTTATTGTGAGATCAACCCTCAAATTGAATCTTTTGGCATCCAAAAAATAGAAATTTTTTGAATTTTGATAGCGGAAAGTTTATTCTTTGAACCAACACAACAAGTACATTGTTTCAAAGAGGGGAAAAATGTAGACATAAAAAATTGACATTATGCATTTAATTAATTCATATTCATCCCTTCATCAAATAAATCAAGTTTATTTGATTAATCTCTAAAGTCCTCCATTTAAATTAAATAAATTCATCCTTAACACTAACATCATCCCCTTTAGCTAAATAAATCAAAATATTGATTTAACTAAATCTAAATCATTTTCCATCTCCTTTTTATTTATTTTAATCCATAAAATCTAAATCAAATAGGTCAAATAACCTAATCTTTAGTTAAATTAATCAAATCATGGTTAAGGTTAGATCTAATCCATGTCACATCCTCTAGTTTTTCCCATTTGCACAAATAAATCAATTTAATTAATTTATTAAATCTTTATTTTCTCTCAACATTGCATATAATTGGGATATTCCTCCATTTGAAATCTCCCTCCAAGTGGGATAAGTCCTTCCAACAAGGCATTTATTTCACCTTACAAGTCCTTTTTCATTGAGCGAAGTGGCCATTACTCCATTTGACTCTCCCTCCACCTTGTCATTTTAGTATTTTCAAATTTTAAATTTACGCATTTATGGGCACATTCATCAAAATTTGCACATCCTTCATCCATCCATCTCTTGACAAGTAGTACCTTGGTATTGGTTGAAAATTAGTCCCACATTCATTCCTTTTTCCTCTTCTTTCATCATTTTTTTCTATAAATGGAGAGGTTATCCTTCATTTTTATCATCCACAATTCATGCAAAGTTACTCTCTTCACATTGAGAGCTAATTTTGTCCACTTCATAGTATTACATCTTCATCATTGGTTTGTCAAGGGTTGGGAAAGGGCCACTTTTCATATCAAAGTGGCACGAATCCACTATGGAATAGTTATACATTGTGCTTGATTTATGCTTGCAATTAGTTTGTTTTCTTATCTTCTTGGTGAGGCATGATGTATTATTTCATAGGGATGTTGGAGGTTTGTTTTGCTCTAAAACACTAACCATGCTAATATCTTGTTTGGAGTTTTAGCCATTTGCATATTTTCACATCCACAGATATATATGATATCTTTCAAATAAATGTATTTAAAGAAATATATGTTCACCATGAACACTAATAATAGTACTATAGATATCTTAAATTTAATCTATTTAGAAAATATTTAAATATATTAATCTCCACTTAAAAGTTATTTTATTTTATGAAATAATTATTTTATTTATTACATGAATACATATAGACACATTTCAATTTTATCTAATAATTATTTTCATCTATCTAAAGTACTAAATAAATAAATAGTTTCATCAATACATAAATATGTAAGTTGATAGATAAAGAAAAGAAAAACACTATTTACATTTACTCAAGAATTAATTTCATTTAATTTTTAACAACTTTTTAATGTTATATAGTAATAAAATAAATAATACAATAAATGCAAACAATTATAAAATTTTAATTTCACCTTTTTTATTTCTAGACAATTTTTTCACTTAACACGCCATCTTAATTATTCAATGGCGTCTTTATTATGTTTATTATTAAATATTAATTATTTAATGTGTAAATGACTATAGGTGTTTTATACATAGTTGTGAAGTTAGAGCCAATTTAGTTATCATACACTTCTCAAAATATTAGTCAATAAACTAAACACTTGTTGACAAATAAAAAAGATAGCTGGCCTATATTATATATGAGTAGAACTTTTAAAAAATGCATGATTATTACCTTTTTGTTTTAAACTTTTTAAATTCTTTATTATAAAGTAGCCTAAGTGTGTGAACAAAAACTATTAAGGAGTCAAATACATAATTAATAAAAACTAAAACACACCAAACATATAAATAATAAAAACTAAAATACAACTAACATATATAATTTTTAAAAAAATTACATCACACAAAAGTGAAATCTAAATAGTGTTAGTTAATAGATTATTCACTATTTGAAGTTTTCAACGTTTTTCTCTATTGTTCAATCATATAAATAATCACTAACCAATAGTTGGGTAAATTATTTCTATATGGAATAATTTGCCTCTGAATTTTATGAGGTACAACTCCTTCGTTTGATAAGAGAATAGAAATAACTTACCTTTGAATTTTATGAGGTACACAACTCCCTTGTTTGATAAGAGAATGCAGTATTTTCTAATTTTTTAAAAACTTTAACATGGGCATGCTTTTAACTAGAAAGCAAGAATGGTCAAAATAATAGGAGCAACACAAATCAATAAAATGCTATCAATGAATCTTTTATTGAAAAAAATGTAATTTGTAAGAAAAAACTAAAAACATTGACTAATTGCATTCCACAAAGCATAAAATAATAAACTTATCAACCAAAAATAATTCTAAACTCGAGAAGATTGGATACTAGAAATAGTTCTCACATTCACACAAAAATACAATTATTAATGAAACCAATCACAATGCATAAACTTTAACATGGATTTCATTTCATTCATTTATCCAAAATTATAAGCTCACAAACATACAACCTCCTCTTCCTGTTTGAATTAATTTATATCCATTTCCCTATTTCAAAAATTTCTCAAAAGAAGTTCTTTCGGTAACATCATAGTTTATATATATAAATATGTATGTATATATATATATATATATATATATATATATATATATATATATATATATATATATATATATATATATTTACAAGAGTAACTGCTTCTTGAAAGTAACTGAAAAGAAGAAGTTAAGAGCCCCTTAAACTTCTTGATACCTTAATTTATTTAGAGAAAAACCAATAAATACATGAGGCAATATTGGGCTCAAGTGTTGCACTATCAACATTCCTTTCTTGTGATGATTGAGTAGATTGTGTGGCAATTTTGGCTTTGTATGTTTAGAAATATTTTATCACTAGAGGCATCTCACTATGTTGAGAAATAATTACATTTTTAGTTCTCAATTTCCACAAAGCTTTATTTCCTCATACCAAATCTACATTACTAGAGAATATCATTGTATGCCCAAGGAATTGAGATAAAGATAAGTCAATATTACTTAATCTTCTCATGCACTCCACATTAAAAGATTGTTTGTTGAAAAGGTTCTCAATCAATTCCTTGAACTTTCTCTTTAATGTTTCTACATTCTCATCTTGAGAATTATCTTCTCTTTGAAGGCTAATGCCTATGCTTGAAAGATGCTTGAATGTCAATCTTCATCTAATTACATTCCTTAAGTAATTTTCTTTCCTTGAATATGTTTTTTTTCAAAAAAAAGAGTTTCCATTCAATACATTCCTTCCACATAAAATATATTTCATATTCAATGTTTGGAAAAATCTTCTTAGCTATTAGTTTATTTGAACTCAGACCAATTATTTCCTTGAGATCACTATCAGGCTCCAACCAAATAGAATTTTCATGTTTTGTGGTAACAATTTCATTATATATCTCTTTCTTCAATACCTTAATATCCTCACATATTTTCCTCATGTTTGTGACAACCTTTGTTCCCCTTACCAGCATATCCTCAAGGTCCAATATTTTGTGACCTTCCCATAAGACTTGTAAACATGAATCTTATCAATCATCTCTTTTCCACTTTAAACAGAGAAAGGATAAAAATCTACCTCAATTTGGCCAATGGGTTGACGAGAAAGGTCAAAAATATATCTTAAATAATTGGTTAAAGCATTAACCTATTGTTTTAATTGGTCTTTTATCTAGTTGTCTTTTTCTATCATTTCTACATGCCTAGCAGTTGACATCTAAAAATTGTGGACATCTAAATCTCTTGTAGTGGCTCCCAAATTAATCCTAGTGATTCTAAAATCACTTGCAATTGTTTGACTAGCCTATTTTTGAGTGGAGAGATGAGCAACCTCAACATACATATTTCCCTTGGAGGGATCATTCAACAATCAGGTTGTGGTTTTAGGTTTTTGACATGTGGCATTATTTGGATTAATTGAGACACGATATCCTTATTGGGTAGACTCAAGTCAACCACCTTTTTTTCTTGGTTAAATATTGTTATAACCATGAGACAAATGAAGGTGTGGGAACATTACTAGCTCTTGGAAAATAAAATTGAAGTGACCTTTTGAGAGGAGATGTATCAGATACCTCACAAAAATTTTCCAAATTCCAACTTCCTAATGGATCCTCATCATCATCTCCACTACCTCCAGAGGTAGTCTACTGTGTTGTGGATGCCATTTTTTAAAGTAATGAAGACCTCCTCTAACTCATCTATAATTTCTTTTTAGCTTCCTTAGCTTTTTGAGGAGCGGGATTTTTCATTTTAGCCCTATTTTTCAATATGTATTCCTTTATTCACCTAAGTATTATTTCCATCTTAGCCTCAATGGTTTATATTTCCTTAAAAATTCAATATATTAGTAGGATGGGTTAGATTTGTATGTAGTCTATGAAGATTTGATCAACCGGATTAGACTCATCATTTTCAATACCCAGGATATCACAATTTAATATGAAAGTTACAATCTACCTTAGTGACAACCTTATCCATCCTCTTCTCCTTACTTCGCATTCCTTTGCACAATCTATCCAATATTCTTCCAAATTCAAAATGTGAGCTTCAAATGAGAAATTATAATTATTTTTGAATGAATTTTTGACAACTTTTCTCAAGGTTGTGGAAACCTTCTTGAATTTTGATAGAGATTTCAAAACCTCTAGAAAGTTCCAAAATTAAACTTCAATGCCTTCGATCTTTCCAAAATTTTATGAGATCTCATGGTGGAACCAAAGTATCAAAAAAATTTGACTCTAGACTTGGTTGTGGAAACTATGTCAGGCCTTGGTGATGGTTGTGAAACCATAGAAGCCAAAATAAAATAACTCATGGGTATGTGCAGGATCATGATGGGCCAAAAAGTAGCAATATGATGGGTATGTGGCTGACAACTTTTTTTTAATCCAAAATTGATGAAACATAAAGGGTTTTTAACAGAGATTCTCATATTCCACCAATATAAATTATGCTTTACTTTAAATTTAATAAGTAATTATTATTCGTTCTCTATTTGAATTGTGACTAAAGTCTTGATTGATAGGATGATTGAAAAACATCTATAGTTTTCAAATGGTATCAAATTTTTTGAATCCAAAAAATGTGTCACATTCTATGCTTCACATACTATAGGATTAAAAAAATCAAAAATTGAATTTCATTAATTTTTGACCAAGTTAAGGTGGTTAGACATATGAGTTTTTATATGTTTTAAAAGTTGTAATAAAAAATTCATAATTAATTATTTACTTGGAAAACAATTACAAAAAAATATGCATCACATTGGGACATGAGTCCTCTACTTATTTCTATAATATTATTAAAAAATATTATCATTTTTTTGTGGTTAGGGTGGTCAAACAAATACCCACTTCTTATTTTTTCCCTGAAATTTAAGTATTACTGCATTGAAATTTCAAATTTTCACAAAATAGATTTTTTTTTTTAAACAAACCTAGTAGTTTAGAAACTACATTCAATTTTCTATAGATTCTATTCTTACATATTTTTGAAATAATATAGATAACCTATTTTTTCCATGATGATCCTACACATACCCTCACCATCCCAAGGATGTGGCAACCCCTTGGAGTTTCATGAGGTCTCTAAAGCCTTCTGGCTTCCAAAAAAGGTTTCAAAACCTTCAATAAGTTCCTAAATGCTTCTTTAATGTCTTCAATTTCTCCACTTTTGATTGAATGGGTTAACTTTCCCTACTTGTGTTGGCTTTAGAATAGGTTAGGAAAAAATTATTGAAACCCAATGAGGTTCTGAAAAACCTCATCGAAAGCTAATTATATTATTATAAATTAAGTAATGACCAACACATCAGAAATAATATGAACCTTTAACAAGTTGTCGGGATAACACATGGTTAGCAAAACATTGTCAAAAATCAACAAGGTTCTGAGAATCTTATTGAAATTGAATGACCAATGTTGAAATTCTCCAAATTTTAGCAAGGCTCAAAAGGATTTGATGAAAATTGAGGTAACAATTGGCTCTAAATAGGGAAAAATACTATAAAGGATGTTAAAGAACCCAGAACACAAGATTTATGACTATCCATAGGTAAGAGAGTCACTAGTTGTGAAGTATAAGAAAACACATGACGAATAAAAAATTTAAAAAATGAAGGAAACCAAAAGAGAACAAACCCAAATCACCTAACCTACTATTTACAGAGGGTGTAACATACATGCTCCTATTCCCTAAATAGTGCCTCCTACTCAGCTCACTTCCACTCTATTATGCAGTCCTAACCTACTATTTATAGAGGAATCAACATACACGCTCCTATTCCATGAATAGTGCCTCATACTCAGCTCTCTTCCACTCTATTGTGTAGTCCTCTCAACTTTCATTGTTGTGGATTGTTCAATGATTTTCATTTTATCTCCTGCTCATGAGGCGCAACCTCACTTCTCTTCCAAACCTCCAATCCGTGCAACCCCAAATAACTATTAATTCAGATTTTAATGATACCCCCTTATGCACCATTTCATTTCTCCTTTTGTGGCATGACTTCTTCCTCCTTCCAGGCACATTCTTCCCCTTTCTACCTTCAATGTAGCCCTCCTTACTGCCCAAATCAACCCTTTTATCCCATCTTGATTGTAATGTTAGTTTCTTTTGCTCATGAAATCATGAATTATTCAAAAATATTCCATGATATGTTTATGTATTATTTTTAGGTTGATGCTTCTACCAACACAAGTCAACCAATTAAAAGAAACTGTTGAAATCTTTATTGTTCTTCAAACACTATATCTAGAGACTCTGAAGATATGTGATTAAAACTATTGTATTGTCAAAAATCACCTACTTTGCAATTTCCTGATATTTTTTATATTATCACATGTCTTCATCTAACAAATTTCAAGATTACTATTAAGTTGTTATAATATCAACAGTATTGCTTTAAAACGTAGCAAACACAACAAATAAAAAGAAGACTATTCTTAAACATTTAGGTAGGAACTTTGCTACTTTGCAACTTTTGTTTATTTATTTATTCTTAGATTAGACCTATTCACCATCAAAAATTTATGAGACATAAAGATTGGTATTACTGTTTGTGTACTTTTATGACCTAATTTACCGGTATGCGTACTATATGAACCCTATATATAACCCTAATTGAATTATAACCTTTTCTAAAAGTAAGGCTAACTATAATGCTAACCCTAAGCTTTATTGAGCATAACCTCTAACCTTAATCCTAAGCCTAACCCTTACGTCAGTTTAGTTGAACTGTAACCATAATGCTAATTGAACCCTAACCATAACCCCAAACAAACACAAATAAACTTATCTTCTAAAATACTTTAATTAATTGAAAATATTAAATTATCCTTATCTTAAATAAAATATTATATTAATATTTCATTATTGTATTATCTAAATTTCATCCCCCTTTTAAAATATAAAATTATTTTTAGAATTTTCTAAAAAGAAATAAAATCCTTTTATATTGATCTTATATTTTGAAAATCATTTATCTTTACCTTAAATTTGTTTCTCTTTTATTTTATGTACATGAAATTATCAAATGTTATGTTGTAAGTGAGAAGTTCCTTTTGACATAAAAATATGGGTAATTTGTCTAAATTTTAGATTTTTATTCATATTGAAGTTTACTATAAGTTATAAAATAGTGGGAAAATGAAAAAAATACTGTAATTATATTTTTATTTAATTTACATGATAAAGTTAAAAACATAGTTTGAAAATTAAATATATTTGAATCATAATTAGATGACAATGTGTATATGAAGTACCAATCCTTTATGGATTATTTTATAGATTTAGCTACTTGAACTTACATGTATCTTAGGTAATAAAGAATATAATATGCAAAATGAGAGTTTATTGGTGATTCTTTATATTCATTTATCTTATCATACGTGGAGAAACCTCTGGAGAATCTCCAGACGACATGCCTTTCAATATTTTGTATGGGTAATTAAGTGAGATATAGGGAACATAATTATAAATTATCTAGATTTTTAGATTTCTTAATTGAGACAATAAAAAAGTATTAGAGTGAAGTTTTATGTTGAAAATTTCTAAGGAAAGTGAGCTTGAATAGGTTGAGCAGTTATGTCCATAAGGACCTAGTACAACACTAATGAGGGTGGTCAAGCACACTCAATTGATATAAAATTAATACAAAATCATCCATCTCAATTAGTCATCCTAATCCCAATCATAAACGTTATTGATGTAATGTTGAAAATTGCATTTTATTAAATTTTGTATTCCATAGGCCCCCCTTTCAATAATTAAAGACAATAATGAAATATCCCTTTCAATCTAGCCTTAATTTAATTTTGATTTGCTTAATTTATTTTCTTCTCGATGTTAAGGTGAATTTATGTTGTGGACGACCATGCATTGTGCAAACATTTCCATGTTGCATGAACATCCCAAAAATTTATTCCTAGTTATAGTAGTTGTTTGGATGTTATAATTTCCACCCATCTATGGGTGTAATGACTTTGTATCTTGTAGCCACATTGAAACAACAATTTTTATGGCTATACCATATCGAAACACTTCATTTTGGCATCTGTCACTATCAATCTTGATCAATCTTACATTATTTTCTCATTCTCAAGAAATTTCTCACATTCTAAGCTCTTTCAATCTCTCTTGCATTTTCTCCATTTCTTCACCATATCCATTAATTTTTTTCTCTCTATGTTGAAGCTTTGGCACTATTGGCACATCATTTTCAATCTTGGAGATTGCAGCCTCCCCCTTTAAGCATTCTCACTTGCTAAAGGAGGGTAACAATAGTTTCTTTATTGCATTGTCTCTTTATTTTGCTAGCAAGTTATTCTAGAAGTTCTATTTCTTCTTTATCTCATCTATTTCATTTTTATCTTGATCATATGTAGTTGTCTATGGAGGTGGAAACACCAACGTGGGGGTTTGATTAAGGTGAGCCCCTAAACAATTCCAACACTTTTCTTGGTCCTATGTGTGTATGCATTGAATATTTATCATTGTTGGATGCTTCATTCTTGGACCTCTTGTGAGTACTCTCTCTTTTTCTTTCATTTTATCATTTTCTTTTCATCTAGATTAGCCTACTTTATTTTTGTAAGTTTCTTCTATTATGAGATTTCAATTATCATATTTTTAGTGAGTTCTTAATTGTTTCCTATCACAAACTTAATTTTTAGTCGGCATTGGATGCAAATACGTTGTAGGGGCATTTTTGTGTTGCGTTGTTGTACATGGTTGAGAGATTTCTAATTTGTTCATAAGACCTATACAAATTTCTCTTTTAGTTTCTAAAGATCTTTGATTTTAATTCTACATAAAATTAAAAACAATCCATTTTATCATCTTATCTCATCACTTGAGCATTGATCCCTAAGGTAGTTGAGGGTTATTCACCCC
Organism: Sequoia sempervirens; assembly: GCA_007258455.2. Lineage (NCBI taxonomy): Eukaryota > Viridiplantae > Streptophyta > Pinopsida > Cupressales > Cupressaceae > Sequoia > Sequoia sempervirens. The sequence goes on from VDFB02271358.1 coordinate 380,748,989, forward strand.
TTAAGATCACGTCATTTAAAGGGTGTTGAATTTCCTCCTCTACATTTTGTTCAACCTAACATGAACTCATCTATGCTCTAGAGTCTGTCAAAATTTTATTCCTTTTTTAGAAGTTTTTTGCACTGATTCTTGTGATATTATTGTGACTTTCAAAACCCAACCTTGAACTTCCAACCATGCAGTTCAAAGAAGCATTCCAAACTCAAACTTAGGTTCAAGATGTCAGTTCAATCCAACCTATCAAGGTCCTAATTTGGAACACTTCACTATGTATATATATCACCTCACTATATGCCTCATTGCACTTTGTTTGTCCATCTATAAATGTTAAAATAAATTCTCAACCAAAGCACTCCATCAAGCCTTTTTTCTCTTATAGACCAAAAACCTGCTCTTAGGGTCCCCTTTGAGAAGATTCACTCTTAGGAGGATAGATTTAAAGAGTTTGAGGCCTTTATAAATCATGATAACTTGTATACTCAAGATATTCCTATTATCAATGGTGTAAGAAATCTACTCAACTCATACTATCAGGGTCTTGAGTTATTCTGTTGAATATTTAATATGGTAGAGACTCACATACCCTCATACATGTTATTTTTGAGCCACCCTCGAGATACCTATTCATAGATCATTGGTATATGGTTAAATATTTTAATGCCATAGGTATTTGTAGACACAATGGATGTTAATTCCTCCATACCATCCCTTACTTCTATTGATAGCACAAAAATTGTGTATCTTGTTAATCTTGGAATCAATGTGAATAACATTACCTTTGGGTATGACATTCTTGAATCCGCCTCTTAAACTTTTTGTACCATGACGAATCAACTTCCCCTACCTCTACGATTTGATCCCATTTTGAATACCTTATTGCAAAACATGGGCCAGATGCTATTGTAACTAGCCAACATAACCAATACTACATCTCATTCCATATTGTAACCCTATTACAATCATATCCCCCTGTCCTTATGAAACTTAAATGTATGCATTCCCTAAGGGTAGAAATTCCAAAATTTAATACGTACAATGGAAAGGGTGATATGCAGACCCATGTCTCATTATTTACTACTATATTTAGTGATTTTCTCTATCATGATGAGTTGTTAAGCAAACTATTCTGGCAGTCTCTTAAGGACACTATGTTGGAGTGGTCTTTTTCCCTTGAAAATTCTATATCCGCCTTCAAGCAATTAATCAATCAATTCTTACAATAGTTTTATGCTAACATTGGGATGAAGGTCACATTTACTAATCTCATCCATTGTAAGTATGGGGCTCACGAGAAGGTGACCAATTTTATTGCTTGCTACAAATATTTATTTTCTTAGATCTCTTATTCCTAGCTTGATTCTGATCTCCAACATCTGTACATGGGAAACCTGTAGCCGACATTTAGATAAAAAGTTCTCTTAATGAAATATCCCTCTTTTGAACATCTATGCATAATGTTTAGAGACTAGAAGCAGACATGATGACATAGTACTGCGGTTCCTCCTCATCCTTCCATCTTGATAGTCAGAAAATTATGTCTATTTTTGGAGATTCAAAAAAGAATAAGGTAGTAGTGAAGGTGGTTTTTGTTTCTACTAAAAAAGAGCACTACAGGGCATAACAAAATTTTCACGAAATTATTTAAATCTTATACTAGTATTGTTGAAATGTTTCCTGATGACAAACCATATCCCAATTGGTAGAATGCACAACATTTCTTCCAATATCATCAAGTCCCAGGACATGAAGTTGAATGTTGTGTGCATCTTTGACATGTAATCCAAGACCACATAGATTGTAATGCCAACTGACTTGGTGATACAAAAAAATAAAAAAAAATCTATAGCTAGGATAATAAAAAACTACAAATCTAAATAGATCCATTTTCTTCTAATTTTGCTAATCTAATCACAATTTCATCCATTTCTTCTGAACCCAATTATTTTATGTGAACATGGTCTCATTCACTTTCACTCCTTCCAAGATTCATGTGGATGAAATTCCTAATATAAAATTTGCATCACTCGACTTCCCCCTTAATAGGGAGCATTAACCGTTGTATGTCCCCACTCTGGTCAATGACAACATCATTATTGATGTTGCAGTTGACCCTATCAATGGGTTTAATGTCATTACAATTAAAACACTCTATTAATTCAAACAAAGAAAAAGAGGGTGTAATCACCAAATGAGATTAACAAATGGTTGCAGCCAATTTTTTGACTAGTTGTTTCACTCAATTATGAGGGGTATAATGCATAAATAACAATCATGAAACAAACCTAATTTATATAACAATAAAAAACATAGGTTTTAGGATGCTAAAATTATGTTTACCTTTTTCAAGAAGTGTTATTTTGGGCCTTACTAAGGATTCATTTGCCTAGGGGAAAACGGGTCCTTGCTAGGGTTTTGGAAAAGTGGTTTCTAGGTCCAATTCATTGATCCTAGGTGTTCAGCTCTTGAAATTCAGAAATAAATTTTGTAGATTATTTTTCATTATATTGCAAGAAAGGTGAAAACTTTAACAACTTTTCAACTTTGACAAATTTTGTTCTCCAATTGATCATCAACCTAAAACATGAAATCACACATCAATGAGAGGAAAAAATTTGATTGTTAGGGACTAGGGATTTTCCTTATTCAAACCCCATTTTGGTAATTTAACCTTGTAATGAAATAATGCATAAAAGCAAAGATGAATGAACGATGTAATGTCGTAACTCACCAATACTCAATTGAACCTTGGAGTACAAATAAACAATCTTGTATGAAGTAGCCTTAGTGAATTTAGATCTTGATCACCAAACTGGATTAGAAACAACACCTTGAATATTCTTGAATTAGATCCTCAATGCTCAACAACATGCATGATCCACAATGCCTTTGAAATTATGATATGGATCTTTAATTGCTACAATAAACTTCAATAATTTTCCCTTGAATGCCTTTGAAATGCTCTATAATGCTCTTGTAAAAGTACTCTTGATTTCTTATGAAATTATAGGATGAAATTATGTTTATTAACCTTATATTTATACTTAACTTGAGATTTAATCTTGAAATTCAAATAGCACAAATCAACGTTAGATCTAGGATTTGAAATTATTAAAATTCCACCAAAAACACATCCCAATGAGTGTTTCCTAATTTAGTGAGGACCCATTCTCCATAGGATGAATGGGTCCCTACATACCTAACTAGGACCTATTTTGGGGAATGTGAAATGTCATGTCAAAAGGGGGTCCTAAGACCTAGTGAGGACCCATTCACTAGGTGGAAAATGGGTCCTAGGTCACTATCATAGGACACAAACCTTATAATAAATTCAGAAATAAATTTTGTAGATTATTTTTCATTGTATTGCAAGAAAGGTGACAACTTTAACAACTTTTAAACTTTGACAAATTTTGTTCTCCAATTGATCATCAACCTAAAACATGAAATCACACATCAATGAGAGGAAAAATTTTGATTGTTAGGGACTAGGGATTTGCCTTATTCAAACCCTGTTTTGGTAATTAAACCTTGTAATGAAATAAAGCATAAAAGGAAAGATGAATGAACGATGTAATTTCATAACTCACCAATACTCAATTGAACCTTGGAGTACAAATAAACAATCTTGTATGAAGTAGCCTCAATGAATTTAGATCTTGATCACCAAACTGGATTAGAAACAACACCTTGAATATGCTTGAATTAGATCCTCAATGCTCAACAACATGCATGATCCACAATTCCTTTGACATTATGATATGGATCTTTAATTGCTACAATAGACTTCAATAATTTTCCCTTGAATGCCTTTGAAATGCTCTATAATGCTCTTGTAAAAGTACTCTTGATTTCTTATGAAATTATAGGATGAAACTATGTGAATTAACCTTATATTTATACTTAACTTGAGATTTAATCTTGAAATTCAAATAGCACAAATCAACGTTAGATCTAGGATTTGAAATTATTAAAATCCCACCAAAAACACATCCCAATGAGTGTTTCCTAATTTAGTGAGGACCCATTCTCCATAGGGTGAATGGGTCCCTACATACCTAACTAGGACCTATTTTGGGGAATGTGAAATGTCATGTCAAAAGGGGGTCCTAAGACCTAGTGAGGACCCATTTTCTAGGTGGAAAATGCGTCCTAGGTCACTATCATAGGACACAAACCTTATAAGAAATTCAGAAATAAATTTTGAAGATTATTTTTCATTGTATTGCAAGAAAGGTGAAAACTTTAACAACTTTTCAACTTTGACAAATTTTGTTCTCCAATTGATCATCAACCTAAAACATGAAATCACACATCAATGAGAGGAAAAAAATTGATTGTTAGGGACTAGGGATTTGCCTTATTCAAACCCCGTTTTGGTAATTAAACCTTGTAATGAAATAAAGCATAAAAGGAAAGATGAATGAACGATGTAATGTCATAACTCACAAATACTCAATTGAACCTTGGAGTACAAATAAACAATCTTGTATGAAGTAGCCTCAATGAATTTAGATCTTGATCACCAAACTGGATTAGAAACAACACCTTGAATATGCTTGAATTAGATCCTCAATGCTCAACAACATGCATGATCCACAATGCCTTTGACATTATGATATGGATCTTTAATTGCTACAATAGACTTCAATAATTTTCCCTTGAATGCCTTTGAAATGCTCTATAATGCTCTTGTAAAAGTACTTTTGATTTCTTATGAAATTATAGGATGAAACTATGTGAATTAACCTTATATTTATACTTAACTTGAGATTTAATCTTGAAATTCAAATAGCACAAATCAACATTAGATCTAGGATTTGAAATTATTAAAATCCCACCAAAAACACATCCCAATGAGTGTTTCCTAATTTAGTGAGGACCCATTCTCCATAGGGTGAATGGGTCCCTACATACCTAACTAGGACCTATTTTGGGGAATGTGAAATGTCATGTCAAAAGGGGGTCCTAAGACCTAGTGAGGACCCATTCCCTAGGTGGAAAATGTGTCCTAGGTCACTATCATAGGACACAAACCTTATAAAATTAAGTGTTATGAAATATTATTAGTGAGTTTCAAGTTTTATCCCTCGGAAAATGTAATAAATTAGACTTGGATTTCAATTTAAGGGACCAATTAAGCTCAATTAAGCTCAATTAATTAATTAAAGCCCTAGATTAGTGTGAAAGTGTAAAGATACACTTTACAACACCTGAAATAAGGCATCATTAAGTCCATTTTTATGAAAAAGGGTCATAGAATTAATGTGAATGTGTAAAACACATTACAACAATAAATAAAGCCAACATTAGGCTCATTTATTATTAATTATTCTCAAATTAAGGAAAAAGGGATACTTTTTCTGATACTACATTAATGGTTTATAAAATGAGAATTATGAGGAATCAAAGGTTGCACTCCACACTCATGAGGGAATCATTGTACCACCCATATGAAATGATTGGTTTCATTGGCAATTGAATTTTTTGTGTGAATGTGAGAACCATTTCTAGTATCCAATCTTCTTGAGTTTAGAATTATTTTTGGTTGATAGGTTTATTGTTTTATGCTTTGTGGAATGCAATTAGTCTATGTTTTGATTGCTTTCTTACAAATTACCCTTTTTTCAATAAAAGATTCATTGATAGCATTTTATTGATTTGTATTGCTCATTATTTCGACCTTTCTTGCTTTCTAGTTAAAAGCATCCCCATGTTAAAGTTTTTTAAAAATAAAAAAAGAATGCATTCTCTTATCAAACGAGGGAGTTGTATCACTCATAAAATTCAAAGGTAAATTATATATATTCTCTTATCAAATGAGGGAGTTGTACCTCAGAAAATTGAGAGGTAAATTATTCCATATAGAAATAATTTACCCAACTGTTGGTTAGTGATTATTTATATGATTGAACAATAGAGAAAAAGTTGAAATTTTCAAATAGTGAATAATCTATTAACTAACACTATTTATATTTGACTTTAGTGGGATGTAATTGTTTTCAAAATATATATGTTCATTGTATTTTAGTTTTAATTATGTTTATATGTTTGGTGTGTTTTAGTTTTTATTAATTATGTATGTGACTCCTTAATAGCTTTTGTTCACACACTTAGTCTGCTTTATAATAAAGAATTTAAAAATTTTAAGACATGCATTTTTTTAAAGTTCTACTCATATATAATATAGGTCAACTATCTTTCTATTTGTCAACAAGTGTTTAGTTTATTGACTAATATTTTGAGAAGTGTATTATAACAAAATTGGCTCCCACTTCACAACTTTGTATAAAACACCTATAGTCATTTACACATTAAATAATTAATATTTAATAATAAACATAATAAGGACGTCATTGAATAATTACGATGTAGTATTAAGTGAAAAATTTGTCTAGAAAAACAAAAAAGATGAAATTAAATTTTTATAATTGTCTGCATATGTTGTATTATTTATTTTATTACTATATAACATTAAAAAATTGTTAAAAAATAAATAAAACTAATTCTTGGGTAAATGTAAATAGTTTCCATCTTTTCTTTATCTATCAACTTACACATTTATGTTTTGATGAAATTATTTATTTATTTAGTAGTTTAGATAGATAAAAATAATTCTTAGATAAAATTAAAATGTGTCTATGTATGCATGTAATAAATAAAATAATTATGTCATAAAATAAAAAACTCTTAAGTGGAGATTAATATATTTAAATATTTTCTAAATAAATTATTTAAGATATCTATAGTAGTATTATTAGTGTTCATGATGAACATATCTTTCTTAAAATACATTTATTTGAAAGATATCATATATATATATATATATATATATATATATATATATATATATATATCTATAGTAGTATTATTAGTGTCCATGATGAACATATCTTTCTTAAAATACATTTATTTGAAAGATATCATATATATATATATATATATATATATATATTCAAATATCTATCTTAATTGTGTGACATAAATTATATAGATTCTTCCAAATTGATATATATTTAATATCTAAAATATGTATACTAATTTATTTATTAGATCTATCCAATCCATTATTTTTTATTGATTATCTATATCATTAGATTTATTTTGATTTATATATTACTAAAAAAATACAACTTTGTATCAAAGTTTAAAATAGAAAGATACTTTATCACTATCTAATTAAAATAATCATAATATAAATTTATCTTTCATACCATTAAATTTATTCATTATTGATATAATATAAAATTTAATATTTTATTAATTGAAAATGTTGAGCCATTGTAACTTTTCTTATACTTAGTAATGAAATGATAAATTATTTCCTCTAAATTTTGAATTTTTTATGTAATTGCAATTGAGATCAGCAATATTTTGTATTTATTTTATTAATAAAAATAAACCTTTTTCTCTTTTAACATTAAAAAGAAAAATTAGACAAAATATGTTTGTTTTGTTTTGGATTAGTTAAAAGATATAATTAACAAGATTAATTTAATATATTAGATGTTAATTTAATTTAATGTATAATCTAATATAATATATATTAAAAATATTTAATAATATAATATATTAAATATATCTTAAATTATTAAATAGACAATATATTACATAATTTAAAATTAAACTATAAAATTGTAATATTATTATCTAATATATTAAAATATATTTTAGATGGTATATATGTTACATATATATTGTATATATATTATAATATTATACTATGATGTTAAAATTATATATTAGATATTATATATGTTACATATGTATTTAGATGGTGAAATCTACAAATTGCTAAAAACCTCCAACACATACACTCTTAGCATGGTTAGTTGTTAAAACAAAGAAAATACCAACATCTCTATGAAATAATCTAGTATGTTTCATATGCAACCAAAGAAACAATGAAACTAAACAAAAGCATATGAAAACATGATGCAAACTCTATCTCATAGTGGATTGGCACTTCTTTGATGTGGAAAGAAGCCCTTTCCCAATCCTTGATAAGCTCCTGGATGATGGATGTTGCAAGATGATAAGTGATGATGTTTTGGAGTTATCAAGAATTAATACAATAGATGAGGCCTCTATTTATAATCAAGAAGAATGGAAGAATGAAAAACATGAAGGATGTGGAACAAAACATGAGCCAATGACAAGATGACACTAGTCAAGATGTGAGAGGATGAGGGTTGATCACATTTTGGTCAATGTGCATGATAAATTCTATTAGGTGGCTTTTCAAATTTGAAATTTGGATTGTTGGCTAGAGAAGAAAGGGTCATAAATGCCAAGTGGGAGACATCTAAGAGAGGAGTTAAATGTTTTGTTGGAAGGACAAGACATGTGAGAGGGAAAATTCAAATTTCAAGAATATTCCATGTCAATGCCCTTTTTGAATGAAATTAGGGAATTATTAAATCAAAGAAATGATTTATTGGTGCAAGTTGCAAAATCTAGTGGATTCGGGTGATTAGGATTAAATTAATCAAGATGTGATAAATTTAATAGGAGATTAGGTGGTTTTGACTTTTGAATTAGATTTTAGGATTAAAATAAATCAAAATCAGAAGAAAATTATTTTAGATTTAATTAAATAAAGATTTGATTTATTTAATCAAAGAGGATGATGTTGTGTTAAATCAAATAAAGATGAATTTATTTAATTTAAATATAGGACTTTAGAGATTAATTGAATAGATTTATTTAATGAATGGACGAATATAACTTAATAAATCATGAGGATTGCATGATGTCAATTTTGTGTGTCTACATTTTGCCCCTCTTTGAAGCAATGCCTAGACATACAAAATTAGCATTCTGCACTTAATTAATTCAATCTTCAAATAAATCAAGCTCATCAAATCCATTCATCAGGTAAATCAAGTCCTTTTAATTCAATCTCTAAGGATCAACCATTTAAATTGAATAAATTAACTTTATTTAATTTAAGCCTATCATTTCCTCATTTGATTAAATAAACCAATTTTAATCATTCCATCTTTCATAAATCATATCCTAGTTCATCTCCTTCAAATTAAAGAGATTTTATCTCACATCATCCTTTAATTAAATAAACCATACTTTATTTAATTAAATCTCAAATTCATATTCCATCCCTTTTGATTTAAATAAAATCAAAGTATTTTAAAAGTCAAATTGGTCAAAAGAATCTAGCATCATCCTAATTAATATAACCATGGTTGATCTAATCTAATCACCCATCACATCCTCTAGCTTTTCCCATTTGCACCAATAAAGCATTTTAATTCATTTATTAAAATCATCATTTTCCCTCAATAAGGCATATTTTGAGAATATTCCTCAAGTTTGAATTTGAAAAAAAGTTGACTTGTCCCTTCCAACATGGCAATAAATCCTCTCTTACATATCCCCTACTTGGCATTAAAGTCACTTTTTCTCCCACCAACAAGCCAAATTTGAATTTAAAAGGCCAACCAATCTCAATTATGGGAACATTGACCAAAAATTGCACATTCCTCAACCACTCACAAGGTGACAAGGGGCTCCATATCATTGGCTAAAACATTATCCCACATTTCTCTCTTTTGAGAACTCTTAGCATTTGAGATTCTATAAGTAGAAGCCTCATTCTTAAACAATCCATCCACAACCTTCATGCAAAGTTACTCTCTTCAATTTGAGAGCTAATTTTGTCCATTTCACTCCATCTTCAAGCCATATATCATTGAGTTTAGCAAGGATTGGGAAAGGGTCACTTTACACAAGTGACACCAATCCACTATGGAATAGGTATAGATCATGCTTGCTTCATTCACTTTTTTAATTAGTTTTCTTATAAGGCATGATGTATTATTTCATAGAATCACTTGTAGATGTGCATGGCTTGAATTAACCCATTGTTAATATGTATTTGAGGTTTGAGTTGTTTGCAGATTTATAGTGCTTCATTGTGGCGTTAGAAGGAAGGAAAGACTATAAAGTATCTAATCATGTTTATATAAGATAAATTTATGCATTATATAGGGATGAGTCTTTGATTATATCTTTGATTATGAGTTTCTTTATTTCAACGTACCTCTTTTGAATCCAATCTCTGACAGCATTGGTTTATTTGGGGGTAGGTCGAATTTATAAGAGTTAAATCATTCAAAAAAATTCTCACGTATTGCGTACATTTAGAATTTTAAACAAATTTCTCTTATATTTCTTTAGTCAGTCATGATGGCATAAGTCAGTCTTGGGCCATTAAAAAGTCTTGAGCCATCATTTATGTTTAAGTCAAAATAGAAAAATACCTATTTTTTATCCTATAATGCATGTCTTCTACAACAGTGCATCTATACACTTGGGAATCTTGGTTGTAAATGACTTTTTAATGGCTAGTCCTAATGCATGTGCTTGCCCATTAAAACATCCTTTTCATTTGAAAACACCCAACATTGAGAAACTGGTGTTGGATTGAAATTTTTCAAAGTCTTTATTTAAACCCATTTGGTATGTGTGTCTGCCATTTTGTGGCATCTTCTCTGACTGCATTTGTGTGTAAAGTATCTAATGGCAATAAATACGCCATATTATGTTCAAGGAATTTGATATTTCTAAAGTTTTTTTTACCACAACCATTTTGTGCATAACATGCAATCACCATTCCATCACATTGACTTCTACAGTATTTTTATCAAAAGGAATTTTATACTAAGTTATCATGATGTCGACACGGTGTGTGTTTTTTTAAGTTGATGGTTGCATCGATGGCTATCCATGAGACTACATTAATTGGGAAATACTTCATCCAGTCTACAAGCCCTACCTATATTGATCTAAAAGAACTATGTCTCCTATTAGTGTTGTCCATGGGCTCCTATCTATCAGAATTTCTCCACCTTCAACATCTTTTGTTTGGAGAATACCTCACAAGAGATTAAGCTTTTAGCTATTTCAAACTTTTAGGTGTATTGGCCAATGTTTTCTCCTTAGTAATAAATCCATCAATATGATGTGATAGTGCCCATTAGTAATGGAAGGTATTTGTGAGTTCAATAACATGTGTTGCTTTGTGTCAGATGAAGTGTGCCTCCCCTCCAAGCACATGTATTGGTCTTTTGCTTCAAATCTACTTTATTTATTTTTAGAGTTGCTACCAGCAATAAAACCATATGGCGCACCATCCAATAGTCACCTCTAGCTATGGCATTCAAACATGCTAATTTCTATGATATCAAAATATTTTAGTTGACAAATATAGTGCAACGAAAGCTAAATAATCAATACTCGAACTACATTGAAAGCTCGTGTTTTAAAAAAAAATAGTAAGAAAGTAAGATCTCTACTTGTTGTACGTTGTTCATTAAATATTGGTTCATGATGTAGATTTAAATTCAGGCATTTGAGAACAAAATATTTATTGGCAGCGAATCTTTTCTTAAATCCGACTTTCTTTCTAAGATTGATTCATAGAATATAATATAAAATATTTAGAATTATTGCCTTGTTTTTAATTGGTGCAGTGGGATTAAGGGACTATGCTCATTTAATATCTTGGGAATGCATTTTTTGTTTTTATCCTTAGTTCAATTAAAAGATATGATTGACTGCAGTAAGTAGGACTGCAGTATCCATGATTTTTGTTTAGACAAACTTTAAATTCTAGCACCTTCTTGGGATAGCGATATAATCAACTATCATATGCTCAACAATACAATTTTCTTAGAATATTGTTATCCATAGCAAAATATCTTTTCACCTTTGTGAAATTCAAAATGTACAACCTCATGAAGTACTAAAGCACCGCACCATAGGACACTTCTTCATCCAAGACTTACAGTGTTGGATAGCTCTTTTCCATTGAAGAAATCTCAAACCAATTCATCAGTTCCATACATCCATGTTGGTTGAGGAATAGACCTTACCATCCGATGAGTTAGACTTGAATGGTTGTGGAGCTCGTCAATTTTTTATTTTCCTTTACATTGGCTAAATACATTAGCGCGAAAATTTCTAAAGTCAAAAGGTCTTTTCCTTTTAAGACATTGATTTAAATAGATTGGATTCTTCCTACTATTTAGAAATATGTATATCTTTCTATAAAAAGATTTTGTTATCTAACAGCCAGTGGAAGGATTTTATGTGGATAGTGTATTCATCGGCATGTTTGGTAGAAGTTGACAACTGCAAATTTTTTTGAAAAAGTTGATATAATCTATCTCAAATGTTTTAAATGCAGATTTTCTTCACTTCTTTGTTTGACTTAGTGCCAGGAGAGGTCACTTGTGGTTTTTTAATCTCTTCTTCATTTTTTCTATCATTATATGGGGATTGTGTTTTAATTCTTAATACTACATATTTCTATGAGCATCCTTTTAAAATCTACAAACACTAAACTTCAAACATGGGTTAGTACCTACAAATTCCTCAAGAATACTCCTATGAAATACCTTGTAAATGCTTCAAAATGCAACAAATGACAAGAGAAAACTAAAAGCACCATGAAAACAATTAACAAGTACCTATTCCATATTGGATTAGTGTCAAATGTGCAAATTACCCTTTCCCAATCCTTGCTCAAAAGCTAAAATGATGAGATGTAATGGAGATGAAGAGAAAAAGTAGTTCTCAAACCAAGAGAGTAACTTTGCATGTAAAATGCAGATAAGTTGATGGAGATTAATGTCTTTATTTATAGATTTTCTTGATGAGAGATTGGCCAAATGGGTGAATATGGGACTAACGATCCACCAATGAGAAGAGGCCACTTGTCAAGTTGTGATAGGCTAAAGGATGTGCAAGATTTGGGAAATGTGCCCATGAGATGGAGTTTCAAATTCAAATTTGTGCAATAAATTTTGAGAGGGGGACATGAAATGGAGAATTTATTGCAATGTTGGAGGGGACAAGCCAACTTGTCCTCATTTTCAAACTTGGGGGAATATTCCCCATAAATCCCATGTTGAAAGAAAATAAGGAATTTAATAAATCAATAAATTGATTTATTTGTGCAAGTGGCATTATCTAGAGGATGTGATTGGTGATTAGGTTAGGCTAATTAGGATTAGGTTAGCTTAATGATGATTAGGATGATTTTGACTTTTGTGACTTAAATATTTGACTGATTTAATTTAAAAAAGGATGGAAAATGCATTTGGATTTAATTAAATGAATGTTTGATTTATTTGATTAAAAGGTTGATGATAAAGTTTATTTAATTTTAAATTAATGACCTTAGGATATGGAAATTAATGAGATTACCTAATGAATTGATGAAGGTGAACTTGATTAATTGATGAATGGACCTAATGCATGATGCTAATTTTGCATGTATGATTACCTAATGAATGGATGAAGGTGAACTTGATTAATTGATGAATGGACCTAATGCATGATGCTAATTTTGTATGTAGACATTGTGCCCCTCTTTGAAGTAATGTACTTGTTGCGTTGGTTCAAAGAAAAAACTTTCCGCAATCAAAATTCAAAAAAATTCTGATTTTTCAGATGCCCCAGTGGAAAGTACACTGGTACATTTTCCCCCTCGAGAGATCGAGCGAAAAGATTCCATTTGAGTTTCAATCTCATGATAAAGAGATTCAAAATGGATGGTTATGGATGCAAATGAGATAATTTTAAGATGTTTAGAATAACAAATCTATATTATCTTAAACAACTTAAAGGCTGATATGATGTATGAGATGGATGAAATGGATGATGTGATATGCCATGATTATGTAATGGATGATTTATGAGATGCTTAGACTAACAGATCTATATTATGATGATGATATGTAAATGTGATAATCTATTTATGATAATGCGATGATCTGATATTATAATGCAAATGTGATGGTTTTAATGCATGATGAAATGGTTTTATTTGTGATGCTTAGAATAACCAATATTATTATCCTAATCATAATAAATGATGATGTATGTGATGAAATGATATGTAATGTGAACGTAAAGTGGTGAGATGATGTCATTTATGTTATGCAAGCATGTATGCCTAATGAATTAAATGCTTTTATACCTATTGGTTATGATTATGCAAAAATGATTATGGAATGCTTTTTTTCATGCTATGTGATGATTTAGATAGTAATATGAAATGGTTGTGGGATGCAAATGAATTTTTATTGATATAATACCATGAGATGCAATGTATTGGGTGAAAATGCAATGACATGAGTGTATCTATCTATGAAGAATGTTTATGATAAACTATTTATATGGTGTTTAAAATGCAATGTGTATGTTTTTTATATGATATGTTTATGCAATATGTTAATGATTTGTGGATGCAGGATAAATGATGATGATGGTGATGATGATCAACTATCATAGTAATTTGTTAGTGGGGTTAGTAAGAAAAAAATAAGTCATTTCAACAAGACACAAGATGATGCAAACGCAGATGATGATGATGATGATGATGATTACTTGCCGAGGAATTGGGATTTTCAAAGGGCCAAATTTTCTTATGTTTGATAAAACACATGGTACAATGCATCAAGGTATATAAAAACAAGATGGCATGGTACCTAGTGTGATGGACTTTTACTTGACAATTAGATAGGAGTATTCTTGTTCACACCTAACATACGGAAACCTTGCTAGGATGCACTTCAAAAGTTTCAGGCACCTCAGGCCAAAACACAGAAAGGTAAACCTATCCCTGTAATAGTAAACAAGTTTCCCTAGACCTCTTCCATACATACCTAACAAAGCAAGTATTCACTGAGGTTATATTACAAGAACGTCCAACAAGCACAACAGACAAAAGATAACGATCATTGCCCCCATTCCTATTTCTCTAAATACTCTATTTTGGGATATCATTGAGACGTCCTTGGAATGAGTGCAAATAAGATAAGTCAAAAGATAAAGACCAAGTAAACAAACAAACTGATGCTCTTTAATAGGTCGTTACTGGAAAGACGATGTGTTTTCTAAGGATGATAACCAAAACTTATTGCCAAAAGATAACACCCATTGTAGGAAGGATTCATCCTAGGACATGTTAGATGATGGCGGTACGTCATTTCGTTTACCCAAAGTGTTCTAAGGGATGATTGATATGGGACCAATTTAGATGATGAGTTACCAATACGAAGAGATAACCAGCTTGCTTATGGACTGACTTAGACCTTAGACTTGACATTTGGAGTTTTACTTTCTAAGCTGCTAGACTTACTTCTAACTGTTTCACCAAAGGTTGATGATGACAATCAATTTATTATGAGCGGTGTTATTGTGGGTGCAAGCGAGATGAGACAAATGTATTTTTTCAAATTTTTGGATGTTTTTGATGTTTTGCAATGTTTTGAGGCTATTTTTTGTATTTTTTTAGATTTTCAAATGTTTTGGTTTTCAATTTTTCAATGTTTTTGGGATTTTTTGAGATTTTGACCGAGAAACTAACCTAAAGGCCTATCCTAGCAGTCTTAAGGGTTGATCAACAAATTAGCCTTGCCTATGTTATACATGCAGAGACCACGTAGTTCGACTGATGACTTGACTGATTTACAAATGACGATATACATGATGAGGTGTTAGTTTATTATGACAAACTCCTATAGAACTGACCTAAATGTCTCTGGGGATGATCAAAGATCAACCTTGCCTACGTTCAAGCATAGAGACAATGTAGTTCGATGAGTCGACTCTGTTTTTGAATTTTTGACTGAATTTTTGACTTTTTTTTGGATTTGATATGTTTTGAATGTTTTTGGATTTTTTGCTTTTTCAATATTTTTGGATTTTTTGATGTTTTGATGTTTTTTGGATTTTCTGATTTTCTAATTTTTTGGATTTTTTGATTTTTTAATGTTTTTGGATTTTTTTATTTGAGTACTTTAAAATCATACAAGAATCAGATCTGATAAGAGCATTCCCCTAGCGTGATGCAATAGACTACTCTGATAAAGGCAAGACAAACTAACCTTGAGAATGGGCCGAGTAGTACTAGGAGGGATCCTGATACGAAAACAAGACCAAGCTGAGGTGTGGATGTGAGTGAATGAGTGATAGATGGAGACCTGAATGCGATGGATGATGGAAGTGAAATGGATGGCGCAAAACAAGCTGTAAATATCCTAGTGGATGGAAAGTGCTTATTTACACAAGGTGCCTGTTTTCTAGGTTTTCACCAAGGTACTTGCCCAAAGTGTGAATGAAATGGTTTTCACTAGAGGACGATTTTTTTCTCTTTACTATTTTTTATCCTTTTTTCTAATTTTTTAGATTTTTGCTTCTATACCTTGAAATATTTCGGCATAAAACTTTTTGAGATGGATGTTGATAACTAATATGCCCCTAACTTATAACTTGTTGTGATGACGAAAGGTCCTAACCAATTATGTTTCAACTTGCCTTTGCTGCTTGGGTTTGGGACATTCTTCTGATTTTCTTTTAAGACCAGTTCTCTAACTTGGAAAGTCCTGCTTCTGATTTTCTTATTGTAGCTCTGTTTGAGTCTATTCTGATAGACTTGAAAATGATTCAAAGCATCTATGCATCTCTCATCCAGTAACTCCAGCTCATTTAGTCTTGATACATGATACTCTTCATCAGTGATGAGATTTTGCAGTGATATCCTGAGGGATGGGAGCTCAATCTCAATGGGGAGAACCACCTCTGATCCATAGACCAAGGAGAATGGGGTGGTGCTGATGGGTGTGCTGATGCTGGTTTAATAGGCCTAGAGAATAGGATTAAGCTATAGATGCTAGTCACAACCTACATCATTGACTATTTTCTTAAGGATTTTGATGATGGTTTTGTTTCTAGCTTGTACATGGCCATTTCCTTGGGGATAGTACGGGGTGGAGAAGTGATGTTGGATTTTTAATTTCTCACACAAGTCGTAGACATCCTGATTCTTGAATGGTGTCCCATTATCTTAAATAATGGCTTGTGGGACACCATAGCGGCATATGAGATAGTTTAGGATGAATTTAGAAATATGCTTCCTAGTTACATACATCATGGGTATGGCCTCCACCCACTTAGTGAAGTACTCCATTGTAGTTATGATAAATTTGTGGCCATTGGATGAGGTGGGTGTGATTTTCCCAATGAGATCGAGTGCCCACTATGAGAATGGCCATGGTGTGATGATAGGATGAAGCTCTTGAGCTGGTGCATGGATGAGGTCCCCATGCTACTAACATTATAGACACTTTTTGGCATGATCATGTGCTTCACGTTCCATTGTGGGCCAATAATACCCCATCCTTAGTAGTTTCTTGGCTATGGTCATTCCACTCGAGTGTGAATCATAGATACCATTGTGTACTTTGGTTAGAGTAGTCAGTGCCTCCTCAACATTTAGGCAGCGTAGTAAGGTATCTTCTATGCTCCTACGGTATAGGGTATCGCCTAGGATGACAAATTTGGATGCCTTTTTAACAAAAGTTTTTTTAGGTTTGATGGTAGGTCAGTGGGTATGACTCCTATGTGAAGGTATGTATAGATTTTGTGATACCAAGGATCGCCAGGACCAACAATTTCACACACATATTCTGATTTTGATACCTCATATGTGGGAACGAGAAGCTGATCGATCAGGAATTCATACTTTGGAACATTGTGAGGGATGTCCAATAGGGACCCAATTGTTGCCGTGGCATCTGCTGCTCTATTGTTGGTTCTAGGAATTTTCTCAAATGTTATTTCTATAAAAGATTCCTTGAGAGTCTCCACTAATTTCTTGTATGGAGTGAGCTTATCATCCTTGGCTTGATATTCATTATTGACTTGATTTATGATCAACTGAGAGTCTCCATAGACTTTGAGAGCTATGATATTCTATTGCACTGCTATCCTAAGACCTATAGTCAAAGCTGTGTATTCCATGATGTTGTTAGTGCAAGGAAATGCCAGTTTGCATGACCTTGGTATGCAATCCCCTTGTTGAGTGATGAAGAAGACACCAGTTCCTGATCCATGCTACATGTATGAGCCATCAAAGTATAGTTTCCAGTGTTCAGCTACGTTAAGATTAAAATTAGATTCATCTGGAAATTTTGAGACAAGAGCATTCTCATAATAGATAGGTGCTTTTGCTAGTTGGTCTACGATAACCTAACCCTTGATTGCTTTTCTCTCCACATACTCGATGTCATATTCTGATAATATCATTTGCCATTTTTCCATTCTTCTTGTGAGCATTTCCTTTGATAATAAATATTTGAGGGGGTCAATTTTTGCGATGAGCTTTATCTTGTGTGCCAACATGTAATGTCTAAATTTTTGACATGCAAACACTACTGTGAGACATGCTTTTTTGATAAATGAATAGTTTAACTCATGACAAACCATTGTCCTACTGATGTAGTAGATAGCCCTCTTTTTTTTGTTTTCATCATGCTAAGGTAGGAGAGCTCCCAGGGCTACTGTTGTTACTGACATGTATATGATCAATGGCTTTCTTGGGATGGGTGGTATTAAGACTGCTGGTGTTAAAGGTATTCCTTGATTTTGTTGAATTCCTCTTCACATTTTGTATCCATTTGTATGCTACTCCCTTGTGGAGTAGATGAGAATATGGGTTCTGCTTGTCTACTAATTGTGCTATGAATTGTCGGATGGATTCAAGGTGGCCTTGGAGGCCTCTCAATTGTTTTAATGTCTTTGGTGCTTCCATCTCAAGGATTTCTTTCACCTTTTCCAGATACACCTTGATGCGCCTTATTGATACTATATATCCTAGGAGTTTTCCTGACTATATGCCAAAAATGCACTTCTTGGTATTTAGTCTTACTTTGTATTCCTCCAGTCTATCAAAGATAGCACTTAAGGTTGCTATGTGATCTTTTATTTTTCTAGATTTAGCTAGGATGTCATCGACATAGTCTTCGACTATCTTATGGATCATGTAATGGAATATCAATGTCATGGCCCTTTGATATGTTGCTCCTATGTTCTTTAGGCCAAATGGCATCATGTTCCAATAGTACGTCCCCCATGGACAAGTGAAGGTTTTCTTATGTTGATTCTCTTTTGCTATCATGATTTGATTGTATCCTAAAAATCCATCCATTAGTGATAACATCTCATGTCCTACTGTCATATCTACTATCATGATGATGTTGGGAAGTGGGAAATCATCTTTTGGATATGCTTTGTTCAAATCTCTGAAGTCTATATAGATTATAATGGCTCCATCAAGTTTTGAAATAGGTACCAAGTTTGATACCCATTCTAGATGATCTATTGGTTGTATGAATCCTACATCTAGCAACTTTTTGAGCTCCATTTTGACCAATAAGGCAATCTAAGGATGCATTTTTTGAAGCTTTTGTCTAACAGGTTTTGCATCTGGATACACTGCTAAGTGATGAACCACAGTCTCTGGATCAAGCCCTGGCATGTCAGCATAACTCCATGTGAAGTTTATTTTCCTTTCCTTTAGGAATGTTGCTAGGAGTTCTTGCTCTTCTAATAATAGTGATTCCACATAAAATGTGATATGCGGGGTCTCCTCTATTCTTAGGTTGACAGTATTGCATTTTTTGGCCAAGACTGCTAACTTCTCCTGATGAACAACTCTTAAAAGAAGATTGAACCCCCCATCCTCAAGTGCCTCAGAGAGGTTTTCACCATTGGATACATCCTTTTTTTTTACTTTTTTCTTGTCAGAGAGTGCCACAGTGTGGTTTTCACTCAAGGACTTGGATATTAGTCTTAATTTCTCACTTTTGTGACTGAAGGATTCAATTGTTTCCCATAATAGGCATGTGTTTCCAACTCCATTATAAACCCTACTTTATGATCTCCATTTGGAATGTTATCCCTCAATCCCATGAATTCTAAGAGCGCCTCATCAGTTTTAAATGTATCAAGAACTAGTGGTCCTCGTAGGTCATGATCGATGAGTTGGGGATATACTAAATGGATCTCATGATTTTGATGATCGGATTTGAAAGATAAGGTACTAATCATGCAAAGGGTAGTATCCTCAAATAACCTAGGTAGATTGGTCATGGTATCCTCATCATCGCTACTAATATAGGCCTCATTTTTAAAGTTATGTGTCTCTACCTATGGATGTTGATGAGCATACTTTTGTTGCTATTGGCCATGTATGGTTATACTCAGAGGGGTACATCTAAGGCCAATATTTGCTATGGGTTGCATCTCTAGCATGATAGGTATTATGAGCCCATTTTCATTTTGTCCTAGTCTTTGATTTCTATCCTAGCCCATTGCAAGCATCATTTGTAGACCTTTACTTCTATTATCCATTGGTAAATCTAGTACTAGTCTTTCATCTTGATAGAGCATGTGTGATGGATCTTCCCCAATAACCTCTTGGCCAAGGTATCCCCAGCTTGTGAATTCAGGATAGTCTTTAGGAAATGTTTGTGATGTGGAAGCTTATTTTCTTGTGGACGACCCTGTGATCTCGGAGATTGTGGTAACTCTACTACCACAAAAGTATTGTTAGGGTGCTTGTAGCTTCCACAACCATCATCCTGGATGATGAGCTTAATGTCAGAAATGGTGGGAATGGTGGGAGTTGTGGGTGTCTTTATCATAGAAGTGGATGCGAGGGTGGTGGGATTGATGTATTGTGTGGATGGGCCCTCAACATTTTTTGGTACTTGGGGTATTTTGTAATATTTTTCTTCAAGATTCTTGTAGTATGAGAAAGGTTCAAGATCTCTATGGATGGTAACCTCTTGTCCATTGTGTGTGAATTTCACACACTGGTGAAAATTTGATGCTACTACTTTCATCGCATGGATCCATGGACATCCTAGGAGGATTTTATACAACAAGTCAAGGTCCAAGACCTGACAAGTGGTTTCCATGAGAGCTGACCCTACTTGAATAGGAAGTTTGATCATTCCTTGAGACACTCTTTCTTGATCATCGTATGCCCTTATCGTGATTCCCTTCCCTTTGTTGATAAAATCTTCTGATATTTTCAACTGCTTGATGAGGTTGATTGAACAGATATTCAAACCTACACTTCCATCCATCAAGACCCTTTTTATTTTTCTCTTATGTACTATAGCTTCCAAGTGAAGTGCATGGTTGTGAGATGGTTGGGTGGGGAAATATTGGTCAGAGAATGTAAGAATATTAGGCATAATGATATTTTTGACCATAGCTTGGAATTGTTCTGCATTGAGATCTGCGGGGACGGTGGATGAGGCTAATGCTTCTTCAAGAATTTTCCTATGGGCAGATGATATTTTTAGCAACTCCATGATGGAGATTTGTGCTGGCATTCTCTTGAGTTGATTTAGGACATTGTAGCCATTATGGATAGGTCTGGATGCGGGGACTTTATTTGGCTGGGATGAGCCTACAATAGTTACTTTGCCGCCTCTTCTGGTGACTCCACAATCTTTGGCATGGGTTCCTTTGATGGTGATGACCATGTAGTCCTCATTTAGTGAGGCAATGACTGTTTCATACACATGATTTACACTGCCCTTCCCTTTATCATTTTTGTTCCCTTTATTACCATGTTTCAGCATTGGATTTGTATATATCTTAAGATCCTGATTTCTCGTAGGTTGTTCCATGATTATGATTTTCTTATCAATGAGATCTTGGATGATGTTTTTGAGTCTCATGCAACTATTTGTGGTGTGAACTTTGATTTTATGAAATTCTCA
Source organism: Sequoia sempervirens (assembly GCA_007258455.2). Lineage (NCBI taxonomy): Eukaryota > Viridiplantae > Streptophyta > Pinopsida > Cupressales > Cupressaceae > Sequoia > Sequoia sempervirens. The sequence goes on from VDFB02271358.1 coordinate 380,770,594, forward strand.
AAGTTGATTCTCATTGTACCAAGGAGGTTTGACATCAGGTTCTTGGTAATTTTCAAAGGTAGGAGCATGAATGATTTTTTCGTCTATCAACTTTTTCATGATGACTTCCAATGGTTCCCCCAAAGCAGTGTACTTTTGCTTGGGATAATTCTTGCATTGGGGTGGTCCTCTTTTCTCATTGAGATTATTGATTGTTGAATTGTTGTTTGGATGGTATGTCGTGTGTTGATTGTTTTGGTGTTGTGTTTGGATTTGCAGTGTAGGTGTGTTTTGGCAAGGACCACTAATGACCACCTTGGAATTGATGACACCATCATTATTAATGTTTTTTTCCTTGCCCACATGTGAGGTTTATCATTGTAATTGGATGGTGGGTGGTTGTTTTCTTGTTCGGGGCATGATGTTGATTCTACAGGTTGTGTCATAAGGGCTCTTTCAATGCTGAGGACCTTGGGGATCAACTAATCATATGTGGTCATGCCCTAAAACTTGAGATGAAATGCCAATCGGCCTTCAAGGTTGCCTATGATGGTGCAAACTTGTTGTTCTTTTGGCATGTTCCACTTGCTCCGATTGGCCTTGGATTGCCATCGTTGTAGGAATGAAGCAAAAGATTCATTCTTTCCTTATTTTAGAGCCGAGAGTTCTTCAAGACTAACATCCATTGCAATGTTACATGTGTAGTTCTTAATGAATGTTTCCCTAATTGCTTGGAATGTTCCAATGCCTGAAGGTAAGTGAGAGAACCATTCTATACCGGGGCCTACCAAGCTCCTAGGAAATAGCCGCATTAGATAAGTATCGTCATAGGCAACTTCCATGCAATGAACCTAGAATTCTCTGATGTGATCTTCAAGGTTTCTCATCCCTTGATATTTGTAAAATTTGGGGATTTCAAATCACTTGGGGAATGGTTTCATCTCTAGGCTCCTATCAAATGGATAGGGACACAAGTTGCTTGGTGTTTTCGTTGTTTGCCTAGATTGCATATCGAGCACTTATTGTGAAAGCAACCTGATTTGTGTTGTCACATCATTTTACAGATCAGGGGGGTGGGATGAAAGTGTTTTGGGGTGTTTGAATCATGGGTTGGGTGGGTGAGTTGGTCGATGTATTGTTTGATGGTATCTGTATGTTTTTTCTGAGTGAGGTAGGCTTCTACTTGCTTTTGTATGAACAACACTTGTTGATCTTATTATTGTCGTGCTAAGATTTGTGCTTGTTGTTGTGCTTGTTGTTGTTCCAACAACACTTGTTTTTGGGCTACCAATTATGCTACTTCTTGTTGCTCTTGGTATTGCTTTAAGGTTTGTTGATATGCTTGCAATTGCGCTACTCGTCTTTGTGCAAGGAGTTGTGCTTGATATTGGGCTTGTTGTGCCTGATATTGAGCTTATGCTTGAGCTTATGCTTGTGCGGCTTGTGCTTGCGCTGCTTGTTGTTACAATAGGAGTTGTTCTTGAGCTGCCTTTTGTGCTTGCAATGCTTGTGTGACTTGTTGTTGTTGTTCCAGTAATGCTTGCACTTGTGCGGCTTGTTGCATTTGTAGTGTGGCTTGTGCAGCTTGAGCAGCTTGTTGAGTAGCTAGGTATATGGATTTTTGTTTCTGCACTTGTTGGTATCCTCTTTGAAAAGTAGCTTGCAATGCTACATTATATTGACTTGATGTGGTGGAAGTTGGTGGTGGTGGGGGTGGTGGTGGATTCAGAATGGCATTTGTGGTAGTGGTGAATGGTGATGTCGTGTTGATTATTTGATTGGTGGATGGTGTTGTTGGTGTAGTGGTTTGAGTGATAAGTGGTGTTGTTGATGTGATTGGCCATTGAGAAGCCATGCTTTGCAATGTTATGGGGGTGTTTGATGATGTTGCAATGTTGACAAGAAGTTTTGAGCATTTTTCATAATGCTTTGGTTGATATTTGGGATGTTGTTTTGATTGATACTTGGTAAAGGGGGAAACCCTAAGCCAAGGAGTGGTGCAAATGATAATGGAAATGGTGGAAGTAATGGAAATGTAAGGGGTGTGAGTCCTTGTGAAAATGCCCCTTGGTCCGAACATGTCTCCCTCTTCTTGTGGATTTGTGAGGAGAGGGGTTTGAGGCGTTGCGTGAAAAAATGATGATGATGGATCATTATTTAATGTGAGAGGAACATTTTTATGTAGTGGGTTTTCAGGTATGTTTTGCTCCAAGGTGGTGTTTGCATCCAAGCTTTGGTTATTAACAAGGGGATGTGTTTGAATAGCATTAAGAAATGCATTTCCCTTATTAACATTTGGTTGTGTTGGAGCAAACAATGTTCTAATTTTTTGAATGTTTTGCGTTATGTTTTGGGATGGGGTTGTAGATGAGATGGGAACGGTGAATGAGTTTGGAGGAAATGATGTTTCCACTATGGTACTCATGTCAAAATCCGAAGGTAACTTGGCCCCTTGTTTTTCTAGTTCAAGCATGTATAACGAAGGGTTAAGTCTCATCATGATGTTGATGATTTTATGGTTCTTCAGATTTTGGAGCATTTCAGTTATTTCTTCGCTAGACATTCCAAAGGTAAGATCCTATCCTTGGTTTTCCTCTTGCAGATTTTGCGATGATGTTGGAAGGTTAATTGTGAGATTTCTAGACCCAATAGGATTCATTTCAGGAGTGGTTTGACTAAGATCACTTGAAGCGGGTGTTTCTTTGTGGCTTCCATGTTCTTCTTGTATTGAGATCTAGTTTGAACCATAAAACAAGGATCAATTTTTAAGAATGGGAGATGAATCTCTTGGTTCTTAGGATCGATCTTTATTTTATGCCTCCAAGTAGAAAATTTAAGGATATCTTGAGGATCTAAAGGTGATATGATGATGATGTAAAAGATGAATGATGTGGATGTTATGATCTTTTGGTAAGCCTTGAAGGAGATACTAGGCTTTTGGGACTTTCAGATATGTTGCAGATTTCTATTTTGATTTGGATTTTTTGAACAAATAGACCCTATGAAGTTTGGATGATTATCTAAGGGATATATTTTACCAAAGGATGATAATTTGCATATGTGCGGGGACAAGGATGCATCTACCCACACCTATCCAAACAAGATGATAGTTTCGTTGAGCATCTGACGAAGGATTCATCTACATATACTAAGCTAAACAAAATGATTTTGAGTAATCATATGCAAAAGGATGCATCTACACATACTTAGCCAAAGGTGATTTTGATAATGTTTTCAAGGATTTAGTCTCAATGATTTTGATGATTTTTTTTATTTTGCCAAAAAGCCTAGTATTAAGGATGATTTCAAGATTTTCCAAAAGGTGATTGTGAGATGATGTTTGTTTTGATGTTTTGAGGGATGGATGAAAATTATTTTGATTTGATTTGATCCTAAGATGAACCTAAAAAAGACACTTTGTTTTCCTAGACCTAGATATTGAAGAACAAGCTTTTCTCTAAACAAGATGTTCAAATTCTCTCAAAAGATTTGGGTTTTGGCAGTAATAGAATGAATATAAACCAGGATTTTTCCTTGAAGCCTTTTCATAAAAGTTGAAAATTAGTCTTTGTCTAACTTCATATAACATAGAGAGATGTTCTTGATGGGCTATCAGACTAAGGGCTTTCACCTTTGGTTTCTTGATCTTGATTTTGCATGAAATCATTGGAGACACATGTGTGGGGTCGAATTGTCTTTAATCTTTGCTTAATGGATTATTTTTTACCACAAACACACTCTTGTTTTTCTTTCAAACTGAATGTCCAATGTCTCAACTTCATCTCATTTCACAAGGTATATTATGTGAAACTTTGATGAATTTAAGGAAAGGGTTACCTATTGTTTAACTTTAGTGGGAAATTTGAGATGTAAATTCAAGTGCTTAGAAACCTCTAAGTATGTAATCCCAAGGGAAAGCAATAGCATGAGAATTTGGTCAATGGTATTTTCCTCCTAAAGGGTTTGAAATTTTGAGGATCATGTTGAATGTTTGTTTGCAAATGTTTTCGAATAAAGCATTGTGTTTTCAAACTAAGAACAAGTACAAACCCTATGGATGTGTAAGACAATATTTGTTGGATTCCCAATTGGACAAGTCTAGCTATGCTTATCTTTAGCGAATGGTTAAGTGCTTGACCCCACTGGCTCCCCTCCATGACACTCACTTATACAAGGCAGCCAAGCATCAACACCCATAAAACTCCCATGGCATGTTTTCCATTTCTACTAAAGACCGTAAAAGTGTGGGGTGGCTTTAGAATGATCGTTCTTGCACCAACAAATAGATTAAAGGATTTTGGAAAATTCTAGCACATGGGTTCTAGTAAGGACTTTCTGTTCGTGGAGATTGAACCATACAGAAAGAGTCCCCTTTCGGATCCATCTTGTTGGAATCAACTGCGTGATACTGGAGTTTCTTCCATACCCACATTTATATCCCAGCTGGAAATACTCTTGGCTTTATAATGTTACCGGTTGAGTCATTCCCTTGGGTGAGTAGTTTTTCACCAAGGAAATCCCTCTAGGATAAACAAAAGAAAGCAAAGAAAAAATTCATAACTCGATCAATCTTTGACGACTCAAAGAAAGATAATATACATGATGACACTCTACTCACACTCGCACAAGATGTTCAATTTTAAACCAAAATCAAAGTGTGTATGAGCAATTATTTACACAACTTAATGTCGCCAAAAGCCATTTGATTCTAAAGATCGTCATGAGGCACGAGAGAAGCGCATACGTCTTTTGATGGTATTACTTTGTGTAAATAATTACAAAACAATAAAGGCACACATTCATTTTATCCTTGAAAGAAATGATTTGATTCGTTTTCAAACACCAATGTCAAGTGTGAAGTTGCTTGTTCAATTTTTAGCCCAAACTGAAATCTAGTAGATGTCAAAGTTTCAATTTTATCCTTTTGCAATGAAAAATTGAAGCATTCTTTTTAAACCCAAACGAAAATTAGTGTCCTAAAAATGAAAAGATAACAATTTCATGAATAGTGTTTAAAGCAACACTAAAGTGTTAAAGAACACTTTAATCTTCTCAAGACATCATCTTCATTTCTCCTCCTTTCATTTTCCTTCTTTGCTTCACCTTCACTTTCCTTCGTTATCCTCATTTTCCTTGCTTTCCTTGTACCTTGTTCATTTTAACCTTTGCCTTCTTTGTCCTTTGTTTTCCTATAAAAGGAACAAAACAATCATGTGAGAATTTAGAACATTAAATTCATTTTAACTTCAAACAATAATATGATTTCAATTTTAAATGAACAAATGATTTGGATGTTTAGAAGACAAAATTTATAAGAGGATCGTATTTTGATTTTGACTTCATTAAAAAGATACCATACTTGCGAGACATCTTCCTTCACATTTGACATTGACTAAAGGTATTTAAGTCCCTAACTCAACCATGAAGAATAAATCCTCTCAAACCACTCTCCTAATCCCACATGTTGACTATCATATTAATCAAAGTGATGTGATAAACTTTGAAAGTTTATGGATTTTACCAACCATCAAGAAAAACACCTTTCAAAAATCACTATGATGAAAGAATTCATAATACCATTTTGAAAATAAATTGGATCAACAAGTCAATCCTAAATGAGTAAACCTTTCAAACCTATTCTTGGCACCCGCTAATTCTTTAAATTATCAAAATTTTCAATTGAAAGAATTAGGTGAAATAAAATTAATCAAAATGGTGACATAATTAATGAAGCATATAGTCTGATAAATCATGCCATATCATTCAAGATAGAAATGTAGATCCTCTACCTACGTGTCAAATAATAAAGTCATCTAAGATAGACATTTATATTTCAGAATTGGCAAAAAGATTTTATGACAGAACAGATTTTAACACACTATTTTGCGCATCATTTACCAAGGAGAATTTAAAGAAAGTGACAGAAAAGGAACGACATCATAATTATGAAATCTTTGAGCATTTTCAGATTTTGAGTTGATTTGGAATTTACTCGAAGGCAGACACTTTCTTAATTATTTCAAAGCACCTACCCTTTCTATCTTACGCAGCAGCCATTATGGGAATATGCATAAAGAGCTTGTGGCAGCCAATGAAAATAATTGAAGGAACCATTCTTCAAAACTATTCTTGCATAAGAGAAAACAAAACAAAAGACAATTCCAATACTTGTAGACTAAAAAAAAGAGAAATTCAGATTTGATGTGACTGGCAAGCACAAAGACTAGTTTCTTTAATGATCGCAGGACATTCAAAACTCATGTGCCATTACAAAAGGCCTCTATGTTATAGCATGGATATTGACAGTAGCATGGCTAGACTGTCCTTTTTGAACATGAGATAAATGCGCTGATTTTCCTATGTGATACTGCATTAATGTCGAATGAATGAAGTGGAAAATACAAACTATTTCATAGCTGTATAAATTGCTATGCTGAGAAGCAATGAGAAGTCAATCAAATACCATCTATACCAAGGCCAAAAAAAATGGTTGGACATCACCTATTTACTGCTGGTAAAGACGCATTTGCAATCAGCAAGTGAGTGGAAAGTGAGCTTTATTGAAGGCTGGCGATGGGGAGTTTGTTCCAACTTTCCAAGACACCTAAATAGGATGAGAAGAAGATCATTGGGAGTGGTCAGAGAAATAATTTGATAACCAGAAATTATTACTCTAGACATTTTTAAATTTAAATTCATTTGGAAGATTGAGGATGCACCCACTTCAGCTAGAATAGATCATAAAAACAAGACAAAGGAAAAGCGTAAATAAAAACCAATGACCCCCGAAGATTTAAATGCGCGGATTTTTTTCATTCAAATAGTAAAAGATTTAAGCCAACTCGTATGAGATAAAAGTGCAGGCATACCCATATTGATGTGTAACTTTCAAATGCTAAATCATTTTATGTTCTTAGCAACAACATGGAAAGAAAATATGTTAATAGTTGAAGTTTCTTGAGTTAGATAGAAGAGCCAGTAACAAGGATGACATAAATAGCAGTAATCTCAAAAAAAAAAAAGTTCTCATGCTTTAATTTCATCATTATCAAAACACAGTTAGAAAAAAGAATACAACATGTCATATGGGGAAATGAGGCTACAATTTTGGGCTATCCTTACTATATAAGTAGCTATACTTAGCTTGTTATCATACAAGATTTAGTGAATGCAAAGAACATCAAATTTGCAATAGGCTTGCGTACTGAAGTCAAATGCATATGTATATATTTTCTTCTTGTAAGAATTGGATATGAAGGTAGCCACCCAAGATCTAGAGGCTTAATAGAAAGCACAAAAGAGAGATAGATTATGACGAGAATAAATTGTATTCAATGTCAATAATATGAGATGCAATACAATGCTATGCAAAAGTACATAGGAGACCCCTTGGTTATATAGCAAGGAAAACATAGAAGGGCATAAGATTATGAAAAGTGTCATGATCTTATGACATGTGACAACAAGGAAAAGTTATCACTCCACCTAAAGTGGAAAAGGATAATGTGATAATCTCCACAAAAGGTGGATCACCCTAAAAAGGTGGAGAGATAATCACATGATGTGTCCACAAAAGGTTGAAGTGATGAGGTAAGGACATGTCAAGTCCACCAAAAGTGGAAAATCTCCAACAACCTCCTATGTGGTCCCTAAGTAATCTTAACTAAGGTGTAATTATGACCTAGGACAAGGTACAAGACATTTAATTACACCAACACCCCCCTTAAGTGCAACTTAGGGAGAATGTATACAAATGCAGACAATACAAGATGGGTCCCAGCTACTAGGCCATGTTAGGTACCCATGTACAAATGCAATGAAATCTCTCACAAGTGGAGTAAAGATAGAAAAACCCAATGGGAAAAATCTACCCCCCAAAAGAGAGTTGAGATACAAAATCCTATGAACAAGGCATGAGAAGGAAAAAACCCCATGTTAGGAAAATGTCCCCCCCATACAAGAGAAGAAGAGAGACAAGGTAGCCCCCCCTCAATGTACAATGATCACCCATGGAAGATGCTCAAGAAGGAATGAAGAAGTTGCTACAAAACTATCGAACAACATTCCTACCCTTGGGAAGAAACAATACCAAAGGTGCATTCTCCCCAATCCACAAGTGAGGAAGGAAGAACCCTCAAAATGTAAGAAGTCTCTAGAATCTGCTCAAATTTCCCTGTGTTGATGCTGAAAGATGCCTTTCCCAAACCATATGAAGCTACAATGGTGTAGTCACTTCCTGGAACCTGTGAGAAACCCTTTGCAACAACACTCTCATCTGCTGAAAATGACAACTCAAGATCTAGCAAGGATGTAGGTAGAACATACTCCGAAGACGATGTCTCCTCAAAAGATAAAGTGGCCTCCTCCAACTACTGTAAAGATGCATCCACAATCACATCAACCTTGAAAGACTGATCATGTAGAGGATGGTCAGAGTGTTCCCTCGCAACAACTAAAGAAGAATCACCTTCATCAAAGAGAAGATGTAAAGAATCAAATGTGTCTCCCAAATCTGCAATGTAAGATTCCACAAACAAGTTGCTAATGTCTAACAAGTAGTCATCCCATGAAGCTACTGCTGGAAGACAAGGCACCCACTATTGCACTGAATCACAAGGTGCTGAAACTATCAGAACACAAGTATCATCAGGTACATCAGTTAATGTAGGAGATGGAATATTAGCAATAGGTTCAAGAACCTCAGGAGTAGAAAGCACTCCAAGATTCAAGTAACCATACTCAATCTCCTCAAGTTTGTCCACACTAGGGTGAACTAAATCATCAATAGGAGCAAAATATGAGAAGGTGTAGAACCCAGAATGATCATCAACCTCCCCGACTACAATGAGAGCCTTGCTATGCAAATCCCGAACAATGACAGAATCTGGTGTGAACTCACCACTATGTGTGATTTGATAGATGGAAAGGATGTTTCTTGAAAAAGTAGGCACACATAGAACATCATTAAATGCTCCACCTTCAACGTCAATAGAACCCTTCCCACAAACTACCAAAGAAGTGTTGTTGGCCATAAAAATGGGTGGTGATGAACAAGAATCAAATGAAGAGAACATATCCTTGGATGAAGTCATATGATGCAAAGCTCCTGAATCAAGGATCCACCTATCCAAATTGGAATCTACAACTACAAGAAATGCTTGCCCCTTCTATTTCTCATATTGAGATGAAGAAGGAGATGAGCTAGATGTTGTTGCCATGAGAGTTGTTCCTTTTCCCTTAGAAGAAGGGGAAGGAGATGAGTCCTTCTCTCGATATGCAGCTGGCAAGTTGATGTTATTCTTCTTAAGGATGTGTTTCAACTCATCAATTTGCTTAACATGACAATGACGCTCATCATGACCAATCCTTTTGTAATATGCACACGTTGGTTGCTCCCTCTTGTTTGAATTGTTGTACTTCTTTGAAGAAGATGATGTTGATGAGCTTTGTTGTGGAGAAGTGGATTGTTTTTTCTCTCCTCGTGGCTTTGGTGAAGATTGATTTTGATCTTTTCCTTTGCCTTGCTTATTGTTTCCATGATTTACCACCAATGCTCTTGAAGTTGAAGACTTGAGAATTCCCATTTGCGTCAACTTATTTTTCTCAAGAATCAAAAGGTCTATGAGAGCCTCAAAAGATGGTGTTGTGAAGTTACTTATTGTCAATCTTTGAGTCTGAAAACTTAAAACAAAGGCTACATACTCAATTGGAAGTTTTTCCAACAAGTTGAAGAACAATTGATCATCTTCTTTTTCAATACCACAATCTTTTAGTTGTGCTCTTAGTTCATTTGCCTTAGTGACATAATCCTGAATTGTATCAAAATCCTTGGGATCAAGGCTTAAGAGATCATGTTTTAAATTAAACATTTTTCCATTAGTTTACTCCATGCATGTACTTTCCATGTACCATAATTATGTGCAATTAAGAGTGGAATTTTACATGAACACATGATGGAATGAAAGAGAACAAGAGAGAAAATAGGCACAATCACTCAAGATACACCCCCCAAAATTCACTCAATCAAAGTACCCCCCCCCACAAAAAGATGATTTAGGCACTTTATAATGTAGTGTGTGTACAATAGGCCACTTGCAACTTGGCTAAGTGGGATTATTATTTCTGATTTAAAAATTGCCAAAAATAGGCTGATAACAGACTAGAACAAATAAGCAAAGACCTAAATTCAGATCTAAGCAATACAAGTGCCAAATAGGCCAAAAAAGACCATATGCTCAAAGTAAAAAATCCACTCAAGATCTCTTTAAATTGATTGCAGATTCAAGAAGTAGATGAAAAATCATGCACTTTCAAAAAAAATGGCACATGAAAAGGAGTTCTTATGAGCCTGAACGAAGCCTTTGAAGTTGCAAAAATGGTGACAAGACAGGTATAGTCATGAGAAACTGAAAATTATAAAAAATCTATTCACCAAAATCAGAAACTGAGTGCACCACTATGAATTACGTGAAAAATTAGCCCAAATCAAAACAAATTGCTTGAAAAAAGGAGAAAAAATGAGCGACATATGAAGTTCTGAAGTTGGACTACAAAATCAAAAACTCCATTGGAGAGGGGGGAAAAAAATTTGAAAATCTTGCCGATGTCATGCTGATTTCATCAGTCTAGGGGATTAAATTTGACGGTTGTATGACCGTCAAAACACTAGATGAGCTTAATTTTGATGGTTAAATGCCAGTCATCGCCATCACTGCCCTCCAGAATATGCTTTTATTTTGCCGGAATATTCGTTTCCATTGGTTAAGGCGAATGCCGAAATTTGAAATAGATGACTACAGAAAAAAACACCGATGTTTGTTGTGGATGCCGAAGATTTGGTGCCGGCCGGTCTGAATAGTGTCGCGGGTGGGCCCACGGCCGGATGGCCACATGGCCTTGCCTGGTGGCCACGATACTCTGCAGAGTACTATTAGTACCTGCAGTTTACAAGTACAGTCTGCGATAGCGGACTTAATTTTTTATTTATTTATTTAATAAAATAAAAATACAAAATACAATTATGTGATTTTGATTTTTGATATTTGATTTTTAAAATCAAAAGATCAAATACAAATTTATGAATAAAAGAATACCCCAAAATTTTCAAAAGGAGTTTAAATTTTTGCTAAAAATTTTTCAAAAATATTCTTACGAATTTTTTGCAGAAATATTCTAGAATTTTTCTGAGAAAATATTTTTTCAAAACTATAGAAAAATTCAGAAAAATGAGAAAAATAACCAAATTGGCAAAATTTTTAGATCTGGAGCTCCCGATATCTAATTTCGATTAAATGAAAGGAAATCTTGACTGAAAACGACCTCCCAAACGCAATGGTGGGCTTTGATTTGGCATAGGATGCTCCTGAAACATGATGCTCCCTAGATCTGAATATACACCATTCTTCAAATGCACCAAGATCTCTCCAAAATGGCGATCCAAAGGCACTCCAATGGCTCTGATACCATGTAAGAATTGGCTATGAATGTAGCCACCCAAGATCTAGAGGCCTAATAGAAAGCACAAAAGAGAGAGATAGAATATGACAAGAATAAACTGTATTCAATGTTAATAATATGAGATGCAGTACAATGCTATGCAAAAGTACATAGGAGACCCCTTGGTTATATAGCCAAGGTGAGAACATAGAAGGGCATAAGATTATGAAAAGTGTCGTGATCTTATGACATGTGAAAACAAGGAAAAATTATCACTCCACCTAAAGTGGAAAAGGATAATGTGATAATCTCCAGAAAAGGTGGAGAGATAATCACATGATGTGTCCACAAAAGGTGGAACTGATGAGGTAAGGACATGTCAAGTCCACCAAAAGTGGAAAATCTCCAACAACCTCCTATGTGGTCCCTAACTAAACTTAACTAAGGTGTAATTATGACCTAGGACAAGGTACAAGATATTTAATTACACCAACACTTCTTATCTAAAATAATGATTTAAAATGAACTAAGATATAGCCTTTTAAGCAACAAAATATTATGAAAATTATTAAGGTAACAAACAAGTTGGTGTGAGGTTCAGCCCTCCTTCTAGCACCAAATGTGAGCATCCTTTTAAAATCTGCAAACACTAAACTTCAAACATGGGTTAGTACCTACAAAATCCTCATGAGTACTCCTATGAAATACCTTGTAAATGCTTCAAAATGCAACAAATGACAAGAGAAAACTAAAAGCATCATTAAAACAATTAACAAGTACCTATTTCATAGTGGATTGGTGTCAAATGTGCAAATGACCCTTTCCCAATCCTTGCTCAAAAGCTAAAATGATGAGATGCAATGGAGATGAAGAGAAAAATTAGTTCTCAAACCAAGAGAGTAACTTTGCATGTAAAATGTAGATAAGTTGATGGAGATTAAGGCCTTTATTTATAGATTTTCTTGATGAGAGATTGGCCAAATGGGTGAATGTGGGACTAAAGATCCACCAATGAGAAGAGGCCACTTGTCAAGTTGTGATAGGCTAAAGGATGTGCAAGTTTTGGGAAATGTGCCCTTGAGAGGGAGTTTCAAATTCAAATTTGTGCAATAAATTTTGAGAGGGGGTCATGAAATGGAGAATTTATTGCAATGTTGGATGGGACAAGCCAACTTGTCCTCATTTTCAAACTTGAGGGAATATTCCCCATAAATCCCATGTTGAAAGAACATAAGGAATTTAATAAATCAATAAATTGATTTATTTGTGCAAGTGGCATTATCTAGAGGATGTGATGGGTGATTATGTTAGGCTAATTAGGATTAGGTTAGCTTAATGATGATTAGGATTATTTTGACTTTTGTGACTTAAATATTTGATTTATTTAATTCAAAAATGGATGGAATATGCATTTGGATTTAATTAAATGAATGTTTGATTAATTTGATTAAAAGGTTGATGATAAAGTTTATTTAATTTTAAATTAATGACCTTAGGAGATGGAAATTAGTGAGATTACCTGATGAATGGATGAAGGTGAACTTGATTAATTGATTAATGGACCTAATGCATGATGCTAATTTTGCATGTCTACAATTTCAAATGATTCCTTGCAATAAAGCTCATCTCTAAAGATTTTATTTTTTGATGTCTATAGGTAAAGGTGGACATTAGAATCGAGTGTTGGAGTTGAGCGAAAACAAAAACAAGGTTGGAGTGAAGAATTGAGCATCAAACTTGTAGTTCAAAAGCATTTTTTAATGCTTGGAGATTCTGTCTTATGCCTTAATTTTCTGTTTTAGGCTAACTCAATTGGTTTTGGGCTTTAAAACAAACATTTGAAAGCATTTTAATGCTTGGAGATTTCATCTTATGTCTTAATTTTCTATTTTAGGCTAACTCACTTGTTCTTTGGGCTTTAAAACAAACACTTCAAAAGCTTTTAGTTGTCATTGCTATCAAATTGACTAGATTTCGTTTGAGGGTAACAAGTGAACAAAACAAAGTTTTCATATCTCATTTTGGTGCTTTAGAACGAATCAAAATCATTTATTTGTGTACTTAAAACGAACATGTACAATTTTTTTTGTGATTGCTTACTTAAAATAACATCATCAAAAATGACGTATACTCTTCTCTCGGGGTTTACAACAATCTTGAGAATCAAAAGTCCTTTTCTGTGATCTTAGGTTGAGATAAAGTAATCAGCTCCACACTTCATTTCAAGTTTAAAAATTGAACAAAACATTGTGAGAGTGTGAGTAAACCTATTGCATGTGGTCTCCCTTTGTTTCTAAATGAAGGTTGATCAAACTATGAATATGTTTACTCACTTTTATTTATCTTAGAGGGCCTGCCTTGGGGAAAAGGTACTCACCCAAGGGAACAACTCAACTGGTAACACTCTAAAGCCAAGAGTATTTCCACCCAGGATATAAATGTGGGTACTAGAGTAAACACCAGTCACCAGTATCATGTGGTTAACTCCAATGAGAAGGGCAGCAATGGTCTCTCGCCATGTTGGGTCAACACCTACGAACGGAAAGTCCAAACTAAATCCCTTGTTTAGAAATTTCCAAAATCCTTGATCTATTTGTTGGTGTAAGAGTGGTCATTCTGAAGTCTCCCCACACTTTTACTGTCTTTAGTAGAAATGGAAAGCATGCCATGGGAGTTTCATGGGTGTTGATACTTGGCTTCCTTGTATAAGTGAGAGTCGTGGAGGGGAGCCAATGGGGTCAAGCATCTAACCATTCGCTAAAGATAAGCATAGTTGTACTTGTCCAAGTGGGGACTCAACAAATATTGTGTTTCATTTCTATGGGATTGTGCTAGTTCTTGGTTACAAAATGCTTTTCTTGCTCGAAAACATTTGAAAACAAACATTTAACATCATCATCAAAATTTCAAACCCTTTCGGAGGAAAATACAATTGACCAAATTCATGTGTTATTGCTTACCCTTGGGATCTCATCCTTAGAGGTTTCTAAACACTTGAATTATGTCTAAATTTTCTCACTAATGTTAACAATAGGTAACCCTTGCCTTAATTTCATCAAAGTTTCGTATAATATAACCTTGTGAAATGAGAAAAAGTTGACACATTGGACATCTAGTTTGAAAACCTAATCAATAAGTTTTTGTGGTAAAACAAAGTCATTAAGAAAAGACTAAAAACAATTGGACCCCACACATGTGTCTCCAATGATTTCACGCAAGATCAAGATCAAGAAACCAATAGTAAAAGCCCTTAGTCTAAAATCCCATCAAAAGAATTTCTCAACACTATATGAATTTAGATGAAGACTACTTTTTAACTTTTACAGAAAGGCTTCAAGAAACAATCCATGTTTGTACTCATTCTATTACTGTCAAAACCCAAATATTTTTAGAGATTTTGAACATCTTTTTTAAAGAAAATCTTGTTCTTCAATACCGAGGTCTAAGTAAACAAGTGTCTTTTTAGGTACATCCTAGGATCAAAATCAAACTTTCATCCATCCTTGAACATCAAAACCAAAATCGTCTCATCAACAACTCTTCAATAATTTTGGAAAAATACTTCATGTTAAACTTTGGGCAAAGCATTTGAAATCAATCCAAAATCACCTTGTTTGATTAAATGTGTGTTGATGCATCCTTCTCCACATATTTGATCAAATTATCAAAACCTTTGAACAAATTCATCCCTTGATAACATCAAACATCTTGGGATTTAGAAGTTCATTATCAAAATGATCTTGTTTGCATAGGAGTGTTTAGATGAATCCTTCTTCTCACACCTAGAAAAATTATCTTGTGAACGACTTAACTTTGGGAAAAGATCCAACCTCTTAGAGTTTATGAGTCCACCAAAATCTGAATCCAAAACAAATCAAATCCTAAATAAAAGTCCTAAAATTTTAAACATACCCTTCGAGATTTTCAAGAGTTCCTATCATCCATCAAACATCCAACTTACATCCACATCATTATCACCCTTTGATCCTTAAATCATCCTAAAATTTATCTTTCCTACCTAAATTTAGATCAATCTAAAGAATTAGAGAATTCACCTTCCACATTCTTGAAGATTGATCCCTATTTTATGGTGCAAAGGAGATCACAACACAAGAGGAACATGGAAGAAAATAAAGAAAAATCTACTTTGACTGACTTAAGTCAAACGACTCCTGAAATGAATCCCATTGGATTTGGCAATCTCATGGTTAAGCTTCCTCCACTTTCACAAGAATGTCAAAAGGAAGGTATCCAAATGGAAGATCTCACCAATAATCCCTTTGGAATGTCACATGAGGAAATCAGTGAAATAATCCAAAATCCAAAAAACCATAAGATTATCAACATCATGATGAGAATCAATCCCTCACTATGCATGCTTGAATTAGCAAAGCAAGGGGCTAAACTTCCCTCTGACTTTGATGTGAGCACTATTAAGTGGAACCATCTTTTCGAGTCATGCCTCCAATCTCATCTACCATCCCTATTTCATCTACCCCCTCATTTCAAAGCATCACTCCAAACATACCATAAATCACATCATCCATTGCTCCAACGTAGTCCATTGTTAACAAATGAAGTGCATTTCTCAGTGTATTACAAATGCATCCTCTCATAAACAATCAGGATTTGGATGCAAACACCATCTTGACATAAACCATACCATTGCATTTTTTCATGATCCAAACAATCCGTCATCATCATTATTTTGTGCAACACCCCAAACTTCTCTCCATATAACCTTGCAAGGAGAGGGTGACATGTTTGAACCAGGGGGCATTTTTGACACTATGCCATTTCCTCAAGAGATAAAATCTCTCACATTTCCACCACTTCCACCATCATCCACACCACTACTTGTTTTAGGGCTTCCCTCTTTACCAAATATCAATCAAACCAACATGTCAAACAATAATCAAAACATAACGCCAAACTTTCAAAACTTGTCATTGACATCGCAATAGATGACAACTACACAAGCAATCACGACATCATCAACCACCCACCTAACATCTGAAAGCATGGTCTCTCAAGGACCAATCACATCAATCGCACCATCTACCAATCAAATCACCAACATGACAGCTCCTATCACCACCACAATGAGCACCATTCTGAATCCACCTCCACCTCCACCACCATCAAGCTCCAATATATCAAGCCAATATAGTATGATATTGCAAGCCACTTAGTAATTTGTGTATCAAAAGGAATTCCTTGAAGTACAAAAACAACAAGCTGCACAATTAGCTACTCAGCAAACCATGCAACTAGCTTCTCAACAAGCCACTCAAGCAGTGCAGAATGCTCAAGCTACCCAAATCGCACAAGAAGCGTAGTAAGTTTCACAAGCCCAAGCCTTATTGCAATAACAACAACAACAAGCCACTCAAACTGCACAAGCTGCATAGGCGCAAGCACAAGCTCATACACATGCTCAAGCTAAAGCCTAGTATTGAGCACAACATGCACAAGCACAAGCATAGTATCTTGCACAAAAACACATAGTGCAACAATAAGCATATCAGCAAGTGCTAAAGCAATATCAAGAACAATAGGATGTAGCTCAATTGGCCGCTCAACAAGTGTAACATCAAGCTCAACAACAAGCACTAATAGCACAACTGCAACAAGAACAAAAACAAGCATTGTTGCAAGCATACTTGGCTCAATAGAATATGAAAACATCATCCAATCCACCCATCCCACCAATGAATGAACCACCTTAGAACACTTTCATCCCACCCCCTGATATGCAAAACAATGTGACAACACAAATCAAGTTGCTCTCACAACAAGTGCTTGACCTCCAATCAGGGTGAACCATGAAAAAACCTAGCAACTTGTGCCCTCACCCATTCAATAGAAGCCTTGTGATGAAACCATTTTCGAAGGGATTTGAGATCCTTAAATTTTATAAGTATTGTAGGATGAGAAACCCTAAGGATCACATCAGGGAATTCTAGGTTCATTGCATGGAAATCATGTATGATGATACCTATCTAATGCAACTATTTCCTAGGAGTTTGGCTGGCCACACTATGGAATGGTTCTCTCGCTTACCTACAAGCATCAATACATTTCAAGAAATCATAGATGCATTCATCAAAAAATGTACAAATGCAATATTGCCATGTATGTTAGTCTTGAAGAACTATCGGCTCTTAAATAAGGTAAGAATGAATCATTCACTTCATTCCTACAATGATAGCAATCCAAGGCCAATTGTAGCAAATGGGTGATGCCCGAGGAACAAGAAGTATGTACTAGCATACCCAACCTTGACGGGCTCTTGGCATTCCATCTCAAGGTCCAAGGGATCACCACGTATGACCAGTTGATTTCCAAGGCACTTAGCATCAAACGAGCCCTTATGACACAACTTGGAGGATCAACTTTGTATCCTGAACAATAGAATAACCGCCCACCCATCAATTACAATGACAAACCTTGCACATGGGCAAGAAACAAAAATATTACAAATGATGGTGTCGTCAATGCCAAAGTTGTTATTAGTGCCCGTCAACAAAACACACCCGCACCACAACAAAACCAAAACCATCATAAAAAAAACCATCACACAAACACAAAACACCAAACAAACAATCAAGTGATCAATAATGTCAATGATCAAAGGGAACCACCCTAGCGAAACAAGAATTATGTCAAGAAAAAGTAAACTGCTCTTGGGGAACCACTTGAAGTCATCCTAAAGAAACTGATAAATGAAAACCTCATCAAGATTCCTACCTACGAGAACTACCAAAAACTAGATGTTAGACCTTCTTGGTATAATAAAAATCAGCTCTGCGAATTCCACAAAATCAAAGGGCACACCACAAACAATTGCATGAGGTTAAAGAATATAGTCCAATACCTCATCGATCAAAGCATCATAAATTTGGAATAGAAAATAGGAAACCAAAACCTCAAAATATACATGAATTTGATGCCTAACCATAATAATAAAGGGAACCATAATGCTAAAAGGGGGAAAGTCACCTTCACAAATGTGAATCATGTGTATGAAACTATCGTCGCCTCCCTAGATGAATACTACACAGTAATCACTATCAAAGGAGCTCAAGCCAATTGTGGCATCACCATAAGAGTCAGAAAGGTTACTATCACAGTATCATCTCAACCAAACAAAACATTCATGTCCAATTCAAGATCTGTTCCCAATCATTAAAATGTCCTTGATCAGTTAAAAATAATGCCAACACAAATATCCATCATGGAGTTATTAAAAATCTCATCCACCCATAAGAAAATCCTTGAGGAAGCATTGGCTTCATCCACCGTCCCTATAGATCTTGATGCTTAACAATTCCAAGCTATGGTCAGCAACATCATCACTCCACACCTCCTTACATTCTCTTATCAATACTTTCCCACTCAACCATCTCATAACCATGCACTCCATTTAAAGGTCCTAGTGCAGAAAATTAAAGTCAAGTGAGTCTTGGTGGATGGAGGTGCAAGCTTGAATATTTGTTCCATAAAGCTCATTAAGCAGTTAAAAATATCAAAGTATTCCATCAACAAAGGAAAAGGTATCACAATCAGAGCATATGATGATCAAGAAAGAGTGTCCCAAGGCACAATCAGAATCCCTATTCAAGTAGGGCTAGCTATCATGGAAGCCACCTGGACCAGTTCCTCGACCTTGACTTACCTTATAACATTCTCCTAGGACGTCCATGAATCCATGTAATGCAAGTGATAGCATCAAATTTCCATCAATTTTCAAGTTCACATATGAAGGAAAAGAGGTAACTATCAATGGAGATCCTGAACCATTCTCCTACTGAAAGAACCTTGAGGAAAAATATTACAAAATCCCTCAAGTACCTAAAAATGATGAAGGCCCATCAACATCGTACATTAATCCAACTACTCTCACTTCCACTTCTACGATAGAGACACCCACCACTCGTACCATCTCCACCATCTTTGGCATGAAAATCATCATCCAGGATAATGGTTGTAGAAACTACACAATTCCCAAAAATGCCTTTATGGTAGGAGAGTTACCACAATCTCCCAAATCACGAGGACATCTGCAAGCAAATGAAGCCTCCACATCTCAAACATCCCTTGAAGACTATCCCAAATTTAGAAGTTTAGGAGATCTCAATCAAGAAGTCATAGTGGAGGACCCATCTCATCTCCTATACCAAGATGATAGACCAGCAGCTAATCTACCAATGGATGATAGAAATAAAGGTTTCCAAATGATGCTTGCAATGGGTTATGATAGAAACTAGAGACTTGGACAAAATGACAATGGGCTTATAATACCTAGCATTCCAGAGATGCGAATGAGAAATATTGGCCTCGGATGTACCCCTCTGAGTATAACCATACATGGCTGAAGTCCTCCAGTTAGAAAGGTCAATAATCCTCCTCAGCTATCCACAAGCGAACTTCACTTACACATATCTATAGGTCACATCTTAGACAACTTCACATTTGACATAACTAATATCTGTAGTAGTTGTGATGAGAAGGGTCCCATAACCATCCTACCTAGGCTCTTCAAGGATACCACTCTTCTCATGATTATCACCTTATCTTTCAAGTCAGACCATCAAAATCATGAAATTTGCCTAGTTTACCCCAACTCACTAAGTATGACCAATGAGGACCACCAATTTTTCATACATTCAAAAATGATGAGGCACTCTCATAATTCATGGGACTATGGGATAACATTTTATGTGGGGATCACAAAGCAGTATTCATCATTGAGCTAGATACATAAGCCTATTATGGGGAAACAATTGAATCCCTTAGTCGCAAAAGTGAGAAATTAAGAATAATATCTAAGTCCTTGAGTGAAAACCACACTATGGAACTCTCTAACATGAAAAAAGTAAAAAAGAAAGAACACATCCAATGGTGAAAACCTCTCTGAGGCCCCTGAGGATGTGGGATTCAATCTTCCTTTCAGAGCTCTTCATCAAGAAAAATCAGCAGTCCTATCAAGAAAGTGCAATCTAGTTAATCTAGGAATAGAGGAAACCCCACACATCACATTCTATGCCAAATCATTATTGTCAGAAGAACAAGAACTCCTAGCAGCTTTCTTGAGAGAAAGACAAGTTGAATTTGCATGGAGCTACATGGACATGCCAACGCTCGATCCTGAAATTGTAGTTCAACACCTAGCAGTATACTCTGAAGGAAATCCCGTTAGATAAAAGCTCTGGAAAATGCACCCTCAAATTGCCCTACTAGTCAAAATGGAACTAAAGAAACTATTGGATACAGGATTCATTTAACCAATAGATTATCCTGAATAGGTGTCAAACTTGGTGCCTGTCTCAAATCCTAATGGGGGCATCAGAATCTGCACAGATTTTAGGGACTTAAACAAAGCATGTCCAAAAGATAATTTCCCATTGCCCAACATTGACATGATCATAAACATGACAACGGGACACGAAATGCTTTCCTTGGTGGACTATTTCTCAAGATACAACCAGATAATGATTGCTAAAGAAGACCAACACAAAATGGCCTTCACTTGTCCATGGGGGACTTACTGCTAGAATATAATGCCATTTGGCTTGAAGAATGCAGGAGAAACATACCAAAGAGAAATGACATTAATCTTCCATGAAATAAGCCATAAAACTATCGAATATTATGTCAATGACATACTACCCAAATCTAGAAAGAGGAAGGATCACATAGGAACTTTGAGTTCCATTTTTGACAGGATGGAGGAATACAAGGTCTGACTAAATCCAAAGAAGTGTCTCTTTGGCATACAATTAGGAAAATTTCTAGGATATATAGTATCAATGAGAGGTATTGAGGTAGATCTAGCAAAATTAAAAGCAATATTTAAGATGGAGGTACCCAAAACATTGAAACAATTGAGAGGTCTCCAAGGTAGGCTTCAATCCATCCAAAGATTCATAGCATAGCTAGTAGATAAACAAAATCCATATTCTCACCTACTTCACAAGGGAGTACCGTACAAGTGGGATAACAAGTCTGAAGAAGCCTTCAATAAGATAACAAAATATCTACTTACACCACCAGTCCTAATGCCACTGATCCCAAGAAAGCCCTTAATTCTCTATGTGTCAACAACAACAGCCCTTGGTGCTCTTTTAGCTCAGCACGATGAAAATGGGATAGAAAGGGCCATCTATTATATCAGCAAAACAATGGTTGGGCATGAGTTAAATTACTCATTCATCAAGAAAGCATGTCTATTTGTAGTGTTTGCATCACAAAAATTCAGACATTACATGCTAGCACACAAAATCAAGCTCATCGCCAAAATAGACCCTCTCAAGTACTTACTATCAAAAGCAATGCTCATAGGAAGGATGGCTGAATGGGCCATGATACTATCAGAGTATGACATTGAATACATAGAGCAGAAAAAAATTAAAGGCCAAGTCATCATAGATCAGCTCGTAGAAACACCAATCTATTCAAAGAATCCTCGCATCTTAAAATTTCTAGACGAATCCATCTTTAATCTCAACATGGCTGACCACTAGAAACTTTACTTTGATGGCTCATACACACAACATGGATCAAGAGTTGATGTCTTCTTTATCACCCCACAAGGGGACTATATACCAAGGTCCTATAAATTGGCATTTCCCTACACCAACAACATTGTGAAATATGAGGCTTTAACCATAGGTCTCATAATAGTAGTGCAATGGCCCATCATGGCCCTCAAGGTATACAGAGACTCTCAACTGATAATAAACCAAGTGAATGTTGTATACCAGACTAAGGATGATAAGCTTACTCCATACAAGAAACTAGTGGAGACTCTCAAGGAATCCTTTATTGAGATCACATTTGAGTATATTCATAGAGAAAACAATGGAGCAGTAGATGCCATGGAAACAATTGGATCCCTACTGGCCATCTCTCACAATGTCCCAAAATATGAACTCTTGGTAGAACAGCTTCTCATGCCTACATTCAAGGTCCCAAAATTAGAATTTGTGTGTGAAATCATTGGTCCCAATGATCCCTGGAACCGTGACATTTATACCTACTTATGAATAGGTGCCATACCTATTGATTTACCTTCAAACTTAAAATGAACCTTTGTCAAAAAGGCATCCCAATTCGTTATCCTAGGAGATACCCTATATCGTAGGAGCATAGAAGGAACCTTATTACATTGTCTAAATACTGAGGAGGCATTGACCACTTTAACTAAAGTACATAATAACATCTGTGGTTCACACTCAAGTTGAATGACCCTAGCCAAGAAATTGTTGAAGATGGGGTATTATTGGCCTACAATGGAAAGAGAGGCACATGATTATGTCATAAGGTGTCTACAATGTCAGTAGCATGGGGACCTCATCCATGCTCCAGCTCAAGAAATTCATCCCATCATCACGCCATGGCCCTTTTCGTAGTGGGGACTCGTTCTCATTGGAAAAATCACTCCCACTACATCTAATAGCCACAAGTTCATCATAACTACCACTAATTACTTTCCTAAGTGGGTGTAAGCCATACCCATGACATATATAATTAGGAAGAAAATATCAAAGTTCATCCTGAACTATCTCATTTGCCACATTGGCATCCCACAAGCCATTATCTTAGATAATGGGACACCATTTAAGAATCAAGATGTCTATGAATTGTATGAAAATTTCAAAATCCAACATCGCTTCTCCACCCCATACTATCTCCAAGGTAATGGCCAAGCATAAGCCACTAATAAAACCATTTTAAAGATCCTGAAGAAAACAATCAATGACACAGGTCGTGATTGGCATCTACAACTCAATCCTGCCCTTTGGCCTATCAAACCAATATTCACACACCCATTGGTGACCCCTTTCTCCCTAGTCTATGGATCAGAAGCAGTACTCCCCATTGAGATCAAGCTCACATCACTCAGAATATCATTGCAAAACCTCATCATAGATGAAGAGTACCGAGTATCAAGAGTGAATGAGCTTGAGCTATTGGATGAGTGACATATAGATGCTTTAAATCATTTGCAAGTCAATTAGATTAGACTCAAGAGGAGCTATAACAAGAAAATCAGAACTAGAACATTCCAAGTTGGAGAACTAGTACTAAAGGAGAATCAGAAGAATGTCCCAAATCCAAATAAAAAAGGAAAATTTGAACCCAACTAGTTGGGACCATTTGTTATCACAACAAGCTATAAGTCAGGGGCATATCAGTTATCAACACCCAAAGGAGAACCTTTGCAAGAGCCCATGAATAGCTCTCATCTCAAAAAAATTCATGCCTAATCTTTAAAGGTATAGAAGCCAAAAAATAAAAAAACTCAAAAAATTTCTTGAAGAAACAATTACCTTGGTGAAAACCTAGCAAACAGGCATCTTGGTGACAACAAAAAAATTAAAAAAAAAATCCAAAAAAAAAAGAAAAAGGATTAAAAACAGTAAAGAAAAAAATTGTCCTCTAGTGAAAACCACTTCGGTGGCACTTTGGACAAGTACCTTGGAAAAAACCTAGCAAACAGGTGCCTTGTGTGAATAAGCACTTTCCATCCACTAGGATCTCTATGGCTTGTTATGCATCATCCATCCATTACGTTCCCACCATCTATCGCATTTAAATCTCCATCCATCACTCATCCACCCACATCTGCACCATAGCTTGGTCCTATGTTCATATCATGATCCCTCCTAGTATTACTCAACCCATTCCTAAGGTTATTTTGTCCTACCTTTATCGGAGTAGTCTATTGCATCATGTTGGGGGCATGTTATCATAGGATCAGATTCATGTATATTCTTGAAGTCCTAAAATTAGAAAATCCAAAAACATCAAAGCATCAAAAAATCCAAAAACATCAAAATATCAGAAAATCCAAAAACATCAAAACATCAAAAAATTCAAAAACATCAAAACATTAGAAAGTCAAAAAACATAAAAAAATCCAAAAACATCAAAAATCATTCAAAAATAAAAAAATCCAAAAGCATCAAAAACATCAAAAAATCCAAAAACATTCAAAACATATCAAAATCCAAAAACAGGTCAAAAAATTAGTCAAAAAAAAAAAAGTCATCTTGTTGAACTATGGGTCTCTCAGCCTAGAACGTAGGCAAGATTGATCTTTGATCATCCCCTGAGACACTTAGGCCAGTCCTTTAGGAGTCTATCATAATAAACTAACATTTCTTCGTGTATACCGTCATCTATAAATTGGTCAACTTGTTAGTCGAACTATATGGTCTCTGCGTGTATAACGTAGGAAAGGCTAATCTATTGATTAGCCCTCGAGGCCTATAGGATAGGTCCTTAGGTTAGTCTCTTGGTCAAAATCTCAGAAAACACCAAAACATTGGAAAATCAAATATCAAAACATTTGCAAAATCTCAAAAATACCAAAAACGGCCTCAAAACATTGCAAAAACTCCAAAAACATCCAAATATTTAAAAAAATCCATCCATCTCATCTCGCTTACACCTGCAATAATATCACTCATAATAAACGATTGCCATCCTCAACCTTTGGTGAGACAATTGGAAATAAGTCTACTAGGTGAAAAGTAAAACTCAAAATGTCAAGTCTCAGGTCTAAGTCAGTACGTAAAAAAGTTGGTCAACTCTTTGTGTCAATAGCCTATCATCCAATCAATCTCATTTCAAACATCTAATAACATCATGTCCCAGGATGTATCCTTCCTACAACGGCCATTATTTATCAGATAGAGTACTTTGGAGAAATGAAATGACATGCCGCCATCCACTAACATGTCCTAAGATGCATCCTTCCTATAATTGGCAATATCTTTTGGCAATAGTTTCAGTTTTTATCCTTAAAAACACATTCCCTTTTGGTTAGCAGTATTGAAGAACATCAACTTGTTTGTTTACTTTATCTTTGTCTTGTGACTTATCTCTTTGTGCTTATTCCAATAACCTTTTGATGATGTCCAAACAAATAGATTTAGAGAGATAGGAATGGGGCAACGATTATTATCTTTTATTTGTTGTGCTCATTAGACATTCTTGTAAAATAACCTTGGTGAATACATGCTTTGTTAGATATGTATGGAGGGTGTTTTAGGAAAGTTTTTGACTATTGCATTGATAGGTTATACCTTTTTTGTTTTGGTTCGAGGTGTTTGAAACTTCTAAAGTGCATCCTAGCAATGTTTTTGTATGTCAGGTGTTAACAAGAATACTCATGTCTATTTGTCGAGTCAAAGTCCATCACACTAAGTGCAACGCCATCTTGTTTCTTTATACCTTTATGCATCGTTCTTAGGCATGTTATCAAACATAAGGTAAGTGACCCTTTTAAAATCAAAATTCTTGATAAGAAAATCATCCATTTCTCACCATCATCTCTCATAAAGTTGGCTTGTTGGATCCTCTTTTCATCACCTGATTTCTTCTTTTCCACACTAACATCACGTCATGAATAGTTAATCATCATCATTAATGCATCCATCCTGCATCCACAAACCATCAACATTTTGTGCATCATCTCACCATGCATTTTCATCATCATAATATAGATTTGTTAGTCTAAACATCTCATAAAATCATACATTTGCATAAAACATCTACTACATAATCATATAGGCATTATCGCACCATCCATCTCACATAGATTGCATTATCATTTAAGTTTTTTAGGATAATATACATTGGTTATTCTAAGCATCTTGAAAACATCTCAATTGCATCACCATCCATACATCCATCTTGAACCTCTTTATCACGAGATCAACCCTCATCAAATATTTTCACTCGATCTCTTGAGGGGGCAATGCACTAGTGTACTTTCTACTAGGGTATTAAAAAAAAAAAAAAAAAAATGAATTTTGATCATAGCAAGTTTATTCTTTCAGCCAACATAGCAAGTACATTGCTTCAAAGAGGGGAAAAATGTAGACATACAAAATTAGCATCTTGCACTTAATTAATTCAATCAGTAAATAAATCAAGCTAATCAAATCCATTCATCAAGTAAATCAAGTCTCATTAATTCAATCTCTAAGGATCATCTACTTAAATTCAATAAATTAACTTTATTTAATTTAAGCCTATCATTTCCTCATTTGATTAAATAAACCAATTTTAATCATTCCATCTTTCATAAATCATCTCCTAGTTCATCTCCTTCAAATTAAATAACTTTTATCTCACATCATGCTTTAATTAAATAAACCATACTTTATTTAATTAAATCTCAAATTCATATTCCATCCCTTTAAGTCAAATGGTTCAAAAGCATCTAACATCATCTTTAATTAATCTAATCCTAATTGATCTAATCTAATCACCCATCACATCCTCTAGCTTTTCCCAGTTGCACCAATAAAGAATTTTTATTCATTTATTAAAATCATCATTTTCCCTTAACAAGGCATCTTTTGAGAATATTCCTCAAGTTTGAATTTGAAAACAAGTTGACTTGTCCCTTCCAACATGGCAATAAATCCCTTCTTACATGTCCCCCACTTGGCATTAAAGTCGCTTTTTCTCCCTCCAACAAGCCAAATTTGAATTTGAAAAAGGATAACCAATCTCATTTATGGGCACATTGACCAAAACTTGCACATTCCTCAACCACTCACAAGGTGACAAGTGGTTCCATCTTATTGGCTAAAATATTATCCCACATTGCTCTCTTTTAAGCACTCTTAGCATTTGAGATTCTATAAGTAGAAGCCTCATTCTTCAACAATCCATCCACAACCTTCATGTAAAGTTACTCTCTTCAATTTGAGAGCTAATTTTATCCATTTCACTCCATCTTCAAGGCATCTATCATTGAGTTTAGCAAGGATTTGGAAAGGGCCACTTTGTACAAGTGACACCAATCCACTATGGAATAGATAGAGATCATGCTTGCTTCTTTCATGTTTTTAATTAGTTTGCTTATAACGCATGATGTATTATTTCATAAAAGCACTTGTAGATGTTCATGGCTTGAACTAACCCATTGCTAATATGTATTTGATGTTTGAGTTGTTTGTAGATTTATAGTGCCATTTTGTGGATATTAAATCTGCAAAAAATTTAAATCTTAACATAATATTATCATGTTAGTCATTTGAAGCACATTAAATTCAACATCCCTATGAAATATTTAACCATGATAAAATATGAAAACTTAAATAGAACAAAAAACTAATTGCAAGCATATCAAAACATGACCAAACCCTATCCCATAGTGGATTGGTGCTTATGTGGAAAGAAGCCCTTTCCCAACCCTAAAGAAGCTTGATGTTTCAAACGATAATGGGAAAAATTAGCTCTCAATATTAAGAGAGTAACTTTGCATGAGTATTGTGTGTGTTAAGATGAAGAATGAGCCTTCTATTTATAGAATCTCAAGTTGCAAGAGTGCCCAAAAGAGAGCAATGTGGGACAAAAATTTAGTCAATAAGAAGGAAACACTTGTCACCTTGTGAGTAGATGGAAGATGTGCAAGTTTTGGTCAATGTGCCAATAAATGAGATTAGTTGGCCTTTTAAAATTCAAATTTGGCTTGTTGGAGGGAGAAAAGGAGACTTAAATACCAAGTGGGGGACATGTAAGAGGGGAGTTATTTCCATGTTGGAAGGGACAAGTCAACTTGTTTTCAAATTCAAACTTGAGGAATATTCTCAAAAGATTCCTTGTTTAGGGAAAATGATGATTTTAATAAATGAATTAAAATGCTTTATTGGTGCAAGTGGGAAAAGCTAGAGGATGCGATGGGTGATTGGATTATATCAATCAGGATTAGATTAATTAAGATGATGTTAGATGCTTTTTGACCCATTTGACTTAAATGCTTTGATTTTATTTAAATCAAAAGGGATGGAATATGAATTTGAGATTTAATTAAATAAACTATGGTTTATTTAATTAAAGGATGATGTGAGATAAAATTTATTTAATTTCAAAGATATAAACTAGTAGATGATTTATGAAAGATGGAATGATTAAAATTGGTTTATTTAATCAAATGAGGAAATGATAGGCTTAAATTAAATAAAGTTAATTTATTCAATTTAAATGGATGATCCTTAGAGATTGAATTAAAAAGACTTGATTTACCTGATGAATGGATTTGATGAGCTTGATTTATTTGATGATTAAATTAATTAACTACACAAAGCTAATTTTGTATGTCTACATTTTTCCCCTCTTTGAAGCAATGCACTTGTTTCCTTTGTTCAAAGAATAAACTTGACGTGATCCAAATTCAAAAAAATTATGATTTTTTTGGATGCCCTAGCATAAAGGAGTACACTAGTACACAATGTTCTTGCTACATTGGTTCAAAGAATAAACTTGCTACAATAAAAATTAAAAAAAAAATGATTTTTTTGGATGCCCCAGTGGAAAGAAGTATAATGGTACATTGCCCCCTCAAGATTTTGAGTGAAAAGATTCGATTTGAGGGTCGATCTCACGATAAAGAGGTTCAAGATGGACGTATGGATGGTTATGATGATGATGAAAATGAGATGGTTTCAAGATGAATAGAACAACCAATCTATATTATCCTAAAAAACTTAAAATGATGATGGAATGCATTTGAGATGGATGATGCAATAATGCCTATATGATTATGTAATGGATATTTTGTGCAAATGTATGATTTATGAGATGCTTAGACTAATAGATCTATACTATGATGATGAATATGCAATGCATGTGAATGATATGAAACATTCTGATGATTTGTGGATGAAGGATGGATGCATTGGTGATGATGATTAACTACCATGGCATGTTGTTAGTGCGGAAAAGAAGAAATGAGATTATGAAAAGAAGATTTGAAACATGCCTACTTTAGTAGAGATGATGATGATGATGATGATTTTGCTTATCAAGAATTGGGACTTTGAAAAGGCTACTTACCTTATGCTTGACAGCACCCATAGATATGATGCGTGAAGGTATAAAGAGCTAGGATAGTGTTGTACCTAAAGCGATGGAATTTGACTCGACAAATAGATATGAGTATTCTTGTTCACACTCGACATATGGAAACCTCGCTTGGATGCACCTAACAAAGAAAGTATTCACCAAGTTATATTACAAGAACGTGCAACAAGCACAACAAGCAAAAACATAATGATTGATGCCCCATTCCTATCTCTCTAAATCCTTTCATTTGGATATTAGCGAGAGGTCCTTGGAATGAGCACAGTAAGATAAGTTCAACAAGATAAAGATAAAGTAAACAAAAAAATTAATGTTCTTCAATACCACTAGTCGAGACTAAACTATGGTGATGCATGATGTTGATGTCCATGGAAGGAAGGATTCATCATAGGACATGATGATATCAGATGATTTGATATGGGACTGATTGTATGATAGGCTATTGACATAAAGAGTAGATCAACTTGTTTACTTACTGACCTAAATTTGAGACTTTGACATTTTGAGTTTTCACTTTCGATTTGTTAGACTTGTTTCCAACTGTTTTACCAAAGGTTGAAGATAATGATGATTTATTATGAGTGATGTTTATTGTGGGTCAAAGCAAGATTAGATGGATGGATTTTTTCAAATATTTTGATTTTTTAATATTTTTTTGAAATGTTTTGAGCCTATTTTTGGTATTTTTAGAATGTTTTGATTTTTTTAATTTTCAAATGTTTTTGAATGTTTTTGGATTTTGTGTCTCAGGGGCTGATCAAAGATTAGCCTTTCCTACATTTAAGCTCAGAGACGTTGTAGTTTGGCTATCATTTTTTTTATTTTTTCTGACTTTTTGATCTATTTTTGGATTTTTTGCATGATTTTGAATGTTTTTTTATTTTCTGATGATTTTGACAATTTGGATATGGATATTTGTGATGATATCAATTCTCTATTTTATGATTTTGTTGAAAACCAAGCTAGGTTTGATTGATTATATTGATGGATTGATGATGATAACATTGTTGAGGATACACAACAATGCAAGGATAGTGTTAAGCAACACAAGGATTAGGATGGATACCCCAAGATGATAAGGGATTGATGATGAAAACATCGTTAAGGATACACAAAAATGAAATGATTCGATTGATGATGATAACAATGTTGAGGATGCACAACAAATGCAAGGATAGTGTTAAGCAACACAAGGATTGGGAAGGATCTCCCAAGATGATGGATTGATTGGATTTGATTGATTAAGATTTCAAAGCTTGGTTTTGGAACAAACTCATTTTGAATGGTTTGGTGTGATGTTTGAAGTGCAAATTAGATGCGACTGATAGTGACTATTTGGATTAATGTTTGATGAAAGATAAAGCTTGATAAGGAACATATTCTCATCAAAATGTTCCATGGGCTAGTGATTTTGATTTTGGCTCACAAATGCTTGACCAATTTGATTTCACATTTTCCAATGTTTAGATCACCACATACATTGGAAGATATAGATCAAGTTTTATTCCCAAAGTAAGATGTAAATATCTGCCCCCAGTGTCTAGCAATGTATGGAATTCCATGGGTGGATGCTTGGATAGATGTATATATGGATGGATATGGAAAGTACACAAAGGATTCCAAGGATTATCTTATGATAAGATAGGGTGTTCGAACAGAGGATGCTCATTTGGATAGTACTTCAAGGCTTAGATAATGTTGCATAGGATACGGTTAATGAAAATGACCCATGTTAAGATGTCCATCATAAGCAAGTGTAAAGTGTACACCAAACTTTTTCAAGATCAAGATGGATGCAAATGAATGAAAATGGATTGGATAAATGGTTCATGGATGAAATGGATATATATATGGATAAGATGGATGGAATTTTTGATTTATTATATATGGGATGAGATGATTTTACCTGAAGTGGCACACATAAATGCTTGATTCTACATATGATGCTTCTTTGCTAGGTTTTCATCATGGTACCTACCCAAAATGCCACAACAGTGGTTTTCACTTTAGAGGATGATTTTTATTTTTACTATTTTCCATCCTTTTTTCTAATTTTTTTGGATTTTCATATTTTTTTATTTGTTTGTATTTTTTTTGTGAAAGATTTTAAGCTCATGTTGAACCACCTTGTGCTACTGATGTAGATGCCCCTATCATAATGTGCCATTGATATCCTACTTGAAGGATCCACTTTGCCAAGATATGTGCAGTTGAATATAAATTTTGAGATTCTTGATTTGCTTTGTTGATACTAGAGTTAACTTTTTCTTTGTGTACATCATGATAGAGTTCCTTCTGAATCCTTATGATGAAGGGTGGATGCCAATACATGGTCAATTTGAGAATTGTATATCATGTGTGGAGGCATAGATGGAGTGTGTTTAGGGTTAAAAGATGGATTGGTTGATAGTTTAGAACCTTTGACTTTCCAAACTTGGGAAGATGAGCAATGATGGGTGGATATGAAAGTGTATGTGGAATTAGGACCAACTATTTGATATACTTTGTACTTCACTTGCAAAGCCTTCTTTTACTTTTGTAGACATCTTTGATGGATACTTTTCTCTTTTTTATTTTAACCCATAGTTTCTTTGACTAATGGAGTTTGATAGAGATAGTCTTTCTTTGTACTTTTTGGTATCTACTTGTATTTGATTTTTCCATTATGCTTTCCAACTTTTTTTGCTTTGATAATGTTCTTCGTACTTTGATTCAAATCTTTCTTTTGATGTTGGTCCCAATTTTTGGATGGGGTGATGGGTGGATGAAGATTCATGATGTGGTCAGTTGTAGTATTGGCATTAGTTTCATCATATGTATTCTTCGTGCTCCCTATATTGATGTTTCCTTGAGACATAGTTGCCCCTAGTATGGTGGTAGTAGCACTTTCATGCTTTGATTACGCCTATTCTAAGAGCTCTTGTTTATAATGCATTCTCTGATAAATGATAGCTACAGATGATGTTATTGGAATTTTTTTCTCTACTGACTTTAGAATATCCTGTTATGTCTAACATGTTTCCTTAAGTGCATAATGTTGGATATCTTTATTCATGATGTCTTATATCTGAATTGGGGACATATCTACTCCTGATGTTGAAAATTTAGTTTGATTGTAAGACTCAATAACCTACTCTATTTTGTAATAATGCCGGGAGTAAAGGAATCAGATTCTAAATGAAGATTATTTATGTGTACATCCAAAGAAAGCATCCCATGGGTAGATGGAGGAATATGTGATATGTGGATGTGATCATCGATTGTAAAATCTTGTATAGACAGGAGAGTGTTCATTAGATCATTGTAGTAGCTTGGAGATACAAATTCTTGATCTTGAATGATTTTGGAATTCTTTTTAGCATGCTTTCGACCAAGTTCTTGACATGGGTCCATTTCAAAGGGTGGATTTCTTACAAAGGGTTCTTGGATATCTTCATTAAGCATGAGAAGTGGCTCAATATCCTCTTGATTTTTGAGTGGACTTGGATCAAATGTTGAGTTGAATATTCCTTCAATATCTACAACCATGAGGTTGAAGGATGTCAATATTTCTTGGAAAGGACCATTGCTAGACTTTGGTGAGAGATGTTGATCATGCTTTGGAATAATTTTTTTATGTATGTCCTCTAACTTGTAAGGCGATGTAGAGACATTTTCAATATGATCATTGCTCGATGCATTGCAAATTATGTCAATGGGATCAAATAATTTTAACACTCCTTGAAATAGATCACTAAAAAGTGGCTCTTGATGTATGGTGAGTTAATCATTGAATGTGGTAGAAACATCTTCAATGTGCTCATTAATGGAAAGATCTTGAACAATGTTTTCAACAATTATGGTGGAGAGATTGTCAATGCTACTGTTAGTGGTTGAATCCTTATTATTCTCTCCAATAGTTATTACTTTTTGATCAATTAGGTCTTGGATGAGATTTTTGAGTCGAATACAATTTGATGTTGTGTGTCCTTTTATTTTATGGAAATCATAGAGGTGATTTTCATTATACCATGGCAGTTTCACTAAGGGCTCTTGACAATTTTCATAGGTGGGAATTGTGATGAGTTTTTCCTGCACTAACTGTTGCATGATCAATTCGATTGGTTTCCTAAGTGGTGTGTATTCTCATTTGTTACCTTGTGAGACTTGTACTTTAAATTGACCTTGTGGTGATTGATCTTCGAGATGGGGTAATTAGGTTTGTTTTTGATGTTGTTGATCTTGATATCCAACCTCTTAACATTAGAGATATTGTTTTTGATATGGTTCTGGACACAACTCAATGCTTTGATGACATGGTTTAACCAATGGAAGAGTGTATTCATTTTGGGGTGGAGATATCTCTTGGCGCAATGACTCAACTATTTTGGTAAGTGTAGCTATTTGATCTCACAAAATCTAATCTTGAATCCCTTGATACAGTTTATTTGTTTTTTGTTCAAGCAAGTTTGGAATGCATACGTGTGGTGTTTGCATGGGGGGTGAAGCCACATAAGTGGTTTACACTTTTGAAGAGGAAGGAAATTTGAGAAAAAATGACCCCATTGCAAAAAAATTGGTTTTAGGGGTTCGCATGAACCTAGATGTTCGACCGAACCATAAAGGGGTTCGACCGAACCAGGGTTCGAGCGAACCCACTAACTATTGGGCCCACATTTCCCACCGAAAAAATAAAGGAAATGTGCATATTAGGGGGGGTTCGCATGAACCAGGGTTCGAATGAACGCATGAACTGGTTCGCTAGAACCCCGGGGTTCGCTAGAACCCCCTGGTTCTAGCGAACCCCCTTTTTCCCTAATTTTTTAATTTGTACACACAAAAAACCTAAAATTTTACGCTTTCAAGCTCCGGTTGGGGATGAAAATGGGGAATATTTAGAAACCAAACTTGGAATCGAGTAGCCTTCAGAACGAGCTATCCAATGAATATAATTTTAGTATGGTTTGGTTTTATTATCTATCTGTTTTTAAGTTTTATTAAATATAGGTTTTCATAAATAAACAAAAATCTCGATTACGCATACAAGTGGAAAAAATAGAAGATTATAAAAAAATTTAAAAAATATGGAGTGCACGGATATTGAAGTCCTTGATCCAACAAAAAAAAAAGAGAAGAATTTTGATACATACAAAGAAAAGTTATCATTATACGGTCAGCTAGGTCCGAATTGTCATTGATTGACTTTGAAAACTTGATTAAAGAAAAAATATTCAATAAAAACTATCTAACCAAGTGGAAGCACTAGATATCGAGTTATAAATCTAAATTTGAAATAATTGAATTTTATCCTTCATGGAAAAAAGTTATGTTATACGATTGTGTGTCACTTTTAAAAATGCTATTTTTGAAAAACCAATTTTTGTGGGAGATGGAAAAGTGCAATCTGATTCCAAAAAATTGAAAAATATTTTTAGAATCTACAGACAAAATGTGACAAGACTCTAGTTTACATCATCTTCAAATTCCTTACGGTTTAATCGCTATAGGTGCCCGAATGTGGCGATTGTGTTAAAAAAAAAATATCAGTGTCCAGTTAGGCCAAAAAGTGTAAACCACTATTGTGGGATCACCCTGGGATCATCGACAAATTGATTTTGGACAATGTTCTAATTTGGGATGATGTTTAGATTTGGCATTATAGATCAAAATTGAACATTTTTGTGGTTGGGAATCACATTGACTTGATTTAGGTAACTTTGATTTTGCATGGTGTTACCTTGTATTGGATTAATACATAAAGTCATTAACATCTTGTTTGGACTTTCAACAACATTTGTATGATTCACAACCATATCTATCCTAAAGTTTACCAAGTGTGGATTTGAAATTTTCATGTTTGGCATGCATTGATTTGGTGGGATGATGTTGTTTTGTGGAAGACTCATGCATTGAGTGTTTGGTTGATAGATTTGTAGGTTTGTACTTGGATTTAAATCTACAATTAGGAAAGGTGTTCCAAAATTTTGACAAGGCATAGTCATATTTTTTGTACCATCAAGGTTTGTAGGAGATAATAATCTCATGTACTAATTGTATAAATATGAGTGTTGATAATCAATTGGAATTGTAAGGCTTTAATAGTTTGGTTGACTTGGATTACTCATGATGTATGGAGCAAGTTTATATTCCATGTGCTTCTCGTGTTTTGACCTTGTTGCAAAAGTGACCTCTAGGGTGTTTAGGACCAATGATGAGATGAAGGATGAAAGAGGTGAATGATATGGGTGTTCAACCTTTTACGAACTTCAAATCAATGCTAGAATTAGGGTTTGATTTGGATAATGAAATTGTAAACCCTAAGATTTTATATGTTATCTTAGGATGAACTTGTTCAATGGTGTGTTGATTTAACTAGAGGTATGAGAAAGGATGCATTCCCATACTCCTAACTAAACAAGGTGATTTTGATTTTGATGAGTTACCCAAGTCTAAAATGATTTTTCCAAAGCTCTAAAGTTGTTTGTGGGATGGATTTTGATAGATGTTTGGGATGGATGAAGTGTTTGATTTTGATCCTAAATGATCCTAAGAAGGACATTTTTTTACAAGACCAACATAGTGAAGAACATGCTTTTCTGTAAGAGTAGTTCAAACCAAAAGACCAATGTTTCCTCAAAAGACCATAAGACAAAAGATAAACCAGTACATGTGTGGGGTTTAATTAATTCTTATATTTTCTTAATTATTTATTTTACCACAAAAATTCTCTTGATTAGGGTTCAAACTAAATGTCTAATGTCCCAATTTCTTATCATCGCACAAAGTGTTTTATGTGGAAATCAAGGAAATCAAGGAAAAATTTTCCTATTATTGAATTTATCAAGAAAATTGAGATATAAATTCAAATGTTTAGAAACCTCTAAGAATAAAATCTCAAGGGCAGGCAATAACACATGAATTTTGTCAAAGGTATTTTCTTCCTAAAGGGTTTGAAGTTTGATGATAATTTGGAATGTTTGTTTCCAAATTTTTACGAACAAGAAAAGTATTTTGTTTCCAAGAACAAGCACAATACTATGGATATGAAAGACTATATTTGTTGAATCCCTAATTGGACAAGTCCAGGTACACTTATTTTTAGTGAATGGTTAGATGCTTGACCCCACTAGCTCCCCTCCATGATACTCACTTATACGGGGCAGCCAAGTATCAAAACCCATGAAACTCCCATGGCATGCTTTCCATTTCTACTAAAAACCATAGAAGTGTGGGACGACTTCAGAATCATCATTCTTGCACCCAACAAATAGATCATGGATTTTGTCCTTTTCTAAACAAGGGTTTTAATTCAAACTTTTCATCTGTAGGGATTGACCTATGCATTGAGAGAACAGTGTTGCCCTTCTCATTGGGACCAACCATGTGATATTGGCCTTTGTTCCAATATCCACACTTATATATTGGTTGGAAATACACTTGGCTTTAATGTGTTGCCAGTTGGATCATTCCCTTGGGTGATTACTTTTTCTCACAAGGAAGGCCCTCTAGCATAAACAAAAGTGAGCAAACATATCCGTAACTCAATCGATCTTTCTTGAGAAAAAAAGAGAGAATACATGTGCTAGGTTCCACTCACACTCACAAGATGTGCTCAATTTTAATCCCAAATGAAATGTGGAGGAAATAACGAATGCAACTTAATGTCACCAAAAGCCTTTTGATTCTCAAGATCATTGTGAGGCATGAGAGAAGTACATACATCTTTTCATGATATTATTTTGAGTAAGTGATTACAAAAACAAAGATGCACATATTCATTTTAAATCCTGAAAGAAATGATTTGATTCGTTTTAAGCACCAAAGGAAATGTGATATTTGTTTGTCAAATTTTAGACCAAATCAAAAAAGCTTAGTGAGTTTCTAATGTTCAGTTTTAGCCCAACTTTAAAAAAAATCAATCAATGATTAATTTTAAATCCAAATTTAAAGTGAGTTGTCCTAAAACAGAAAATGAAAGCATGAAATGGATACCTAAAGTTATTACAATAAGAATTTAAAAATGCTTTTTTCAAGTTCAAGTTCAATTCAAGGAGCTCAGAAAATAAGGGCTTTGCTTGTTATTGCTTAACTCCAATGCCATTAATTCATTATGCCAACCTACAAACAATTAAATTATCACAAATAAGAAGTATGATAATTGAAGGAATCCATGATAACTTTACAAAAATATAGATCATGCATTGATAATCTCTTAAATGTACTTCAGTCTACAATAAAGTTTGCTTGTATATCATGCATCCTTAATCCATAAAGCCATATAAAGTACACCTTTCATAGTGAAGTCATCAAACATGTTCAAAGAACCAAAATGCATATCGCAAAGATTGGGTCCACCCAAAAGAAATCCCAAGGTTGTCCTTTTTGTTTAGTTTCACGATGCATGTGTACTTCTCCACTCCACCTTATCAATAAGGAATATCCATGTCGACCCTTCAAATAAAACCCATTAGAATGATCAACACCATGAATACTTTTTAACATTTAATGATTACAAGTATTTTATATCTCTTTACAAATTTCTCTAAACAATGCACAATGAACATGAGTTCCTAAAGCGATGTTAATGTTACACTTGGATGTTGGTATTGAAATACAAATTTTTTCCAACTTCATTGCTTCAAAATATAAAAAAAATGTATTGTTGATGAGGTGCGGCAAGAAGATTCAAAATTAAAGAATGCACACTTCAAAATTAATTATGAGGCTCAGTAGAAAAAAAAAACACACCATTGACAAGGCTCGACAAGAAATTTCATAAAACTTAAAACACAAAAAAAAATATTTCACAAAATACTGTATGAAAATTAGAAAATATATATCTTGATCTGAATGATGGGAGGTGACTAGTAACATTGAGATTGATGAGCATTTAAAACAAAGCAAAGAGCGATGGATGGTGACTTCACTTGAATGTCTCATTAAATGTCATGACAACCACTTAGTTGTTGAATATTACCAACCATGATTTGCAAATAATGCAAGTGTTAAAGATGTAATAAAACACTCCTTTATGGCTTCACTTCTCCAATTTGGTGTGCAACTGCCTAAAATAACTAAGACATAAAGTTTCGATAGATATTAGAGAATGATTATTAAATTGAAAACTACGGCCAAGATCCTAATACAGCATTCAACTTGCAAATAATGAATTTTTGACAAAGGTTTCTGACAGCGATAATGAGTTTGATAGTGATTTCTTTTTTTGGATAGAGAATTCTCAAAGTAAATGTGTGACAATAGAAATAAATGAGGAGAAAAATAAGTGTTGAAAAAAAAATTCGATGAAAAAGGATTTTGAAATTTTCAAGAAAATGCTCTTGGCAGGCATAAAGTCGAATTCCTCAACCTTTGCACAACATCCTCCCTGTTGCACACAAAATGGGTTTGTTGAAAAAGGGTTTTGAATCTTTTAAGCAAATGTAGCTATTAGGTGTAAAGCCAAACTCCCCAACATTTTCTAGCATCGACCTATAACCTTTAATCAAATGTTATCTTATGGAATGCATTGATTATAGGATATGTCAAAAAAAAATTCTTTGTTGGTATAAGAAACTTTCAAGCAGACACTATTAGTAGGTATGAAGCCGATTTCTACAACTGTTGACTAGCATCCTCCCAGCTTGTGAAGAACTCAAAGGATTTTTTAGAAATTTTCAAGGTAATGTGATTGGTAGTATAAAGCTAGAGAACAAATGGGAGCATGGAGAGGGCATGCAGACTATGTAACAAAATTCCTTAAAGAAATGTTATCCCATGGAATGCATTGATTCATGAAGGCATGTGGTGATCTTTCTAGATTCTATTACAAGTCTAGATGAAAAGAATAAAATTATAATAGATAAAGTCTGTGTTGGTAGGTTTTCAGTCTCTTGTAGATAGACATCTCACAATTTATTAAATATTTCATATGTGTTCAAGTCAAATAGACCCCTCATTTAAAGAAAAAGGTGCCAAAGTTTTTAATGTATATGGTTTTCTTTTATACCTTCAGCCCAAACAACACATTGGGGTTATTTGAGCAAGGAAAGGACCAAAAGAAGGCACAGTAGAGATCGATGCACAAACAAAGGCAATAGAAGACATTTTTTGAATGCTAAGGAAATGAATCATTTATTGACCACCATCGTGAAGAGACTTATTGCATGTAAGTATGGTGCAGGTGATGCCCAATCTTCTTGTTCACAACAATACAAAGACAACAAATATTAAATACATAGACTTTTAATGCCAGCCACGGTAAAAAAAGATCATTATAGGATAATCGTTACTTGATTTGCACTATAAATTCCATGACATCCTTACTATTTCTTTATTAATTCTTTGAAATTTAATAATGTCTACCAATAGATATAGATTTTATTTCTACAGGAATAAATTTTTTTTGTGTATATTAGAATTGGGTCATACCTAATAGGGCCTATTAACAAATTACCATAGCAAATCTTGTTCCTATAAATTGAGCATTTCAAGAATATATATATAGATTAAACATTTAGAGAACCAAGCTTCAAGAAACAAGATCTTGAGGAAATCATAAAAACATATCACACAAAAGAAACAACCACATAAAGCTGAGGCCAAAACATGTAAAAAAAATCATACAACTTTCCTTCAAATGATTAAAATGCAGCAACAACCACAAAATCAGAGAAAATCAAAAAAATTGTTAATTTAGAGATTTGTCAATATAGATAATAGTGAAAGGCATCAATTAATAGTGGATCTTTGATAATAGTTAAAATGCAATTTCCAAAAGAAAATGTAATCAATAGACTTAATCGATGTTAAACCAGATTTCAAAAATGCACAACACAAAAGTAATTGACAAATGTTAACTTCAACCAACTTAATCGATTGTGGCTATTAACCACAAGGTCAGATCTTCATGCCCTACATCTAGCACCATTTTGTAGATGGTGAAATCTGCAAATTGCTATAAACCTCCAACACACACACTCTTAGCATGGTTAGTTGTTAAAACAAAGAAAATAACATCTCTATGAAATAATCTAACATGTTTCATATGCAACCAAAGAAACAATGAAACTAAACAAAAGCATATGAAAGCATGATGCAAACTCTATCTCATAGTAGATTGGGGCTTCTTTGATGTGGAATGAAGCCCTTTCCATCTCCTTGATAAGCTCTTGGATAATAGATAATGCAAGATGATAAGTGATCAAGTTGTGGAGTTGTGGATAATTAATACAATAGATGAGGCCTTTATTTATAATCAAGAAATATGGAAGAATGAAAAACATGAAGGATGTGGAACAAAACATGAGCAAATGACAAGATGCCACTTGTCAAGATGTGAGAAGATGAGGGTTGAGCATATTTGGTCAATGTGCATGATAAATGCTATTAGGTGGCTTTTCAAATTTGAAAGTTGGCTTGTTGGAGGGAGAAGAAAGGGTTTTAAATGCCAAGTGGGAGACATGTACGACAGGAGTTAAATGCTTTGTTGGAAGGACAAAACATGTGGTAGTGAAAATTCAAATTTGAATAATATTTCATCTTGATGCCCCTTTTGAATGAAATTGGAGAATTATTAAATCAAAGAAATGATTTATTGTTGCAAATTGCAAAATCTAGAGAATTCAAGTGATTAGGATTAAATTAATCAGGATTTGATAAATTTAATAGGAGATTAGGTGATTTTGACTTTTGACTTAGATTTTAGAATTAAAATAAATCAAAATGAGAAGAAAATGATTATAGATTTAATTAAATGAAGATTTGATTTGTTTAATCAAAGAGGATGATGTTAGTGTTAAATCAAATAAAGATGAATTTATTTAATTTAAATGGAGGATTTTAGAAATTAATCAAATAAACTTGATTTATTTAATGAATGGATGAATATGACTTAATTAAATATGAGTAATGCATGATGTCAATTTTTCCTTCAATATTATATATATTATAATATGTTAAATTAATAATATAATATATTAAAAATATATTATTTATTTGAATTTTTTATTAGATTATTTTATATATTTGAATTTAATAGAATGAAAAAGATAGCAAGTAAATAAATTTTGATTTCCTAAAAATTAGTTGAATATATTTTTTATTATGGTCATTGTTGCTGAAAAACATTGAAAAGCTACGATCAAAAGTTTATGCTCCCTGGAAATATGCCCTTATCACTCAAAGTTTTGTAGCCAATAAAATTGAAGAAAAAATAATTTTTCAAATTTGAAAAGTTAAAAATCTTACCTTTTACATTTAGAAAATTAAAATATAATGTATTAAAAAATAATAATGAATTTTGATTAGCTGCAAATAAACGTTTAATCACTAGTTAAGAACAGTGGTGCCTATAGTTCCTTGGTAGAAACTAAAAAACATATTAAAGATGTTTATATTTTTATTTGGACAATTAAATTTTAAAAATCTATTATTTATATTATTTGAGTGTTTATTGATAATGTTAATTAATTCCCTAATTATATTTTTAATTATAATAATGAATGAAAATACTAAAAATATGTTTATTCATAATGATATCTCTTACATCTTTTACATGATTTTTTCTACTAATTTTAACCATACACCTCAAAATAATATCTCCCCACATTTTCCACATAAATTTTATCACTTTCGTTAAACATAGGTTAATTGCTTTATTTACTTTAACGCTACTATGAATTAATTAGTGTATAACAATTTTAATTACTCGTTGGCGAGGTCATGTCAACATGTTAAATTACCCACGAGTACTTTGCATCCGCAAAGGAATCAGTTTTCTCGTGCTTATAAGTTTTAGGGAAACCCGCACATAAATTTCAAGTTGTTTTAACGCATGCTTCAGCAACTTCGATCTGTTGTAGTTGGGCATCAAGACGAATTTGATAGTAATAACAGACTAATAATGGAAATTCTAATTGCTGTTATTGGCAAACTTGCTGAGAGGATAGCTCGAAAAGCAACTAAAGAGATATCGCTGGCTTTAAACTTTACTGAGGACTTTGAATGGATGATGAAGAAACTCACAAGTATGAGAGATCGTCTACAATATGCATATTCATCGGCTGCTCAATATAAGCTTGTTGAAAATGAAAGATGGCTGAACGGCTTGCGGGATATTGCCTGGGACGCAGAGGACATTGTTCAGGAGTGTGCTGTTCGCCCTCCTTACACTAACCGTGTAACTCGACATAGTTTATTTTTTCGCATTAAACTGGGAAAAAGAATTATAAAGCTTAAGCAAGAAATTGATATTATTGCAGATGGGAGCGAGCTGAAACTGCTCCGTGATTTAGTGCCGCAACAAGCCGAACAACAATCAAGCAGTGCAGCGGCGAAGAAGAATTGTCAACTGTCCCGTGATTCACGCCTTGTAGGGATTGAGCCCAATCTTCAAAAGCTCATTACCATGATAGATGACTCAACTGTTTCAATCATTGCTGTGGTGTTAAGAGGCGGAGTAGGTAAGACATTTCTTCTCCAAAACCTTTTTCACAGACTAAAACATGGCTATAAGCATTCAATCTGGCTTTCCATATCACAGTCATATTCTGTTCAGAAATTACACTGTGATTTAGAATCACACATTGGAAATTTAGAGACGGTGAAGAATGTAACTGAACAGCGAGAGGCGGAGTTGATTCATGACCATTTAAAAGGAAAAAAGTTTCTCCTCATGCTGGATGACGTCTGGATGAACTCAGTAGAAAATAATATCATTACGCGCCTTGGTCTTCCCATTGACCGTGAAAGTCAATGTAAAGTATTGGTAACAACCAGGAACACGGAAGTCTCCTTGGGGCTCTCCCTTACAAGGTGGATCTTTTATCAAAGGAAGATAGTTGGCAGCTGTTTTTGTGCTCATGCTGTCGGAGATAAAGCCCCCCCAATATTACCTTCAAGTGATAGCTTATCAAGTTGAAAAGCAATGCAAGAGCTTACCACTGGCTCTCGAGATAATAGGAGGTTCTTTTTTTGGCTGCACAGACATACAATGGCGATACAAATTAGATCAATTGGGGGAAGTTGATTGTCTTGACAAAAAACGGGTTATGGAGATTCTTAGATTGAGTTATGAATTTTTGCATCCAGCTCTTAAGCTTTGTTTTTCTTATTTGTCTTTCTTTCCTGAGGATGAGTTAATAGATAAGGAATATCTCATAAATCTCTAGATAGCGGAAGGGTTGATTCCTCATAATAAAGACCAGTTGAATGTTGCTTGCAATTATGTTGAGGAGTTGGTCAATCTGTACTTGCTTGAAGTAGAGGAGAATGAGCATCTTGTCAAACATTACAAGGTCCATGATTTGGTGCATGATTTGGCAATTGATATATATTTCTATCCGACAGGGTTGTTAGTGTAATTTCATGTTGCGGATATATAAGAGCGATTGTTTCATTGGTGCTCAGTGCTCAGTGTGCTTCTATGTGTGTATGTGCAAATATCATTCGATTGTAGAGTGTGAAGAAGATTGAGCAAAGTGTGAAGAAGTTTGAGCGACGAATGAAGAAGGTTTTCTGTGTTTAACTGGAACTGTAATCAGGCTTGTGTAGAAGCTATTTTTTCAATTCACAATTTGGATGGTTTTAATCCAAACATTTCTTTGGATAGTGAGTCCTCATTTGTATTTGAGTAGTGAGCTTTAGGCAGTGTCTCTAAATGCATGTGCATTCCAATTATTTTAATACTTTTAGTAGGGTATAATATTGTTGACTAA
Organism: Sequoia sempervirens; assembly: GCA_007258455.2. Taxonomy (NCBI): domain Eukaryota; kingdom Viridiplantae; phylum Streptophyta; class Pinopsida; order Cupressales; family Cupressaceae; genus Sequoia; species Sequoia sempervirens. The sequence continues at coordinate 380,814,591 of VDFB02271358.1, forward strand.
CCTCTACCGTGGTTTTTCCCCTAACAGAGTTCCATGTAGAAATCTTCATGTTTTATGTGTTTCTAATGTGTTGATTGTTTATTGTTTATTATTCTTTCATCTAATTGTTGTTATTGGTAAACTTGCTGAGAGGATAGCTCGAAAAGCAACTAAATAGATATCACTAGCTTTAAACTTCACCAAGGAATTTGAATGGATGATGAAGAAACTCACAAGTATGAGAGATCGTCTACAATATGCAGATTCATCAGCTGCTCAATATAAGCTTGTTGAAAATGAAAGATGGCTGAACGACTTGCGGGATATTGCCTGGGATCCATAGGACATTGTTGAAGAGTGTGTTGTTCTCCCTCTTTACACTAACCGTGTAACTTGACATAGTTTTTTTTTTTGCATTAAACTGGTAAAAAGAATTCTAAAGCTTAAGCAAGAAATTGATAACATTCTTGCAAATGGGAACGAGCTAAAACTACACTGTGATTTATTACCGCAACAAGCCGAACAACAATCAAGCAGTGCAAGGGTGAAGAAAAATTGTCAACTGTCCTGTGATTCACACCCTATACTAATTGAGCCCAAGCTTCAAAAGCTCATTACCATGATAGATGACTCAACTGTTTCAATCATTGCAATGGTGGGAAGAGGCAAAGTAGGTAATACATTTCCTCTCCAAAACCTTTTTCACAGACTAAAACATGGCTATAAGCATTCAATTTGGCTTTCCATATCATAGTCATATTCTTTAGAAATTGCACTGTGATTTAGTGTCACACATTGGAAATTTAGAGACGGTGAAGAATGTAACTAAATAGCAAGCGGCGGAGTTGATTCATGACCATTTACAAGGAAAATTGTTTCTCCTCATGTTGGATGATGTCTGGATGAACTAAGTAGAAAATAATATCATTACGCGCCTCGGTCTTCCTATTGATCGTAAAAGTCAATGTAAAGTATTGGTAACAACCAGGAACATGGAAGTTTCCAAAAAGCTTAGCGCTCTCCCTTACAAGGTGGACCTTTTATTAGAGGAAAATAGTTGGCAGTTGTTTTGTGCTCGTGCTTTCAAAGATAAAGCCCCCCAATATCAGCTTCAAGTGAGCTTCTCAAGCTGAAAAACAATGCAAGAGCTTAACATTGGCTCTCAAGATAATAGGAGGTTCTTTTTTCGGCAGCACAAACATACAATGGAGATACAAATTAGATCAATTAGGGGAAATTAATTCTCTTGACAAAAAAATGGGTTATGGAGATTGTTAGATTGAGTTCTGAATTTTTCCATCCAGCTCTTAAGTTCTGTTTTTCTTATTTTTCTTTTCTGAGGATGAGTTAATAGATAAGGAATATCTCATAAATTTCTGGATAGCAGAAGAGTTGATTCCTTAGAATAAAGACCTATGGAATGTTGCTTGGATTATGTTGAGGAGTTGGTCAATCTGTACTTGCTTGAAGTAGAGGAGGATGAACATCTTGTCAAACATTGTAACGTCCATGATTTGGCAATTGACATATATTTCTAGCTAACAAGGTTGTTGATTTAATTTCATTTTGTAGATATATAAGAGCGATTGTTTCAATGGTGCTTGGTGCTCAATGTGCTCCTATGTGTATATGTGTGAATATGATTTGATTGTAGAGCAAAGTGTGAAGATGATGAGGGTGCAACCCAAGACACAAGAAATAACCCCCAAACAAGAGAATAATATTATTATTCAGAAAATGGAGCTTCTTACATGCAAAGGATCTCAAATCCCCAAGTTCTACAACACATGCAAGCTATAGAAAGCTACATAATAACCCTTTCGCAATATGCGAGCTTATCCCCAAAAAGTTACCCAAAAATTAGAAAACCCACCCATAAATAGAGCTCCTCATTAGTTTGGAGCCAAAACAACATTCAATTTGAGTTTAGGCAGTTTGGCGCCAAAAATTTACAACTTGAAGTTCAAATTTCAAAAGAGCATTTGCAATGGTATCTTCTAGAAAGTGTGCCAACTTCCCGGGGCCATAACTTTTGATCTGGGACTCTGATTTCTTGAACCATGTGAACCGTTGGAAAGGTCTCAAAGTCAAGAATGTGCTCAAAATCCACTATGCCGATTTCAGAAAGTTTTAGGGCCGATCCAGGAGCTCTAAGTGCCTCAATCCTACTCGGAAGATTTTCAGGTGCAAATCTAGGAAACTAAAACTACAATAGCTTTCAACCCAGGAACAGAAAATAAAAACCATAAATTGTAAATTTCTTTATGACAAAAAGGGTATCCAAAAATGTAAAAACATCTGAAAACTGAGAAACTTGAAATTTAACTATTTTTGGGTGATGCAAGATTGCCCTTACACCACTGGATGCTCTTGCATCAGACACCTAGGGTAATTTCGAGAAGTGACCCCGTCATGTCTCAAATGGTTGAGGAAAACCCAACTGGTGAACTGTTGCCTTAGATAGCCAAGATAAATCTTCCACAGGCCTTCCTCTCCATTTCACTAGATATTCTTCATACAGCCAATTTCTGGTACTCCTTCCCACACGACTATCCAAGATTTCCTCAATCTCCTCCTTTTCTGAAGTAGGTGTTGTAATCCAACATTGTTTCATCATTGGTACTTCCTTTGTGCCACCTTCATGATACTCTATCAAATCTGAAATGTTGAACACATGGGAAATTTTGAATCTATCTGGCAACTCTACCTCATATGCATTCCCTGAATCATGCCTCTTCAAAATTTTATAGGGACTGAACTTCTTCATCTTCAATTTGTTATATGTTCCCACTGGAAACCTTTTTTTCCTCAAGTGAACCATCACTTCATCACCAATCTAAAACTCCTTATACCTCCTCTTCTAATCTGCTTTAGCCTTATATTGCATATTCATCTTGTTAATATGTTCTCTTACCTTCTCATGTATATCCTTGATGTGTTCTGCAAAATCTTCAACTTCAGCACTTATTTTTTTCTCTTGGTCCATCTTCCTCAACTCTGGAGCTTTTTTGGGGCTACCTCCATACACAATTTGGAATGGTGATCTACCAGTGCTTCTGTTGACAAAATTGTTGTAAGAAAATTATGCTTGGGGTAAGATCAAGTCCCATCCCTTGGGTTTATCTCCTACCAAAAATCTCAGTAGGTTACCCAGACTCTTGTTAACAACCTCTATTTTCCCATCTATTTGTGGATGGTGTGCAGAATTGAACTTCAACTTTGTCTTCAGTTTCTTCCACAAGGTCCTCCAAAAGTACCCCACAAATTTGGTGTCATGATCTGAAACAATACTCTTTGGCAGACCATGTAGCTGCACCACCTATTTGAAGAACAAGTCAGTAATGTGGACTGCATCATGGGTCTTCTGACATGGAATGAAATGTGCCATCTTTGAAAACCTATCAACCACTACAAAGACTGAATCATTCCCTCGTTGTGTCTTTGGCAAACCAAGAACAAAGTCCATACTTATATCCTCCTATGGCCTCTCTGGTACAGGTAAGGGCTGATATAAACCTATATTCTAGCTCACTCCTTTAGCCATCTAACATACTCTATAACTTTGTACAAACTTCTTCACATCCTGTGACAACTGAAGCCAATAATAATGCTCACTGATAATGGCAATCGTATTATCCCAACCAAAATGTCCTGCCATTCCTCCACTATGCTTCTCCTTTATCAGGTTCTCCCTCATGGAACTCCTCGGGATACACAATTGACTTCCCTTAAATAATATGCCATCCTGGATTATGAAATCCAGCCACTTTCTCCTGTCCATTGTAATAGGTTCCTTGCAAGATTTCCAAGCCTCTACAAAATTAGGATCTTTTGTATACAGTGTCTTGAGTTCATTGAACCCAACCACTTCAATCTACATCTTTGTCATCAATGTATGCCTCCTGCTTAAGGCATCTACAACTATATTTGACTTCCCACTCCTATGTTTCAAAACAAAGGTATAACTCTGCAAAAACTCTACCCATTTCATATGCCTCTGATTTAATTTTCCTTGACTATTTAGGTACTGCAAGGCCTGATGATCAGTATATAGAATGAATTCCTTCGGCAACAAATAATGTCTCAATTTCTTTAATGCTTGAACTATTGCATAAAATTTCTGATCATATACAGAATACTTTCTCTTGGCATCATTTAACTTTTCACTGAAATAGGCAATGGGCTTACCTTCTTGGCTCAACACTGCTCCAATGGCACAACCACTAGCATCACAATCCACCTGAAACACCTTGTTGAAATATGGGAGAGCTAGAATAGGTTGCTCTGTCACCTTCTGCTTCAACAGTTCAAAACTTTTTGCTGCTCCAGTGCTCCACTTGAATTCTTTTCTATCCCCTCTCATTGTTTCAGTCAGGGGTCCACAAATAATACTGAAGTTTCTAATGAACTTACTATAAAAACTAGCCAAACCATGGAAAGATCTCACCTCGGTAGCAATTCTTGGGGTAGGCCATTCCATAATAGCCTTCACCTTCTCTGGGTCCATCTTGAGATCTTTTGCTGAGATAACAAACCCCAAGCACACTAACTCCCTCTTCACAAAACTGCACTTCTTCAAATTAATCAACAGTTTCTCTTCTCTTAACTTCTCAAAGGCTCTCTGAATATGCATCAGATGCTCATCCAACATCTTACTGAAAATCAAAAGATCATCTAAATACACAATAACAAACTTTCCCAGAAATTATTTTAGTACCTCGTTCATGAGCCGCATGAATGTGCTCGGTGCATTGGTTAGCCCAAAAGGCATGACTAACCACTCGTACAGGCCCTCTTTGGTCTTGAAGGCAGTCTTCCATTCATCTCCCTCTTGAATCACGGATCTGGTGATATCCACTCTTCAAAGTCAATTTTTGTAAAGTATTGAGCTCCACTCAAATAGTCCATTAGGTCATCCATCCTTGGCGGGGACAAATCGTACTTGATTGTTATCTTGTTTATGGCTCCGCAGTCGTACACATCCTCCACTCCCCATCCTTCTTTGAGATTGCTAGTCTTGTAGGTACCCTGCATGGACGCTCAAATTCTCGTATCAAACCCTTTCTCAACGCTCTTGAACTTGTCTATTCAACTCCTCATTTTCTACTGGATTCATTCTATGAGCTGCCTTATTTGGTAAACTAGCTCCAGGAATCAAGTCAATCTGATGACTGATCTTCCTTATTGGTGGTAAACCCTCAGGTACATTATCAAAAACAATATCCTGAAACTCATCCAACATCGAAACTTCTTACGGAACCTTCTCATATCCTCATTACTCACTCTGGAATCAATGCATAACACACAGCTCATGCTTCATACCTTCTAAAATTTCTTCCATCCTACATAACAAAATTCTAGCACTACTGCATACCTTTTCTTCGGTCTCCTTTAGGGGTTTCAACTTGTGACGAACCCCATCCTTTGTCAAGGAATAAGTGTTTGCATGGCCATCATGTATAGCTCGCCTATCGAACTGCCACGGCCTCCCCAACAACATATGACATGCATCCATTGGGATGATATCACAGAGTACCTCATCATGGTAGCTCCTGATCTTGAACTTTACTAGACACTGCTCATTGACCAAAACTTTGTGGTCTTTGTGCAACCAGGCAATCTGATACAGGTGCAGGTGCCTTTCCCTCTTTAGCTTCAACTTTGTGACCATCTCCTCTAACACCAGATTATCAGTGCTCCCCCCGTCAATAATGACATCACAACATTTTCCTTCACACTTGCACCTTGTACAAAACAGATTCTTCCTCTATTCTGGTTCTTTTTCTTTAGTCACTACGGCTCTCCTAATCACTAGGGTTTCTCCCCTTTCAGCATCATCTGAATGTTCAGATTGGGCCTCCTCATCTGCATGTGCAACCCTTCCATGACCTTCTAGCCTTTTTTCTACCCTTCCTTGGTGTTGTGGACATTCATAGGCTCGATGCCCTTCTTCACCACACTAGAAACATGTTCCTCTGAAACCACCTCTTCCAGATCCTTGTCCATATCTCCCTCATCCTCTACCTCTTTGATCACCACTGTTTTGATCACGAGGGTGGTAGAAGTTGTCATTCCTTTGGCTTTGGCTGGTACCCACATCTTCACTTTTATTTTCATCATTATTTTGGCTTCCTGAAGGTCTTCCATTGCCCCTTCTGCTTTGACCTCCTCATTCTTTTTGCTTGCCATCAAATCTTTTGTTTATCTTTTCTTCCACCTTTAGAGCAAACTGATACACATCCTCAATGGTGGTCATTCTGACTAGAATTAACTCCTCCTGAATGCTTGGTCATAACCCATTAAGATATCAGGCTACCTTCTCCTTATTGGCCTCTATGTGACCCGTTCTAATGATTATCTTGTGAAAATCTTCAGTATATTCTTTCACAGATCTGCTTCCTTGCTTGAACCCTTGCAATTTCTTCAATAGATCTAACTCGTAGTCCACTAGTATGAACTGCTTCTTCAATTTCTCTACCATGCGATTCCATCTTGTGATCTTGACTTTTCCTCTTCGATTTCTTTCCAACTAGACCTCTTTCCACCAAGTACTAGCATGGCCCTTTAGCTTCATTTTTGCAAACTTTACCTGATTTGGGTCCTCTATTTCCTCATACTCAAAATATTCTTCTAGCTCATTGATCCAATCGATCAACTCTTTTGTGTTTAGACTTCCAGAATAACTGGGGACTTCTGCTCTGGGTATTTTCCCAATCTTTGAAATGGCCCTTATTAGCCACATTTGGTCTTGATCAATTGCTTCTTTTTCCTCTTCCACATCTAAACCTTCTTCCTCTCCTTCATCCTCACTTTCCTCCCTCAGGTTTAACCCTCTTCTCAATTGCTCTTGTAACGCATTAACCTGTCTCTGGAGGGCTACCAGTGCATCTCTTCCACCAGCATCTATGCCACCTCGACCACCTCTGGCACCACCACACCTACTAGACATCACTCTTGGAGGCATCTTTCTTGACCTCGACCCACAACCACAGTCCTGGTGTGAACTGCCTCACGATCGGTGATCTATCCACATGCTCAAGAAAAACTTGCTTTGATACCACTTAATGAGGGTGCAAACTGAGACACAAGAAATAACCCACAAACAAGAGAATAATATTATTGTTCAGAAAATGGAGCTTCTTACATGCAGAGGATCTCAAATCCCCAAGTTCTACAACACATGCAAGCTATAGAAAGCTACAGAATAACCCTTTCACAATATGCGAGCTTGTCCCCAAAAAATTACCCAAAAATTAGAAAACCCGCCAATAAATAGAGCTCCTTATTAGTTTGGAGCCAAAACAAAATTCAATTTGAGTTTAGGCGGTTTGGCGCCGAAATTTTACAACCTGAAGTTCAAATTTCAAAAGAGCATTTGCAATGGTATCTTCTAGAAAGTGCGCCAACTTCCCGGGGCCATAACTTTTGATCCAAGACTCCGATTCGTGAACCGTTTGAACCGTTGGAAAGGTCTCAAAATCAAGAACGTGCTTGAAATTCGTATGCTGATTTTAGCAAGTTTCAGGACCAATCTGGGAGCTCTAAGTGCCTCAATCCCACTTGGAAGATTTTCAAGTGCAAATCTGGGAAACTAAAACTGCAATATCTCTCAACCCAAGAACAGAAAATAAAAACCATAAATTGCAAATTTCATTATGATGAAAAGGGTATCCAAAAATGTAAAAACATCTAAAAACTAAGAAACTTAAAATTTAACTATTTTTGGGTGATGCAAGATTGTCCTTACACCACTGGATGCTCCTGCATCAGAAGAAGATTGAGTGAAGTGTGAAGAAGTTTGAGCAAAGAATGAAGAGGTTTTTTGTGCTTAACTTGAACTGTAATCAGGCTTGTGTAGAAGCTATTTTCTTAGTTCACAATTTGGATGGTTTTAATCCAAAAAAATTTTTGGATAGTGAGTCTCCATTTGTATTTGAGCAATGAGCTCTAGGTAATGTGTATGAATGAATGTGCATTCCCATTATTCTTATACTTTTAGCAGGGTATAATATTATTGACTAACTAGCACTATGGTTTTTCCCCTATTAGGGTTTCCACATAAAAAATCTTGGTATTCTCTATGTTTCTGATGTGTTGATTTTTTATGGTTTATTAGTCTTTCATCAGTTATGAGATTAAGTTAAATAAAGATTGAAAAGTTTAAATATTTTGTGACAACTGATTCACCCCCCACCCTCTCAGTTGTCCATCCTTATTTTGCCAACATGAAGAGCATGGAATCAAAAGACAGTTATTTGCTCCCCAAACCCCTCAACAGAATGGAGTTGTAGAGAGAAAGAACAAAACAATTTTGGATGCTACTAGAACAATGATGTTTGAAGGAAATGTGTCACATCTATTGGAGAGAAGTTGTAGACAATGTTGCATGTGCACTAAACTGAGTAAATGTCAATGGTATTTCCGGTAAGACTCCTTCTGAGTTATGGTTTGGTTATAATCCTACTCTTAAATATTTCAAGGTATTTGAAAGCAAGTGTTGTATTAAGAGAGATGAGGTTATAGGAAAGTTTGATGCAAGGAGTGATGAAGGAATCTTTCTAGGTTACTCTACCAAAAGCAAGGCTTACTGGTGCTATAATAGAATAACCAATCTATATTATCCTAAACAACATAAATAATGATATGATGTGAAGATGCCTATATGATTATACAATAGATGTTTATATTCAAATGCATGATTTATGAGATGCTTAGACTAACAAATCTATATTATGATGATGAACATGCATGTGAGATGATCGGTGTTTCTTATATGATATAATGTGATATGCATTATGTTAATGGTTTGTGGATGCAAGATGGATGCATTGATGATGATGATTAACTAACTTGGCATGATGTTAGTGCGGAAAAGAAGAAATAAGAAATGAGATGATGACAAGAGGATCCAACAAGCCAACTTTATGAGAGATGATGATGAGAAATTGATGATTTTCTTATAAAGAATTGGGATTTTAAAAGGGCCACTTACCTTATGTTTGATAACATGCATAGGTATAAAGAACTAGGATGGCGTTGCACTTAGTTTGATGGATTTTGACTCAACAAATAGATAGGAGTATTCTTGTTCACACCTGACATACAGAAACCTTGCTAGGATGCACTTTAGAAGTTTCAAACATCTTAAACCAAAACATGGAAAGGTATAACATATCAATGCAATAGTCAACAAGCTACCCAAAACACCCTCAATATAAATCTAACAAAGCAAGTATTTGCTAAGCTATATTACAATAATGTCCAATAAGCACAACAGACAAAAGATAATGATCATTTCCCCATTCCTATCTCTCTAAATCCATTTGTTTGGACATCATCGAGAGGTTATTGGAATGAGCGCAAAGAGATACATCAAAAGACAAAGATAAAGTAAACAAACAAGGTAATATTATTCAATACCGCTAAACAAAAGGGAATGTGTTTTTAAGGATAAGAATTGAAACTATTGCCAAAAGATAATGCCCATTGGTGGAAGGATACATCCTAGGACATGTTAGTGGATGGTGGCACGTCATTTCGTTTATCCAAAGTGTTATTTCTGATAAATAATACCCATTGTAGGAAGGCTACATCCTAAGTCATGATGTTATCAAATGATTGATTTGGGACTAATTGGATGATAGGCTATTGACACAAAGTTGACCAACTTGTTTACGTACTAACTTAAACCTGAGACATGACGTTTTGAGTTTTTACTTTTCACCTGCTAGATTTTTTTTCTGATTGTCTTACCAAACATTGAGGATGATGATTTTTTATTATGAGTGATGTTTATTGCTAGTGAAAGCAAGATGAGATGGATGGATTTTTTCAAATATTTGGATGTTTTTGGAGTTTTTTGAACTGTTTTGAGGCTATTTTTTGGTATTTTTTGATATTTTTCAAATGTTTTGATTTTTTATTTTCAAATGTTTTAGGGTTTTATGAGATTTTGACCAAGAGACTAACCTAAGGACCTATCGTAGGGGCCTTGAGGGCTAATCAATAGATTATCCTTGCCTACATTATGCACGCAGAGACCACATAGTTCAACTGATGACTTGACCAATTTACAAATGAAGATATACATGATGAAATGCAAGTTTATTATGATAGACTCTAAAGGACTAACGTAAGTGTCTCGAGGGATGATCATAGTTCAACCTTGCCTACAATCAAGGCTCAAAGACTCATAGTTCAACAAGATGACTTTTTTTTGACTTTTTGACTTTTTGACCTATTTTGGAATTTTGATATGTTTTGAATGTTTTTTGGATTTTGTGACTTTTTGATGTTTTCAAATTTTTTTATCTTCTGATGCTTTTGGATTTCAAGAATATACACAAATCTGATCCAATTAGAACATGCCCCCAGTGTGATGCAATAGAATACTTTGATAAAGGCAGGACAAACTGACCTTGAGGATGGGCCGAGTAGTACTAGGAGAGATCATGATACAAACACATGACAAAGCTATGTTGCGGATGTCAAATGAATGGGTGATGGATGGAGATCTAAATGTGATGGATGATGGAAATGTAATGGATGGATGATTTAGAACAAGCCATAAAGATCCTAATGGATGGAAAGTGTTTATTTACACAAGGAACTTGTTTGCCAGGTTTTCAGCAAGGTACTTGTCCAAAGTGCCACCGAAGTGGTTTTCAGCAGAGGACAATTTTTTCTTTACTATTTTTAGATTTTTTTTATTTTTTTTGATTTTTTTCTTTTTGATCTTTTTGTTGTCACCAAGATGCTTTTTTGCCAGGTTTTCACCAAGGTAACCATTTTTTTAGGACATTTTTTGATTTTTTTTACTTTTTGGGTTCTATACCTTGAAAGATTAGGCATAAAACTTTTTGATATGACAGTTGTTCATGGGCTCTTGTAGAGGTTCACCTTCCAGTGTTAATAGCTCATATTCCCCTAACTTATAGCTTACTGTGATAACAAATTTTCCCAACCAATTAGTTTCAAATTTTCCTTTACTATTTGGATTTGGGATGTTCTTCTAATTCTGCTTTAGTACCAGTTCTCCAACTTGGAAATTCTTGCTTCTAATTTTCTTGTTATAGCTCCTCTTGAGTTTGTTCTGATAAACTTGCAAATGATTTAAAGCATCTATATGCCACTCATCTAGTAGCTCCAACTCATTCAGTCTTGATACTTGGTACTCTTCATCCGTGATGCAGTTTTGCAGTGATATTCTTAGTGATGGGAGCTCGATCTCAATGGGGAGTATTTCCCCTGATCCGTAGACTAGGGAGAAGGGGGTGGTTCCAGTGGGTGTGCGGATGTTGGTTTGGTAGGCCTAGAGGGAAGGATTGAGTTGCAGATGCCAGTCATGGCCTATGTCATTGATTGTTTTCTTGAGGATCTTTAAAATGGTTTTATTTGTGGCTTCTGCTTGGCCATTTCCTTGGGGATATTATGGGGTGGAGAAGCAATGTTGGATTTTGAATTTTTCATAGAAGTCATGGACATCCTGATTCTTAAATGGTGTCCCATTATTTGAGATAATGGCTTGTAGGACACCATAGCAGAAAATGAGATTTAGTTCAGGATGAACTTTGATATATGCTTCCTGGTTATATATGTCATGGGTATGGCTTCCACCCACTTGGTAAAGTACTCAGTGGTAGTTATGATGAACTTGTGGCCATTAGATGAAGTGGGAGTGATTTTTTCAATGACATCGAGTCCCCACTATGAAAAGGGCCATGGTGTGATGATGAGATGAAGTTCTTGAGTTGGAGCATGGATGAGGTCCCCATGTTGCTGACATTGTAGGGACCTTTTGATGTAGTCATGTGCTTCTCTTTCCATTGTAGGACAATAATACCCCATCCTCAGCAATTTCTTAGCTAGGGTCATTCCACTTAAGTGTGAACCATAGATGTCATTATGCACCTTAGTTAAAGTAGTCAATGCCTCCTCAACATTTAAACAGTGTAATAAGGTTCCTTCTATGCTTCAATGATAAAGGGTGTTTCCTAGAATGACAAACTAAGATGATTTCTTGACAAAGGTTCTTTTCAGCCTCAAGGGGAAGTTAGTAGGTAAGACACCCATTTGTAGGTAGGTATAAATGTCATGGTACTAGGGATCACCGAGACCAATGATTCCACAAAAAAAAATCTACTTCTAGTACCTCAAATGTGGGCACAAGAAGTTTCTCTACCAATATTTCATATTTTGGGACATTATGAGGGATTTCTAGTAGGAATCCAATCATTGCCATGGCTTCTATAGCTCTATTGTTTGCTATGGGAATTTTTTCAAATGTGATCTCGATAAAGGATTCCTTGAGAGTCTCCACCAGTTTCTTGTATGGAGTGAGCTTATCATCCTTAGTCTGCTACTAACCATTCACTTGGTTTATTATCAACTGGAAATCTTCATATACTCTGAGGGTCATGATGTGCCACTGTAGTACTATTCTAAGACCTATGGTTAAAGCCTTGTATTTTGCAATGTTATTAGTGTAGGGGAATGCCAATTTATAGGATCTTGGTATGTAGTCCCCTTGTGGGGTGATAAAGAAGACACCGGCTCCTGATCCATGTTGTGTGTAAGAGCCATCAAAGTAATGTTTCTAGTGGTCGGCTATGTTGCGATTGAAAATGGATTCGTCTAGAAACTCTGAGATGAGAGGATTCTCTGAATACATAGGTGCTTCTGCAAGCTTATCTGTGATTACCTAACCTTTGATTGCTTTTTGCTCCACATATTCAATGTCATACTCTGATAGTATCATAACCCATTTAGCCATTCTTCCTGTGAGCATTGCGTTTGACACTAAGTACTTGAGAGGGTCAATTTTGGTGATGAGTTTTATTCTGTGTGCCAGCATGTAATGTCTAAATTTTTGTGAAGCAAACTCTACTACTAGACATGCTTTCCCAATGGATGATTAATTTAACTCATGCCCAACCATTGTCATGCTGATATAATAGATGGTCGTTTATGTCCCATTTTCATTGTGTTGACCTAGGAGAGCTCCAAGGGCTATTGTTCTTGCCGAAACATAGAGAATTAATGGATTTCTTGGGATTGGTGGCATGAGGACTGGTGGTGTAAGCAGATATTCTTTGATTTTATTAAAGGATTCTTCACACTTTTCATCTCACTTGTACGCTACTTCCTTGTGAAGTAAGTGAGAGTATGTTTTCTGTTTATCTACCAGCTATGCTATGAACCTTTGAATGGACTAAAGCCTTCCTTGGAGACCTCTCAATTTTTTTAATGTTTTGGGTTCCTCCATCTCAAGGATTACTTTTACCCTGGTAGGGTCTACCTCAATACCTCTCATTGACACTATGTATCTAGGTAGCAACTTTCCTGATTGTACATTGAAGACACACTTCTTTGGATTTAATCAGACCTTGTATTCCTCCAGCCTATCGAGAATAGTACTCAAGGTTGCTATGTGATCCTTCCTCTTTCTTCTTTTGGCTAGTATGTCATCAACATAATCTTTGACATTTTTATGAATCATCTCATGGAAGATTAACATCATGACTCTTTGGTATTTTGCTCCTACATTCTTCAAGCTGAATTACATCATATTCCAGCAATAAGTCCCCCATGGACAAGTGAAGGCCATTTTATTTTGGTCTTCTTTAGTAATCATTATCTAGTTGTATCCCAATAAATTTTCCATCAAGGAAAGCATTTCGTGTCCCATTGTCATGTCTACAATCATGTCAATGTTGGGCAACGAGAAATCATCTTTTGGACATGCTTTGTTTAAGTCCATGAAATCTGTGTAGATTCTGGGGCCCCCATTAGGTTTTAAGATAGGAACTAGGTTTGACACCCATTCTAGATAGTCTATTGGTTGAATGAATCATGTTTCCAATAGCTTCTTTAGTTCCATTTTGACTAGTAGGGCGATCTGAGGGTTTGTTTTCCTGAGCTTTTGTCTAGTGAGCTTTGCTTCAAACTATACTGCTAGGTGATGAACTATAATTTTTGGATCAAGCCTAGTCATGTCTGCATAGCTCCATGCAAAATTAACTTGTCTTTCTCTCAAGAAGGATGGTAGGAGCTCTTGTTCCTCTAATAGTAATTACTCTGCATAGAATGTGATGTGTGGGGTCTCTTCTATTCCTAGATTAACTGGATTGCATTTTTCTACTAGGACTTCTGATTTTTCCTGATGAAGAGCTTTGAAAGGAAGATTAAATCCCCCATCCTCATGTGCCTCAGAGAGGTTTTCACCATTGTATGCATCCTTTCTTTTACTTTTCTTGGGTCAGAGACTGCCACAGTGTGGTTTTCACTTAAGGACCTAGAGATTATTCTTAGTTTTTCACTGTTGTGACTAAGGGATTCAATCGTTTCCCCACAATATGCATGTGTATCTAGCTCGATGATGAATCCTAGTTTGTGATCCCCACATGTAATATTATCTCATACTCCCATGAATTCTAAGAGCACCTCATCATTTTTGATGTGTCAAGAAATTTTCATCCTCGTTGGTCATAATCGATGAGTTGGGCTAAACTAGGTGGATTTCATGGTTTTGGTTTTCAGACTCATAAGATAGGGTGCTAATAATGAGAAGGGTGTATCCTCAAAGAGCCTGGGTAAGTTGGTTATGGCATCCTCATCATCACTACTACTATAGACATCAATTATGTCAAATGTGAAGTTGTTTATGACTCGACCTGTAGATACGAGTAAGAGAAGTTTGACTGTAGATTGTTGAGGAGGATTATTGACCTTTCTAACAAGAGGAATTCAACCACATATGGTTATAATTGGAGGGGTACATTTGAGGCCAAGATTTCTCATTCGAGTCTCCAGAATGATAGGTATTATAAGCTGGCTATTGTTTTTCCCAAGTCTCTGGTTTATGTCATAGCCCATTGTGAGCATCATTTGTAAACCTTTGCTTCTATCATCCATTGGTAGATTGGCTACTAGTCTATTATCTTGGTATAGGAGATGAGATGGGTCCTCCTCTATGACTTCTCAGTCGAGATCTCCCTAACTTCTAAAGTTGGGATATTCTTCAAGGGATGTTTGAGATGTGGAGGCTCCAATTGATTGCAGACATCCTCGTGATCTAGGAGATTGTGGTAACTCTCCTAGAACAAAAGCATTTTTGGGAATCATGTAGTTTTCACAACCATTATCTTGGATGATGAGTTTGATATCATATATTGTGGGGATGATGGGAGTGGAGGGTGTCTCTATCACGGGAGTAGAAGCAAGAGTGGTCGGATCAATGTGTGGTGTTTATGGGCCTTCATCATTTTTAGGCACTTGATGGATTTTGTAGTATTTTTCCTTAAGGTTCTTGCAGTAGGAGAATGGTTCAGGATCTCCATGGATGGTGACCTCTTCTCCTTCATATGTGAATTTGACACATTGATGGAAGGTTGATGCTACTGCTTGCATTGCATGGATCCATGGACATCCTAGGAGAATGTTATAAGGCAGGTTGACATTTATGACCTGACAGGTAGTTTCCATGATAGTTGTCCCCATTTGAATAGGGATCTGGATTGTACCTTGGGACACTCTTTCTTGATCATCATATGCTCTAATTGTAATATCTTTTCCTTTGTTGATGGAATCCTCTAAGATTTTAAGTTCTTAATGAGCTCTAGGGAAGAAATATTCAAGCCTGCACCTCCATCCACCAAGACTCACTTGACATTAATTTTTATGCACCAGGGCCTATAAATGGAGGGCACAGTTGTGAGATTGTTGAGTGGGAAAGTCCTGATCAGAGAATGTAAGGAGGTTTGGAGTGATTATGTTTTCGACCATCGATTAGAATTGTTCTACGTCAAGATATGTGAGGATAGTGGATGAAGCCAATGCTTCCTCAAGGATTTTCTTGTGGGTAGATGAGATTTTTAATAACTCCATGATGGAGATTTGTGTTGGGGTTCTTTTTAGCTGATCGAGGACATTGTAACCATTGGGAATAGATCTGGGGTTGGGTATAGGTGCTCTATTTGGCTAAGATGACCCTATGATGGTAACTTTGTCACCTCTTGTTGTGACTCCACAATCAGCATGGGCTCCTTTGATGGTTATGGTAGTGTAGGGATCATCCAGGGATGTGATGACATGGTCATACACATGATTCATGTTTTTGAAGGTGCCTTTCCCCTTATCAATGCTATTTTTCCCTTTATTGTTATTGTTAGGCATCATATACGTGTATATTTTGAGATTCTGATTTCCTGTTTGTTGTTCCACATTAATGATTCTTTTATTAATGAGGTCTCGGACTAGGTTCTTTAACCTCATGCAATTATTAGTGGTGTGCCTTTCAATTTTTTTGAAGTTGTAGAGCTAATTTTCATTGTACCAAGGAGGTTTCACATCCGGTTCTTGGTAATTCTCATAGGTGGGAGCCTTGATGAGGTTTTTGTTTATTAGTTTCTTCATGATGGCTTCAAGTGGTTCCCCAAAAGCATTGTACTTTTTCTTGGTGGAATTCTTTTTTCCCTAGGGCGGTCCCCTTTGATCATTAATGTTATTGATCACTTGATTGTTTAGCTATTGTGTTGTTTTATTCTCTTGATGGTTGTTTTGATGATGGTTTTGGATTTGTTGTTGTGGTGTAGGTGTGTTTTTCTAAGGGGCACTGATGATAACTTTGGCATTGATGACACCATCATTGGTAATATTTTTTTTCTTTCCCATGTGTGAGGTTTGTCATTATAATTGGCTGGTGGGTGATTTTTTTGTTGTTTAGGATATGAATTTGATCCTCCAAGTTGTGTCATAAGGGCTCGTTCGATGTTGAGCACCTTGGAAATAAACTGGTTGTACATGGTGATCCCTTGGACTTTGAGATGAAATGCTAAGAGGCTGTCAAAGTTAGATATGATAATGCATACTTGTTCCTTGGGCATGGCCCATTTACTTTGATTGGCCTTGGATTGCCATTGTTGTAGGAATGAAGTAAATGATTCATTCTTACCTTGTTTCAAACTTGAGATTTCCTCTAGACTAACATCATTGGTGATATTGCATGCGTAATTTTTGATGAATGTGTCTATGATTTCTTGGAATGTTTTGATGCCTATAGGTAGGTGAGAGAACCATTCCATGGCATGGCTAGCCAAACTCCTAGGTAATATCTGAATCAGATAGGTATCATCATATGCAACTTCCATGCAATGACCTGGAATTCCCTGATGTGATCTTCAGGGTTTCCTACCCCATGGTGCTTATTGAAATTGGGGATCTCAAATCCCTTCAAGAATGGTTCCATTACAAGGCTTCTATCAAATGAATAAGGACACAAGTTGTTGGGAATTTTCACGGTTCGCCCTGATTGAAGGTCAAGCAATTGTTGCAAGAGCTACCTGATTTGTGTTGTCACATCATTTTGCGGATCAGGGGGTGGGATGAAAGTGTTCTAAGGTGGTTTGATTGGTAGTGGGATGGGTGGATTGGTTGGTATGTTGATGGATGATATTTGCATATGTTGTTGCACTAAATATGCATGTAATTGTTGTTGTACCAACAATGCTTGTTGTTGGTCTTCTTGTTGTTGTGCTATTAAGGCCTATTGTTGCACTTGTTGTTTTTGTTGAGCCAACAATGCTTGTTGTTGAGCTACTCATTGGGATGCTTCCTGTTGTTCTTGATATTGTTTCAAAACTTGATGATGTTGTTCTGCTTGTTGTTGTGCAAGATACTATGCTTGTGCTTGAGTGTGCACTTGAGCTTGAGCTTGTGCTTGTGTGGCTTGAGCTTGTTCCTAAGATTGAGCCTGAGCTTGAGCTTGAGCATGATCTTGACCTTGTGCGGCTTGAGCTTGTGTTGCTTGTTGTTGTTGTTGTTGTTTCAATAAGATTTTGGGTTGAGTAACATGTTGTGCTTGTAATGTAGCTTGGCCAGCTTGTGCGGCTTGAGCAGCTTGTTAAGCAACTAGTTGTGTGGCAAGTTGTTTTTGTACTTGTAGGAGTGCCTTTTGATAGGAAACTTGTTGAACGGCTTACAACACAATCTATATTGGCTTGATGTGTTTGAGTTTGGTGGTGGTGGTGGTGGAGGTGGATTTGGAATGATGCTTGTTGTTATGATGAGAGGCACCATCATGTTTATGATTGGGTTTTGAGTTGTAGATGGTGCGATTGATATGGTTGGTCCTTGAGAGACCATCTTTTGAGATGTTAGGGGTGTGGTTGATGATGTGATGTTGGTGGTTTGTGTTATCAGTATGCTTTCCATCTGTTGTTTTAATATTGATGGAAAAGTGGAAGTATTTGGAATGATGGTCTGATTGAGGCTTGGTGGATTGATCTGATTTTGTTGATTGATGCTTGATAAAGGGGCAAGTCCTAAACCAAGAGATGATGTGGATATTGTTTTCAATGGTGGAAGTGGTGGAAATGTGAGGGTGCAATCTCTTGAGGAAATGGTGTAGTGTTGAAAGTGCCACCTGGTCCAAATATGTCACCCTCTCCTTGTGAGGTTATGGGGATAAAGGTTTGGGCTGTTACATGGAACGATGACGATGATGGGTCATTTGGATCATGAAAGGTGAGAGGGACATATGGATGTGATGGATTTTGTGGTACGGTTTGTCTCAAGATGGTGTTTGCATTCAAATCTTGATTTTTTACGAGAGGATGCATTTGCAATGTATTGAGAAATGCACTTCCTTTGTTAACAATGTGTTGCATTGGAGCAATAGATGATGTCATTTGCGGGATGTTTTGGGTGATGCTTTGAAATGATGGGGTAGATGAAATGAGGATGGTAGATGATATTGGAGGCATTACTACAAAAGATGGTTCCAAAATAGTGCTCACATTGAAATTAGAGTGGAGTTTAGCCCCTTACTTTGCTAATTCAAGCATGTATAGTGAGGGATTGATTCTCATCATGATGTTGATAATCTTATGATTCTTCATATTTTGAATTATTTCAGTGATTTCCTCATGTGACATTCCAAAGGGGTTATTGGTAAGATCCTCCACTTGGACACCTTCCTCTTGATGGTCTTATGAAAATGGAGGAAGGTTAATCATGAGACTTCCATACCCAATAGGATTCATTTCAAGAGCAGTTTGACTTAAGTCACTCGAATTAGATGTTTCTTTGTTGGCTTCCATGTTCCTCTTATGTTGTGATCTAGTTTGAACCATAAAATAGGGATTAATCTTCAAGAATATGGAAGGTAAATTCTCTAATTCTTTGGATTGATCTAACTTTAGGTAAAAAAGAGAAAATTTAGGATGATTTAAGGATCATAAGGTGATAATGATATGGGTGTAAGATGTACATTTGATGGATGATTGGAACTCTTGAGAAAATCTTCAAGGGTATGTTAAACTTTAGGACTTGATTTGGGATTAATTTTTTTTGGATTTTAATTTTGGTGGACTCATAAAATCTAATAGGTTGGATGTTATCCTAGAGTTAAATCATTCACAAGATGCTAACTTGTCTAGGTGTGAGAAGAAGGATTCATCTTAACACACCTATCCAAACAAGGTTATTTTTATTTGTTTGATAATGAACTCCTAAATCCCAAGATGTTGGATGTTATCAAGGGATGAATTTGTTCACAAGGTTTGATAGTTTGATCAAATATGTGGAGAAGGATGCATCTACACACATTCAATCAAATAATGTGATTTTGGATTGGTTTCAAATGATTCGCCCAAATTTTAACATGAAGGAATTTTCCAAGATTTTCAAAGAGTTGATGATGAGATGATTAGTTTGATTTTCAAAGATTGGTGAAGGTTTGATTTTGATCCCAGGTTTATCTAAAAAGACACTTTCTAGACGTTAGTTTTGAAGAACAAGATTTTCTCTAAACAAGATGTTCAAACTCCCTAAATATATTTGGGTTTTGATAGTAATAAAACAAGTACAAACCAGGATTGTTTCTTGAAGCTTTTCTGTAAAAGTTAAAAAATAGTCTTCATCTAAATTTGTATAGCATTAAGAGATGCTTTTGGCGATCTTTTAGACTAAGAGCTTTTACCTTTGGTTTCTTGATATTGACCTTGTGTGAAATCATTAGAGACATATGTGTGGGATCCAATTGTTTTTAGTCTTTCCATAATGACTTTGTTTTACCACAAACACTTCTTGATTAGGTTTTCAAATGAGATGTCCAATTTCTCAACTTCTTCTCATTTCACAAGGTATATCATGTGAAACTTTGGTGAAATTAAGGCAATGGTTACCTATTGTTAACTTTAGTGAGAAAATTGAGATATAATCCAAGTGTTTACGAACCTCTAAGGATAAAATCCCAAGGGAAAGCAATAACACATGAATTTGGTCAATTGTATTTGCTTCCTAAAGGGTTTGAAGTTTTGATGACAATGTTAAATGTTTGTTTCCAAATTTTTTTGAACAAGCAAAGTGTTTTGTAACCAAGAACAAGCACTATCCTATGAATATGAAAGACTATATTTTTTCAGTCCCCACTTGGACATGTCCAACTATGCTTATTTTTAGCAAATGGTTAGATGCTTGATCCCACTGGCTCCCCTCCATGACACTCACTTATACGGGGAAGCCAAGCATCAACACCCATGAAACTCCCATGACATACTTTCCATCTCTACTAAAAACTATAAAGTGTGGGGTGACTTCAAAATGACTGTTCTTGCACCAACAAATAGATAGGGATTTTAGCCTTTCTATAACAAGGGTTTTAATTAATACTTTCTGTTCATATGAGTTGAACCAACATGGTGAGAGACCATTGGTGCCCTTCTCATTGGAGCCAACTGCATGATACTGGCCTTTGTTCTAGTACCCACTTTTATATCTCGACTAGAAATACTCTTGGCTTTAGAGTGTTACTAGTTGAGTCATTCCCTTGGGTGAGTACTTTTTCCCACAAGGAAAACCCTCTAAGATAAAAAATTGCGAGAAAACATATCTATAACTCGATTGATTTTTGTTAAGAAACAAACAGAGAATACACATGATAGGTTTGGCTCACACTTGCAAGATGTTTTGTTCAACTTTATTTCCAAAAATGAAGTGTGGAGGTAATTACTTTATCCCAACCTAAGACCGCCAAAAAGCATTTTTATTCTCAAGATCATCGTGAGGAGTGAGAGAAGTGCATACATCTTTTCAATGGTGTTAGTTTGAGTAAGCAATTACAAAAAAAAAAGTAGCACATGTTCATTTTAAGTCCACAAAGCAATGATTTCTATTCGTTTTAAAGCAACAAAATGAGATATGAAAGTTGTCTTGTTCAATTGTTAACCTTAAACGAAATCTAGTCTATTTTCCTAAAGTTCACTTTAACCCATCGGAACAAAAATTGATAGCTTTTGCAATGTTCTTTTTAGAGCTCGAAAAGAAGTGAGCTAGTCTAAAATAGAAAATTAAAGCATAGAATGGAAGCCTTAAGCATTTAAAAATGCTTTGTTAACTTCAAGTTTCAATGCTCAATTTCTCTTTTCTCCAAGATTCTTGAAAGATCGCCTCTTACAAGCTCCTTGTGCAAAATGAAAATCCCTCCTCGCTTTTCCTATAAGATAAAAAGAAAAAGAAGACAATCATGTGAGAATCTAATTATTTAATTAACTTCAACATTAACTTCAGACAATGGGATGATTTTAAATGAAAACACTAATGATTTCAAACTAATAAAATGAAGCATTTAATTAGAGTCCTAATTTGTGGATAGATAAAAATTTAATTAAGATTTCAAATCCCCTTCACTTAGTCTACAAAAAGTCATAAAAAAA
Source organism: Sequoia sempervirens (assembly GCA_007258455.2). Lineage (NCBI taxonomy): Eukaryota > Viridiplantae > Streptophyta > Pinopsida > Cupressales > Cupressaceae > Sequoia > Sequoia sempervirens. The sequence goes on from VDFB02271358.1 coordinate 380,836,283, forward strand.
AATAGTTTTCTTTCAAATGAAATTTTCAACAACAAATAAAGACTTCTTGGCACGCATTCATTTATGATTTTATTTGCACAACAAATAAAGAAATGCCTTTAAAGAAAATATTAGTCAAAATTATATAGTTTGCTAACAAAGGTAAAAGCCTCTCTTGCCAATAATTCAATCTCAACAAACTAAGCTTGTGTATGAAATTGTTTTATAAATCATCAGATTTCTTAGACCCCCTCCAAACACAATCATCAAAGAAGCCAATAGAAATATTTCGACAACATAAAAGCTCTGCAAAAGGAAAACTAAACTATTCCTAGATAGTGATGAATTAGGAATTAAAATCAATCTTTAAAGGTAGCAAGATCCCAATAAATGTGTTCCAATCAAGAATACAAACTTAATGCAATTCTAACAAACATAAATGTCATTAAAAGACTACAGAATATCACATTTGTATGAAGTTCTATTACTAACTTTTGAAACACTCACGGATAATACCCAGCTTTCTCTACTTATAGTTCTTTTTCTTTTGCATGCCACTGTATCATTCAAGAATAAAACTAACCAGCGGCTGTAATAAAGAGCACGTAGTCCTAATCATGAGTAAGCCCTTTTTCAAATCTCTGAGGGAATGCTAGTCATTGTACTCTATCACAACCTAAGACTTCAAATCTCCCATGTGAATTGACAAAAGATTAAATGGCACGGCTTTGTCATCATACCCACTTTGTGATAATGGCAGTGATACACATTTTTTTTAAATAATAATTACTTCCCTATTACACAACTTGCACTAAAGGAATAAAGGATATCAATAGTATTTTAAATTACCACGATATCCTTTAGTCAAAATAACAAATGTGAATGATATTTCTCTTAAAACTGTCACTCAAAAACAAAAGATTCCACAAATGTGAAAAGGCCATCACTACTAATGGAGCTTTCAACCAACGAAGAAGTCATCAGCTAAAAAAAAAGAACTATTAAACACATGCAAATTAATTTTTGAAGGAATGAGGGAGCTTCCATAAAATTATGAAGTTTCATGAATTGGAAAAGAATACGCCATGGACCAAAATAGACAAGTCAAGGGGGGGTTAATTAATTACTACTCTATTTAATGACAATTTGATTCATTGAATTCTCCAAGTAGCAATACGACAAGAATAGATCTACACAGTATACAAATCATATCAATATTAATCATTCATTATTTGTTCAAAAGGAAACATAGTAATGGCACAACAAGTTTGTCGTTTACTTGAGCAGAAAGTAAGGACTTTAGGGGATGCATTTATTTATGACCCTTTCTTTTTAGCAACAATCATTCTATGGTTAGTAGAAAAAAAAAAAGAAAGGGTCACGCCCAATGTCAAAACTTTCAAACTAATGTAATTAGTAGGCCTACAGTCGTGCCCCAACAACCTTTCACCAGCATCGTATCAATAAATGGCCCAACAACCTCTTCTTGACACCTACCAAATGGTAAAATAGATTGAGAGGTTGCACAATTGTGGAAGTCTTGGAAAATGATTTTGAATTGCATTTAATCAATAACCCTTTCAGAGTCATATAGAATATGATATATGTGAATAGAAAGTGAAAAGTGATTTAATGTACCTTGCCTGTGCAAGAAGACTTTGCTCCCAGGGGGTTCATCTCTACCAAAATAGTTTCCTATCAACACTTATACGATAGAGCATAACATTCATATTATTCCATGTGGGTGCTAGTTTTGGAGACAATATCAACCCAAAAACAGAGAATTCCTTGATAACCAAGCTTTTTTCTAAATATATGAAATGGGCATGGATGACTAGGGAAAAATTTTTGTGTCTAAATTCCAAGATAGAATATTTTACAAAGGCCTTTGGTATAGCGTAATGACCAAGCAAATGGGTATCTAGAAGAAGAGAGTTTTATCCCCACAAGCTCATAGAAGACAAGTTATGAAAGAAAACAGTCATTGAGTTTTAATGTAAATTTAAGCAAGGTGTCCTATTTATCATATACTTAAAAGTAGATTAGAAGCTAATATCTAAGCATATTGTTATAGTTGATCCAATATTTTGCAGTCAATCATTCAGCCTGATCAGGTATTGTGAACACGCAAACACAATAAAAAGTGGATAAATCTGTATATAAGCTCAAATACATAAAGCATACAGGCTGCACATAAGAGATTATATGTTCAGAAAAATCAAGCTCAAATGTGTAAATCAACTATGTAATGGTTCATGAACATTCGCAAATAAGGGGCTTCTACTAAAAACCATGATTAAAAGCAGAAAATTTTCACAATTAAAAAATGCATATAAATGTAGAGAGGTCAGCTATGTATCAGAATATAGAGATAAACCTACAAATCTACATGTATTTAATAAAGAAAATATAGAAATTTATGAATTTCCCTCCTAGCGCCATATGTGAGCACCATACAAATGTACACAAAGGTTAAACTCCATAATATGGGTTAGTTCATGCAAACTTACTAATTGCTCCTATGAAATAATGCAGAGTGCCTCTTAAACAAGATAACAAAACAAACTAATTGGAAGCATAAAAGAAGCACAAATGCACACCTATTCCATAGTGGATTGGTGTCACTTTGTTGTGAAAAGTGACCCTTCCCCAATCCTTGACAAGCTCAATGATAAAATGCCTTGAAGATGGAGTGGAAAAAATCAGCTCTCAAAGTGAAGAGAGTAACTTTTCATGAATTGTGGATGATCAAATGCAAAGGATGAGTTCTCTATTTATAGGAGAGAATGATGGAGAGACATGCAAAATGGGTGAATGTGAGACTAACATTCAACCAATCGGAAGGATCCACTTGTCCAAATGTGAGTGGATGGAGGATGTGCAAGTTTTGGTCAATGTACCAATAAATGACATTAGGTGGCCCTTTCAAATTTCAAATTTGGCTTGTTGGAGGGAGAAAAATGGGCTTAAATGCCAAGTTGGACTTATGTGAGAGACATGTAAGAGACATTTAAGAGCTCTTAAATGATTTGTTGGATGTACATGTCAATTTGGGGGGAGATTTCAAAATTGGAGAATATTCCCCTTTTATGCCAAGCTGAAAGTAAATAAAGATTTTGATAAATCAAGTAAATGCATTTTCATGTACAAGTGGTAAAATCTAGAGAAGTTTGGGGGTTAGGATTAAATTAATCAAGGTTTAATTAATTTAATGCGGGATGAGGTGGTTTGACCTATTTGATTTAAATTTGTGGATTAAAATAAATCAAAAGGAGATGAAAAATGATTTTAGATTTAATTAAATAAATATTTGATTTATTTAATCAAAGAGGATGATATTAATGTTTATTTAGTTTAAATGGAGGACCTTAGAGACAAATCAAATAAGCTTGATTTATTTAATGAATGGACTTGATTAAATGCAATATGTTAATTTTGCATGTCTACAGACCTCATCCTTCTTCTAGGTGTACCTCTTCTCATTCTTAGTATTTTATTTTGCATTGTAGTTTCATAATTTAGGTCATATAGTTAGATTTTGAATATCTTTTACATTTCTTGTCTTTCCAAGCTATAGCTTGGTGGTGAGCCCTCTTTTAGTCTTTAATCACACCCTAGGACATCCCTCTTAGTAGATCTCTTTCCCTTATTCTATCCTTGGATTGATATCTCTAGGTTTTCCTTGAATGAAACTTGAAGAAAAATGGTCTAGGTCCCCTAAATACCTAGTTTGTTTTCCACCTCCCAAAATCTAGAATAACTATTTTCTTCATTTAATTTTGGTGAACCTAGCCTTTAGAACACCTATTTTCTTCATTTCACATGGGTGGTACAATGATGCCCTCATGAGTGTGGAGTGCAACCTTTGATTCCTCATAATTCCCTTTTTATAAACTATTAGTGTAGTATCAGAAAAAGTATCCCTTTTCCCTTAATTTGAGAATAATTAATAATAAATGAGCCTAATTTTGGCTTGATTTAGTGTTCTAATGTGTTTTACACATTGACATTAATTCTATGACCCTTTTTCATAAAAATGGACTTAATGATGGCTTATTTCGAGTGTAGTAAAGTGTATATTTACACTTTCATACTAATCTAGGGCTTTAATTAATTAATTGAGGTTAATTGAGCTTAATTGGTCCCTCAAATTACAACCCAAATCGAATTTATTAATTTTTTTGAGGGATAAAGCCTAAAACTCATTGAAAATATTTCAGAACAATTAATTTTGCAAGGTTTGTGTCCTAGGATAGTGACATAGGACCCATTCGCCACCTAGTGAATGTGTCCTCACTAGGTCTTAGGACCCCTTTTTGACATGACATTTCACATTCACAAAATAGGTCCTAGTTAGTGTAGACATGCAAAATTAGCATCATGCATTTAATTAGGTCCATTCATCAATTAAACTTAGTGCACCTTCATCCATTCATCAAGTAAATTAAACTCATTAAGTTCATTCCTAAGGTTGTTCATTTAAATTAAATAAATCAAACATCAACCTTTCAATTAAATAAACGAAACTTTATTAAATTGAAATCCAAATGCATTTTCCATCCCTTTTTTATTTAAATAAATCAAAATATTTGAGTCAAATTGGTAAAAATCAACTAATCATCACCTAAGCTAATCTAATCTTGATTAAACTAACCTAACCACCCATCACATCCTCTAGCTTTTCCCACTTGCACAAATAAATCAATTTATTCATTTATTAAAATCCTTATTTTCTTTCAACTTGGTATAAAAATAGAATATTCCCTCAAGTTTGAAAATGAAGACAAGTTGACTTGTCCCTTCCAACATTGCATTAACTTCTCATTTTCATGTCCCCCTCCCAACATTTATTTCACAATTTCAAATTTGAAATCTCCCTCTCTTGGGCACATTGGCCAAAAATTGCACATTCCTCAACCTATGACAAGTTGACAAGTGGCCTCATCTCATTTGTCCAATATTTATCCGACATTGCTCTCTTATGAGAATTCTTCAAATTTGAAAATCTTTAAATAGAGGGTTGATTCTTCGTCAAATCCATCTACATCTTCATGCAAAGTTACTCTCTTGGTTTGAGAACTAATTTTTCCCTTCATCATAGTGCATTACATCATTCCAGTTTTTAGCAAGGATTGGGAAATGGTCATTGGCACATTTGACACCAATCCAATATGGAATGGGTATTTTTTCTTGCTGCTATATGTTTATTTGATCCTCTTTGTTAGTTGTTTGCATCTTTGGAGCATGACAATGTTATTTCATAGAAGCATTTGGTGAATTTACACATGACTAACCCTTGCTTGAGGTTATTAGAGTTTGTGTAGATTTGCAAAGCTTCATATTGGTGCTAGAAGGAGGGTTTACAAAAATATCTTGGCTTCATTTGCTTGATTTTTTGATAATAATTGTAGTCGTATTTTTACAGTGTTATTTTCTTACACAAAAGAACACCTGCAATTTTTTTTTATCAAATAACTATGTGATTTAATGATATATATGGTTTATTTTTACGGTTCCTTTTTTTGTGATTTGTCTGTGCTAACTTACTGCTCTCTGTACTTTTGTCTGAGGGGAAAGTCTTTATTTAGCTCGAAAAAAAAATTCTATAATTTTGTTTGAAAGGTAAGTTTTGACTTGACAAAAATATGCTTTAGTGGTCTTTTCTATATTAAAACCCATGGTATAATGCACACATTTTTGAAAAATTCAAAGTAGACTAAGTGTAGATCAAAAGCGCTCTAGATTGTGGTTTTTAATGGTAAATGATTAACATCACCAAAGTGAGAAATCTATACAAAACCAGACTGGGTAGCATATAATGGCCCACAATGCTCCATAAGGAAAAGAGTCACTTTTCGATGTTTTCTATCTTTATATGTCTGAAACTTTCAATGTTATTACAACAACAACATGCATGTGTTCTCCATTTCTTCAGGCAGCTGCACACCAAAGCATTGGATTCTATTTTAGCTTGTCGCAGTTGCTATTTCAAAATCCCTACATTTAATATCACTGCTTCACCTATTCATTTGTCACTTATCATATTCATATTATTGTTTCTATTATTTGTTGTGCAAAAGAAAGGAAAAGTTTTCATATCAATAATATGGCTGTTTTGATGTCATTTCTTTTGTTTCTACAGTGATTGGCACACATTGATTTGTAATGAAAAGTTATTCTTTACTGAGGCAGTTCCTTTCTATTTAACAATGTTGCATTTTATTTTTTATGAAGGCATGGATTATGCTACATCTCTCTACCAAAGCTTGTTGTCACCCTCATAAATCTCTATCATGCTTGGCAATACAAAGTAGATAGTCAAAATTTCCTGTGTCGTTGTCTTGGAAGTAGAAACAATTAATATGATGTGACTTATATCCCTTCAATATTGCATCAAGATTTAGCTACTCTGCAAAACACATTTACCTGCGTAGATTGCATTAACTTTGAAGCTTTGGGAAAAAACTCTAAACCTTCCAAGTGCATTAATTGGGAAATAATCTGTTCATTGTTGTTTTTTTGCGCCCAACCTTTTGCTTGGAAGTTCTTAGCATACGATATTTCTATGAGAGTTTTGTCAAAATAGTTCACATGTCTTGTCTATGCTTTCACAACTTGTATTTTCTTGTAGGTTTCTAAAGCCTTTTAAATGAATCCATTTTGAATTTACCTTGCAATCATTATAGCTAGGAGACCACATGTTTGAAGTAGCCTGTCATGTTAGGAATAGGCATCTATGTTCTTCCTTCAGGTGATATGCATTTATGTTCTTCCTTGACTTATGTCTATAGTGCAAATTTATGTCAAGTCTACCTTTATTTGAAGTGTCCTTGCAATACTCAATCAATACATTTTATTTCCTCTAAGCTAAAGTCTGGTTGGTTTTCTTAAAAAAAAATAGACACATCATGTATGTTCCTAGTGTTGTAATGATTTGAAAACTTCACAATATCAAGTGCGCAACCAATAGGGGGAAAAAAGACTTCACGTAGCCATTCTATTGTTGATTAATGTCTTATCAATATGAATCTCCATCATTTGGTGTTTCTCGGTCATTACTTTTCTTGTATGATATATTTTATTTACCAACTAATGTGCGCAGAGGATAAGCGCAATAAGAGGGGATCTGGTCCAGGTAGTGATTTGCATTAGTTTTTCATGCTCTGCCTTTATTACAGTACCTGCCTAAGCATCTAGAAAATTGATTGTTTACTCTCAATAGCATAGTACTTGTTGTTTTCCACCATTGAATACTTGTATGAAGTAATAACAGGGGTACGGCCAACAACCAGCTGATCATTTATGACTTAACTAAAAATATTTCAAAGATATTATTGGCTCTGTCTATTTGATGTGACAAATTTGGGGATTCTCATAAATTAATTTCTTGAGCATATTGGAGATGGTAATGGTATTTATGTTGGAGATAGGTGAAAGGGATATCTTGTGCATGTATTATTATACATGATTTTTTGGATTATACAATGACTATAAAAGTCACTTTTAAGTCCCATGGATGACATCACAATAGGTTTAGGTACTAAAATGTGGAATGATTCAGATATTTAGACAAGGGAGAATAAACACTTTAATAAATAATTGTATATCTATTTTGTCTACTACTCATTTATGGTCTATTATAGGAATTTTTGTTGTTTAAAACCACTCATTTATTGTTCTCGTAGGCATCCTCTTGAGTAATAATTGTTCATTTGTGACTTTCTAAGAAGCTTTGAACTTTATTGGGAAGTGGTATCTTCTAAATTAATTTTCGTTGTAAAAGTTTTGTAACAAGTGGGGTTACTATTAATACTTTGTTTATTAGTTAGTCTTTTCCTCTTAAAATCATTTTATTTTTTGGAGGAAATGACTTTAATTATGTAATTTGGTGGATTTATCTTTGTTTATAGGTACAAGGAAAGTGAAGAAATAGGAAAATGATGAGGGAAACAAAGGAAAATTAGGAAAACAAAGAAGGTGAAAGGAAAGTGAAAGGATAAGTAGTGAAGATGATGTTTTGAAAGATTAAAGTGTTTTTTAACACTTTAGTGTTTGCTTAAACACTTTTTCACGAAATTGCTATCTCTTCTTTCTTAGGACACTAATTTTCATTTGGGTTTAAAAAGAATCTTTCAATTTCTTCTTGCAAAGACTAAAATGAACATTACGAATGCAACTTACTAGATTTTGTTTCTTGGATTAACAATTGAACAAATTATCTCTCACTCATCTTTTGGTGCTTAAAAAGAACTCACATTTTGCTTTGTGGATTTAAAAAGAACAAGTGAAAATTTTGTTTTTCATGAAAGCTTACTTAAACTAAAGGCATTGAAAAAGGACGTATGTGCTTCTCTCGTGCTTTATAGCTATCTTGAGAATCAAAAGGCCTTTTTCATGACTTTAGGGTGAGACAAAACCATCACCTCCACACTTTTATTTGGGTTTAAAATTGAACAAGATCTTGTGCGAGTGTGAGTGGGGGCATTATCAGGTATATTCTCTCTCTTTGTTGCTATCAAAGATCTATAGAGTTACGGATTTTGTCTTTACTCATTTTTGTTTATCCTAGAGGGCCTGCCTTGGGGAAAAAATACTCACCCAAGGGAATGACTCAACCAATAACACTCTAAAGCCAAGAGTTTTTCCAACCGGGATATAAATGTGGGTATTGGAGTAAACGCCAATATCACACAGTTGATTCTGACAAGATGGATCCAAAAGGGGACTCTTACCATATGGGTCAATCTCCATGAACAGAAATTCCTTATTAAAACCCATGTGATAGAATTTTCCAAAATCCTTTAATCTATTTGTTGGTACAAGAACAATTGTTTGCCACACTTTTACAGTCTTTAGTAGAAATGGAAAACATGCCATGGGAGTTTCATGGGTGTTGATGCTTGGCTGCCCTGTATAAGTGAGTGTCATGGAGGGGAGCCAGTGGGGTCAAGCATCTAACCATTCGCTAAAGATAAGAATAGCTAGACTTGTCCAAGTGGGAATACACCAAATATTGTCTGACACATCCATAGGGTTTGTACTTGTTCTTGGTTTGAAAACACGGTGCTTTGATCGAAAACATTTGAAAACAAACACTCAACATGATCCTCAAAATTTCAAACCCTTTAGGAGGCAAATACCATTGATCAAATTCTCATCTTATTGCTTGCCCTTGGGATTACATCCTTATAGGCTTCTAAGCACTTGAATTTACATCTCAATTTTCCCACTAAAGTTAAACAATAGGTAACCCTTGCCTTAATTTCATCAAATCTTCACATAATATACCTTGTGAAATGAGATGAAGTTGAGACATTGGAAATTCAGTTTGAAAGCTAATCAAGAAGTGTTTGTGGTAAAAAGAATCCATTAAGCAAAGATTAAAAAATAATTGGACCCCACACATGTGTCTCCAATGATTTCACTCAAAATCAAGATCAAGAAACCAACGGTGAAAGCCCTTAGTCTGAAAGCCCATCAAGAACGTCTCTCTATGTTATACGAAGTCAGACAAAGACTAATTTTTAAATTTTACAAAAAGGCTTCAAGGAACAATCCCAGACTGTATTCGTTCTATTCCTGTCAAAACCCAAATCTTTTTAGAGAGTTTGAACATCTTGTTTAGAGAAAAGCTTGTTCTTCAATACCTAGGTCTAGGCAAACAAAGTGTCTTTTTTAGGTTCATCTTAGGATCAAAGGTAAATCAAAATCCTCTTTCATCCATCCTTCAAACATAAAAACAAACATCATCTCACAATCACCTTTTGGAAAATCTTGAAATCATCCTTAATGCTAGGCTTTGTGGAAAAATCAAAATCATCAAAATCCTTGAGACTAAATCCTTGAAAACATTATCAAAATCACCTTTGGCTAGGTATGTGTAGATGTATCCTTTTGCATATGCTTAGTCAAAATTTATCAAAACCATCTCGTTTAGCTTAGTATATGTAGATGAATCCTTCTTCATATGCTTAGTGAAACTATCATCTTGTTTGGATAGGTGTGAGTAGATGCATCCTTCTCCCCACACATATTCATATTATCATCCTTTGATCAAATCTATCCCTTAGATAATCATCCAAACATCTTAGGGTCAATTTTTTTAAAATCAAAATCAAAATCAAAATAAATCAAGGAAAAATTGCAAGGGAAAATCAAAATCAAAATCTATAACATATCTGAAAGTCCCAAAAGCCTAGTATCTCCTTTAAGACTTACCAAAATATCATAACATCCACATCATTCATCATATCACCTTTCGATCCTCAAGATATCCTAAAAATTTTCACTTTGAGACATAAAATAAAGATCAATCCAAAGAATCAAGAGATTCATCTCCCACTCTTAAAAATTGATCCTTGTTTTATGGTTCAAACTAGATCTCAATACAAGAAGAGAATGGAAACCAACAAAGAAACACCTGCTTCAAGTGATTTAAGTTAAAACACTACTGAAATGAATCCCATTGGGTTTGGAAATCTCACAGTTGACCTTCTAACATCATCACAAAATTTGCAAGAGGAAAACCAAGGAGAAGATCTTACCTTTGGAATGTCTCACAAAGAAATAACTAAAATGCTCCAAAATCCAAAGAACCATAAAATAATCAACATCATGATGAGACTTAACCCTTTGTCATACATGCTTGAGCTAGCAAAACAAGGGGCCAAGTTACCTTCATATTTTGACATAAGTACCATAGTAGAGACATCATTTCCTCCAATCTCATCCACCATTCCCATTTCATCCACACCCCCATCCCACAATATCACTCAAAACATTCTGCAAATCATGACATCTCTTGCTCCAACCCAACCTAACGTTAATAAGGGAAATGCATTCCTCAATGCTATTCAAACACACCCCCTCATTAATAATCAAAACTTGGATGCAAGTACCATCTTGGAACAAAACATACTCGAAAACCCATTAAATAAGAATGTTCCTCTCACTTTCCATCATGATCCGTCATCAACATTTTTCTGCGCAACACCTCAAACTTCCCTCCTCACAAATTTGCAAGAGGAAGGAGACATGTTCAGACCAGGGGGCATCTTTGACACCACAACATTTTTGCAAGAACTCGCACCCCTCACCTTTCCACCTCTTCTACCATTTCCATTATCATCCACACCACTCCTTAACTTAGGGCTTTCCCCCTACCAACTATCAACCAAACCAACATCCCAAGCATCAATCAAAGCATTATGCCAAATGCTCAAAATTTGTTGACATCACAACAATAGACAACAAATGCACAAGCAATTGCAACATCATCAAACACCCCCATAACATTGCAAAGGATGGTCTCTTAAGGGCCAATCACATCAATAGTACCAGTTATCACTCAAACCACCACATCAACAATACCATCTACCACTCAAATCATTAACACGACATCACCATTCACCACTACCACAAACACCATTTTGAATCCACCACCACCCCCACCACCACCAACTTCCACCACATCAAGTCAATACAATGTGGAATTGCAAGCTACTTTTCAAAGGGGATACCAACAAGTGCAAAAACAAAAATCCATACAACTAGCTACTCAGCAAGCTACTCAAGCTTCCCAAGCTGCACAAGCTACATTACAAGTGCAACAAGTTGCGCAATCCCAGGCTTTATTGCAACAACAACAACAAGCAACTACCCAAGCCACTCAAGCATGGCAAGCATTACAAGCATAAAATATTGCTCAAGCACAAGCTTTTTTGCAATAATAAGCAGCATAAGCACAAGCCCAAGCACAAGCATAGGCACAACTTCTTGCACAAAGACAAGCAGCGCAATTGCAAGCATATTTGTAGACATGTAAAATATACTTATTGACATCATGCATCTGATCCTAACTCACTAACATCATTTCTTCCCGAATCATCCCTCGGTCTAACCATTTAATCAAATCCCCCTATCTGATTAAATTCATCAATATTCCTCTCTTAATTAAATAAATCATTTTATCTAATCAAGTCAATCTCTTTTGTTGATTAAATCAATCCATCTAATCTAATTATCCATATTTAATTAAATAATCAATTTATTTGATTAAATCTCTAAAGTATATCCATTAAATTAAATAAATTAAAACCTTATTTGATTTAATCTAACATCATCTCTTTTAATTAAATAAATGAAAATACTTATTTAATTAATCTCTTGTCATATTCCTCTCTTATTTGATTTAAATTAATCCATAAATTTGAGTCAAATAGGTCACATTATCTAACCTCTCTCATTAAATTAATTAATCCTTGATTAATTAATCTCATCTCATGTCCCATCCTCTAGATAATGCAAGTTGCACATGAAAATAGATTTAATTCATTTATTAAATCTCTATTTTCCTCACAAGGCATCTTTTGGAATATTCTTTCAATTTGAATTCAAAAAATCCAAGTCAACATGTACATCCAACAAGGCAATAACAGATCTTACATGTCCTTTTCCCTTTAGCCAAGTGGTGCTTATTACATTTTCCCTTCCCTATTGCATGCCATTTCAACAAATTTGAAATTCAAAATTATGCATTTATTGGCACAAACCCCAAATCTTGCACATCCTTCATCCATTCATAGCTTGACAAGTGGCATCATATCATTGGATGAATGTTAGTCCCACATTACTCAAATTTGGACATTCATCCATCTTGGAATTCTATAAATAAAGAGCTCATCTCTTCATTTCATCATCCAGAAACATTGCAAATTTATTATGCTAAAATATTTAGCCATTTCCATCCATCATTGAATTCTTAGCTAGGCTTTTTGCAGATTTGGCTTGGAGTTCTCATCTTTCATCAAAGTGGATCAATATCATCTTCAACATATCAAGATTTCATCATAGGAATTGGGAAAGGGCCAATTTTCAAATCAAATTGGCACCAATTCCTGCATGGGATCATGAGTTTGCATATTTAAATTAGGATTCAAGTGCTAGGAAAAGGGTTCGCACAATATCAGCAAGCAATAAAGCAATATCAAGAACAAGAAGAAGCAGCAGAATTGGTAGCCCAACAATGAGCAAGCACAACAACAAGCGTTGTTGGAAAAACAACAAGTGCAACAACCAGCATAAATCTTAGCGTAGCAACAGCAAGATCAACAATAAGCATTGTTCATACAAAAGCAGGTGGAATCCTACCTCACTCGGAAAAACATACAAATACCATCGAACAACACACCGACCAACCCACCCATCCAATCCATAATTGAAACACCCCAAAACACTTTCATCCAACCCGCTGATCCACAAAATTATGTGACGGTACAAATCAAGTTGCTCTTGCAACAAGTGCTCGATCTTCAATCAGGATGAACAACGAAGACACCAAACAACTTGTATCTGTATCCATTCGACAATAGCCTAGTGATGAAACCATTCTCCAAGGGATTTGAGATCCCCAAATTTGACAAATATTGAGGGGTGGGAAACCCTGAAGATCACATCAGGGAATTTCAGGTTCCTTGCATGGAAGTTGCATATGATGATACTTATCTAATGCAGCTATTCCCTAGGAGTTTGGTAGGCCATGCTATGGAATGGTTTTCTCACCTACCTTCAGGCATTAGAACATTCCAAGAAATTATAGACACATTCATTAAGAACTACTCATGCAACATTGCAATGGATGTTAGTCTAGAAGAACTCTTGGCTCTGAAACAAGGAAAGGGTCAATCATTCACTTCATTCCTACAACAATGGTGATCCAAGGCCAATCAAAGCAAGTGGACCATGCCAAAAGAACAAAAAGTTTGCACCATCATAGCCAACCTTGAAGGCCACTTGGCAGTTCATCTCAAGGTTCAGGGCATCACCACATATGATCAATTAATCCCCAAGGTGCTCAGCATCGAAAGAGCCCTTATGACTCAACCCACGAAATCAACATCATACCTCAAACAACAAAACAACCACCCATCATCCAATTACAATGATAAACCTCACACATGGTCAAGGAACAAAAACGTTACTAATGATGGTGTCATCTATGCCAAGGTGGTCATTAGTGCTCCTAGCCTACACTTGCACCACAAATCCAAACACAACACCAAAACAATCATCACATAACACACCAACAAAACAATAATCCAACAATCAATAATCTCAATGACCAAAGAGGACCACCCCAATGCAAGAGTTATCCAAAGTAAAAATACACCACTTTGGGGGAACCACTTGAGGACATAATGAAAAAGTTGATAGACGAAAACTTCATCCAGGTTCCTCCATTTGAGAATTACCAAGAACCGGATGTCAAACCTCCTTGGTATAATCAACTCTTCGAATTCCATAAAATCAAAGGCCATACCACAAATAGTTGCATGAGATTGAAAAACATTGTTCAAGATCTCATCGATAAAAGAATCATAAATGTAGAACAACCTATAGGAAATCAAGATCTTAAGATATATACAAATTTGATGTTGAATTATAGCAACAAAGGGAATAAAAATGATAAAGGGAAAGGCACCCACACAAATGTAAATCATGTGTATGAACCAATCATCGACTCCCTAAATCAAAACTGCATGGTCATTACTATCAAAGGTGCCTATGTCGAAGATTGTGGAGTCACCACAAGTGGTGGCAAAGTAACCATCACAGGGCCATCCCAGCAAAAATAGAGTCCCCACATCTAGATCTGTTCCTAATGGCTATAATGTCCTAGATCAACTCAAGAGAATGCTAGCACAAATCTCCATCATGGAGTTGTTAAAAATCTCATCTACCCATATAAAAATCCTTCAAGAAGCGTTGGCCTCATCCATTGTCCCTGTCAATCTTGATGCGAAACAATTCCAAGCTATGGTTGGAAATATCATTACACCTAATCTTCTTACATTCTCTAACCAGGATTTCCTTGCCCAACCATCTCACAACCGTGCACTTCACTTGGAAGCCATAGTACATAAGAGAAAAATGAAAAGGGTCTTGGTGGATGGAGGTGCGGGTTTCAATATATGTTCTCTCAGCCTCATCAAGCAATTGAAAATATCAGAAGATTCTATCAACAAAAGGAAGGGTATCACAATAAGAGCATATGACGATCAATAAAGATTGTCTTAAGGCATGATCAAACTCCCTATTCAAGTAGGGCCAGCTCTTATGGAAACAACTTGTTAGGTCTTGGACCTCGACTTGCCATATAACATCCTTCTAGGACACCCATGGATTCATGCAATGAAGGCAGTAGCGTCAACTTTCCACCAATGAGTGAAATTTACACATAATGGACAAGAAGTTACCATCCATGGAGATCCCTAACCTTTCTCATACTGCAAAAATTTTGAAGCAAAGTATTACAAAATCCCCCAAGTACCAAAAAAAATGAGGGCCCATCCACACCATACATCGACCATGCCACTCTCGCGTCCACTTCTGTGACAGAGACACCTGCCACTCCCACCATTCCCACCTTCTTTGACATCAATCTCATCATCCAAGATGACAGTTATGGAAGCTACAAGCTCCCTAACAATTCTTTTGTGGTAGGAGAGTTACCACAATCTCCTAGATCATAGGGACGTCCACAAGAAAACCAACCTTCCACATCAAAAATGTCTCATGAAGACTATCCCGAATTCACAAGCTGGGGAGACCTTGGCCAAGATCTTATTGAGGAAGATCCATCACATATGCTATATTAAGATGAAAGACTAGTACCGAAATTATCAATGGATAACAGAAGCAAGGGTCTGCAAATGATGCTTGCAATGGGCTATGATAGAAATCAAAGATTGGGACAAAATGACAATAGGCTCATAATTCCTATCATACTAGAGACACGACCGATAACAAACCTTGGCCTTGGATGTACCCCTCTGAGTATAACTATATGTGGCCGAAGTCCTCTAGTTAGAATGGTTAATATTCCTCCTCAGCCAACTACAGCAGAAATACGCTTACCAATATCCGCAGGTAGAGACATACATAACTTTATAACTAACATTTATAATAGTAGTGATGATGGGGATACCATGACGAATCTACCTAGGTTATTTGAGGATACCTCCCTTTGCATGATTAGCACCCTCTCCTTCGAAACAGATCATCAAAATCATGAGATCCGCTTAGTATATCCCCAACTCATTGACTACAACCAACAATGACCACCAATTCTTGATACATTCAAAAATGATGAGGCACTCTTGGAATTCATGGGACTGCGGGATAACATTCCAGATGGGGATCACAAAGCAGGGTTTATAATAGATTTGGACACACATGCCTATTATGGGGAAACGATTGAATCCTTCAGTCGCAAAAGTGAGAAATTAAGAATAATATCCAAGTCCTTGAGTGAAAACCACACTGTGGCACTCTCTGACAAGAAAAGAGTAAAAAAAAGGATGCATCCAATGGTGAAAACCTCTCTGAGGCACCCAAGCATGGGGGATTCAATCTTCCTTTAAGAGCTATTCATTAGGAAAAGTCAGCAGTCTTGGCAGAAAAATGTAATCTAATCAACCTAGGAACATAGGAGACCCCACATATCACATTCTATGTGGAATCACTACTTCCAGAAGAGCAAGAGCTCCTAGCAGCCTTCTTAAGGGAAAGACAGATAAATTTTGCATGGATTTATGCTAACATGCTAGGACTTGATCCAAAGATTGTGGTTCACCACTTAGTAGTGTATCCAAAAGCAAAACCTGTTAGACAAAAGCTTCAGAAATGCACCCTCAGATCACCTTATTGGTCAAAATGGAGCTAAAAAAGCTACTAGATGCAGGATTCATATGACCAATAGATTATCTATAATGGGTATCAAATTTGGTACCTATTTCAAAGATTGATGGAGCCATTAGAATCTATATAGACTTTAGAGATTTGAACAACGCATGTCCAAAAGATGACTTCCTGCTTCCCAACATCGACATGATAGTAGACATGACAGCAGGACATGAGATGTTATCACTAATGGATGGATTTTTAGGATACAATCAAATCATGATAGCAAAAGAGGATCAACATAAGACAACTTTCACTTGTCCATGGGGGACTTACTGCTAGAACATGATGCCATTTAGCCTAAAGAATGTAGGAGCAACATACCAAAGGGCCATGACATTTATATTCCACAACATGATCCATAAGATGGTTGAAGACTATGTCAACAACATCCTAGCTAAATCCAGAAAAAGAAAAGATCACATAGCAAACTTAAGTCCTTTTTTTGATAGATTGGAGGAGTACAAAGTTAGACTAAATCCCAAGAAGTGCATCTTTGGTGTACAATTAGGTAAATTGCTAGGATATATAGTATCAATGAGGGGTATCGAGGTGGATCCAACAAAAGTGAAAGCAATCCTTGAAATGGAAGCACCAAAGACATTAAAAAAATTGAGAGGCCTCCAAGGAAAACTCCAATCCATCTGATGATTCATAGCACAACTAGTGGACAAACAAAACCCATACTCTCACCTACTCCACAAGGGAGTAGCATACAAATGGGATACCAAGTGTGAAGAGGCATTCAATAAAATCAAGGAATATCTACTTAAACCACCAGTCTTAATGCCACCAATCCCAAGAAAACCATTGAGTCTATATGTGTCAGCAATAGCAGGAGCCCTTGGAGCTCTCTTGGCTCAACACAATGAAAATGGGATAGAAATGGCCATTTACTACATCAGCAGGACAATGGTTGGGCATGAGATAAACTATTCATTCATCGAGAGAGCATGCCTCACAGTAGTGTTTGCATCACAAAAATTTAGACATTACATGTTGGCACACAAGATAAAGCTCATTGCCAAAATTGATCCTCTCAAGTATCTACTGTCAAAGGCAATGCTCATAGGAAGAATGGAAAAATGGGTTATTGTATTATTAGAATATGACATCGAATATGTGGAGAGGAAACCAATCAAAGGCCAAGTCATCGCAAATCAATTGGTAGAAGCACCAATCTATTTAGAGAACCCTCTTGTCTCAAAGTTTCCAGATGAATCCATTTTCAACCTCAACGTAGCTGACCATTGGAAACTATACTTTGATGACTCATACACATAGCATGGATCAGGAGCTGGTGTCTTCTTCATCACCCCACAAGGGGATTGCATACCAAGGTCTTACAAACTGGCATTTCCTTGCACTAATAACATTGTGGAATATGAGGATTTAACCATAGGGCTCAAAATAGCAGTGCAGTGGAACATCATAGCTCTCAAAGTATATGGAGACTCCCAATTGATCATAAATCAAGTCAATGATGAATATTAGACCAAGGATGACAAGCTCACTCCATACAAGAAATTGGTGCAGACTCTAAAAAAATCCTACATTGAAATCACATTTGAGCAGATACCTAGAGTCAACAACAGAGTAGCAGACACCATGGCAACAATTGGGTCCCTACTGGACATCCCCAACAAGGTTCCAAAATATGAATTCCTAATAGAGAATCTTCTCCTTCCTACATTCGAGATACCAGAATCATAATTCATGTGCAAAATCATTGGTCCTAGTGATCCTTGTTACCACGACATCTATACATACCTTCGCAGAGGAGTCATCCCCGTCGATTTACCCTCAAACCTAAAGCAAACCTTAATAAAAAAGGCATTTAGATTCATCATCCTAGGAGATACTCCATACCGTAGGAGCATAGAAGGAACCCTACTACATTGCCTAAATGTTGAGGAGGCATTAACTGCTCTAACTGAAGTTCACAATGGTATATGTGGTTTGCACTCTAGTTGAATGACCATAGCTAAGAAACTATTGAGGATGGAGTATTATTGGCCCACAATAGAATGAGAAGCACATGATCGTGCCAGAAAGTGTCTATAATGTCAGTAGCATGGGGACCTCATCCATGCTCCAGCCTAAGAGCTTCATCATATTGACACACCATGGCCCTTTTCGTAGTGGGGACTTGATCTTATTGGGAAAATCACACCCACCTCATCTAGCAGCCACAAATTCATTATAACTACAACAGAGTACTTTACTAAGTGGGTGGAAGCCATACCATTGACGTACATAACTAGGAAGTAGATTTTAAAGTTCATCCTGAACTATCTCATATGCTGCTATGGTGTTCCACAAGCCATTATCTCAGATAATGGGACACCATTAAAAAATCAAGAGGTCCGTGACTTATGCGAGAAATTCAAAATCCAACATCGCCTTTCCACCCCATACTATCCTCAAGGAAATGGTGAAGCAGAAGCTACAAACAAAACCATTCTAAAAATCCTCAAGAAAATAGTCAATGACACAGGCCATGACTAGCACCTACAGCTTAATCCCCCCCTTTGGGCCTATCGAACTAGCATCCACACACCCACTGGTGCCATGCCCTTCTCCTTGGTCTACGAATCAAAAGTGCTACTCCCCATTGAGATCAAGCTCCCATCCCTCAGGATATCACTACAAAACCTCATCACGGATGAAGAGTACCGGTATCAAGACTAAATGATCTAGAGCTACTAAATGAGTGATGTATAGATGCTTTGAATCATTTGCAAGTCTATCAGAATAGACTCAAAAGGAGCTACAATAAGAAAATCAGAAGCAAGACGTTCCAAGTCAGAGAACTGGTCTTCAAATAAAATCAAAATAATGTCCCAAACCCAAGCAACAAAGGCAAGTTCGAACCTAATTATTTAGGACCTTTCATCATCATAGCAAGTTATAAGTCAAGGGCATATCAGTTATCAACACCCGAAGGGGAACCTTTGCAAGAGCCCATGAATAGCTCTCATCTTAAAAAGTTTTATGCCTAAATCTTTCAAGGTATAGAACCAAAAAATCCAAAAAATCAAAAAATGTCCTGAAAAAATGATCACTTCAGCGAAAACCTAGCAAACAGGCGTCTTAGTGACAGTGAAAAAATGAAAAAAGCAAGAAATTCAAAAAAATAAAAAAAAAGGATAAAAAAATAGTAAAGAGAAAAAATCGTCCTCTAGTGAAAACCACTTTAGCGGCACTTTGGACAAGTACCTTGGTGAAAACCTGGTAAACAGGCGCCTTGCATAAATAAGCACTTTCCATCCACCAAGATCTTTATGGCTTGTTCTGCATCATCCATCCATTATGCTTCCATCATCCATCACATTTAGGTCTCCATCCATCACTCATCTACTCGCATTTGCACCATAGCTTGGTTCTATGTTCGTATCATGATCCCTCCTAGTACTACTCGACCCATCCTCAAGGCCAGTTTGTCCTACCTTTATCGTAGTAGTTTATTGCATCACGCTAGAGGCATGTTCTCATTGGATCAAATTCGTGTATATTCTTAAAGTCCTAAAATCAGAAAATCCAAAAACATCAAAATATCAAAAAATCCAAAAACATCAAAACATCAAAAAATCCAAAAACATCAAAATATCAAAAAATGCAAAAATCATAAAATTAGAAAATCCAAAAACATAAAAAAAATCATCAAAATCCCAAAACATGTCAAAAAGTCAGTCAAAAAGTCAAAAACAGAGTTGTCTTGTCAAACCACGTCATCTCTGAGCTTGAACGTAGGCAAAGTTGATCTTTGATCATTCCTCAAAACACTTAGGTCAGTCCTTTAGGAGTCTATCATAATAAGCTGACATTTCATCATGTATATCATCATTTGTAAATCAGTCAAGTCATCAGTCGAACTACGTGGTCTCTACGTGTATAACGTAGGCAAGACTAATCTATTGATTAGCCCTTGAGGCCCCTAGGATAGGTCGTTAGGTTAGTCTCTTGGTCAAAATTTCAAAAAATCCCAAAACATTGGAAAACTGAAAATCAAAAAATTTGAAAATCTCAAAGAATACCAAAAATAGCCTCAAAACATTGTAAAACTCCAAAAACAACCAAATATTTGAAAAAATTCATCCACCTCATCTCACTTGCACCTGCAATAACACCATTCATAATAAACTAATCGTCATCCTCAACCTTTGGTGAAATAGTTAGAAACAAGTCTAGCAGGTTAAAAGTAAAACTCAAAAATGTCAAGTCTCAAGTCTAAGTTAGTATGTAAACAAGTGGGTCAATTCTTTGTGTCGATAGTCCATCATCCAAATAGTCCCATATCAATCATCTGATAACATCATTTCCTAGGATGAATCCTTCCTACAAGGGGCATATTTTATCAAAAAGAGCACTTTGGATAAATGAAATGACATGTCGCTATCCACTAACATGTCCTAAGATGTATCCTTCCTACAATGGTCATTAACATTTTTCAATAGTTTTGGTTCTTATCCTTAAAAACACATTCCCTTTTGGTTAGCAGTATTGAAGAACATCAACTTGTTTGTGTGCTTTATCTTTGTCTTTTGACTTATCTTATTGCGCTCAGTCCAAGGACCTCTCGATGATATCTGAATGAAGGATTTAGAGAGATAGGAATGGGGTAATGATCATTATCTTTTGTCTGCTATGTTTCTTGGATGTTCTTGTAAGATAACCTTGGCGAATACTTTCTTAGTTGGATATGTATAGACAATGTTTTGGATAGCTTGTTGACTACTGCATTGACTGGTTATACCTTTACGTGTTTTGGTCTGAGGTGTTTGAAACTTCTAAAGTACATCCTAGCAAGGTTTTTGTATGTCAAGTGTGAACAAGAATACTCCTATCTATTTTTCAAGTCAAATTCCATCACACTAAGTACCACGCCATCCTGGTCCCTTATACCTTGATGCATCATACTTATCTATGTTATCAAACATAAGGTAAGTGACCCTTTTAAAATCCCACTCCTTGATAAGAAAATCATCCATCTATCATCATCATTTCTCATCATCATCTCTCATAAATTTTGCTTTGTTGGATCCTCTTGTCATCATCTAATTTCTTCTTTTCCGCACTAACATCACGTCATGAATAGTTAATCATCATCACCAGTTCATCCATCTTGCATCCACAAACTATTGATATTATGCATATCATCTCACATGCATAATCATCATCATAATATAGATCTATTAGTCTAAGCATCTCATAAATCATCACATTTGCATAAATCATACATTTGAATAATCACAGCATAATCATCATCATAATATAGATCTGTTAGTCTAAGCATCTCATAAAATCATACATTTGCATAATCATGGCATATCACATCATCAATCTCATCCATCTCACATCAAATCATCATTTAAGTTGTTTAAGACAATATAGATTTGTTATTCTAAGCATCTTAAAATCATCTCATTTGCATCATTATCCATAACCATCCAATTTGAACCTCTTTATCGTGAGATCAACACTCAAATAGAATCTTTTTGCTCGATCTCTTGAGGGGGCAATGTACTAGTGTATTTCTTTCCATCGGGGCATCCAAAAAAATATTTTTTTTTTGAATTTTGATCGTGGAAAGTTTATTCTTTGAACCAACCCAACAAGTACATTGCTTCAAAGAGGGGAAAAATGTAGACATGCAAAATTAGCATCATGCATTTAATTAGGTCCATTCATCAATTATACTTAGTGTACCTTCATCCATTCATCAGGTAAATTAAACTCATTAAGTTCATTCCTAAGGTTGTTCATTTAAATTAAATAAATCAAACATCAACCTTTCAATTAAATAAACCAAACTTTATTAAATTGAAATCCAAATGCATTTCCATCCCTTTTTTATTTAAATAAATCAAAATATTTAAGTCAAATTGGTCAAAAATCAACTAATCATCACCTAAGCTAATCTAATCCCGATTAAACTAACCTAACCACCCATCATATCCTCTAGCTTTTCCCACTTGCACAAATAAATCAATTTATTGATTTATTAAAATCCTTATTTTCTTTCAACTTGGCATAAAAATCGAATATTCCCTCAAGTTTGAAAATGAAGACAAGTTGACTTGTCCCTTCCAACATTGCATTAACTTCTCATTTTCATGTCCCCCTCTCAACATTTATTTCACAATTTCAAATTTGAAATCTTCCTCTCTTGGGCACATTGGCCAAAACTTGCACATTCCTCAACCTATGACAAGCTAGCAAGTGGCATCATCTCATTTGTCGAATATTTATCCCACATTGCTCTCTTATGAGCATTCTTCCAATTTGAAAATCTTTAAATAGAGGGTTGATTCTTCATCAAATCCATCTACATCTTCATGCAAAGTTACTCTCTTGGTTTGAGAACTAATTTTGCTCTTCATCATAGTGCATTGCATCATTTCAATTTTTAGCAAGGATTGGGAAAGGGTCATTGGCACATTTGACGCCAATCCAATATGGAATAGGTATTTTGTCATGCTTCTATATGTTTATTTGATCCTCTTTGTTAGTTGTTTGCATCTTTGGAGCATGACATTGTTATTTCATAGAAGCATTTGATGAATTTACACATGACTAACCCTTGCTTGAGGTTATTAGAGTTTGTGCAGATTTGCAGAGCTTTAGTTAGGTATGCAAGGACCCATTCACCGTATGGAGAATGGGTCCTCACCAACTTAGGAAACCCTCATTGGGATGTGTTTTTGGTGGGATTTTAATAATTTCAAATCCTAGATCTAACATCAACTTTTGTTATTTGAATTTTGAGATTAAATCTCAAGTTAAGTATAAATATAAGGTTAATTCACATAATTTCATCCTATAATTTCATAAGAAATTAAGAGTAATTTACAAGGGAATTATAGAGCATTCAAGAGCATTTCAAAGGCATTAAAGGGGAAATTATTAAAGTTTATTGTAACAATTAAAGATCTATTTCATAATGTCAAAGGCATTGTCCAGCATGCATGTTGTTGAGCATTCAGGATCTAATTAAAGCATATTCAAGGTGTTGTTTCTAATCAATTGTGGTGATCAAGATCTACATTCATTGAGGCTAAAATTTCATACAATATTGTTGATTTGTACTCCAAGGTTCAATTGAGGATTGGTGAGTTACGGAATTACATTGTTAATTCACCTTTCCTTTTATGCATTATTTCATTAAAAAATTTAATTACCAAAATGGGTTTTGACAAAGGCAAACCCCTAGTCCCTAATAGTCAAAAAATTTCCTCTCTTTTATGTGTGATTGCAGGTTTTAGGTTGATGATCAATTGGAGAACAAAATTTGTCAAAGTTGTTACCGTTCTTGCAATATCACGAAAAATAATCTACAAAATTTATTTCTTAATTTTAGGAGTTGAACACCTAGGATCAATGAATTGGACCTAGAAATGACTTTTCTAGAACCCTAGCAAGGACCCATTTGCCACTAGGTGAATGAATCTTTAGTAAGGCCCTAAATAACACTTCTTCAAAAAGGTAAACATAATTTTAGCATCTTAAAACCTACATTTTTACTTTTATAAAAATTAGGTTTGTTTTATGATTTTTGTTTATGCATCATTCCCATCATAATTGAGTGAAACAACTAGTCAAAAAATTTGGTGCACCCATTTGTTAATATGATTTGATGATTGCACCCTCTTTTTCTTTGTTTCAATTAATAAAGATTCCTTTCTTTGTAATGAAATTAACCCCATTGGTAGGGTCAGTGATAACACCAATAACGATGTTGTCATTGACCAGTGTGGGGACATAAAAAGGTTAAGGCTCCCTATTAAGGGAGAAGTTGAGTGATGTGAATTTTATATCAAGAATTTCATCCACACGTATCTTGGAAGGAATGAAACTGAATGAGACCATGTTCACATACATAAAATAATTGGGTTTAGAAGAAATGGACGAAATTATGATTAGATTAGAAAAATGAGAAGAAAATGGATTCATTTAGATTTGTAGTTTGTTATTATCCTAAATATAATTTTTTTAAAAAAAATTATA
The DNA here is from genome assembly GCA_007258455.2 of Sequoia sempervirens. Lineage (NCBI taxonomy): Eukaryota > Viridiplantae > Streptophyta > Pinopsida > Cupressales > Cupressaceae > Sequoia > Sequoia sempervirens. The sequence goes on from VDFB02271358.1 coordinate 380,861,009, forward strand.
TCACCAAGTCAAATGGCATTTTTGTCTGTGAGGTCTTAGATTAAATGTCAAAGATGCACACAACATTCAGTTTCATGTCTTGGGACTCGATGATATGGGAATAAATTTTGTGCATTCTACTGATTGGGATATGGTTTGTCATCAGGAAACTTTTCAAGAATACGGGTATAAGATTCAAATAATTTTGTGAAAATTTTGTTATTCCCTACAGTTCTCTTTTTCAGTAGAAACAAAACCCACATTCACTACTACCTTATTCTTTTTGTACTCTCAAAAAATAGACACAATTTTCTAACTATCGAGATGGGAGGATGAGGAGGAACCCCAGTACTATGTCATCATGTCTGCTTCTAGTCTCTAATCATTATATATAGATGTGCAAAAGAGGGATATTTCATTAAGAAAACTTTTTATCTCAATGTCAACTACAGATTTCCCATGAACACATGTTGGAAATCAGAATCAAGCTAGGCATAAGAGATCACAGAAAATAAATATTTGTAGCAAGCAATAAAATTGGTCACCTTCTCATGACCCCCCTACTTACAATGGACGAGACTAGTAAAGGTGACCTTCATCCCAATGTTAGCCTAAAACTATTGTAAGAATTGATTGATTAATTGCTTGAAGGTGGATATAGAATTTTCAAGGGAGAAAAACCAGTCTAGTGCAGTTTCCTTAAGAGACCATGGGAATAGTTTACTTAACAACTCATCATGATAGAGAAAATCACTAAACATAGTAGTAAATGATCAGACATTGGTCTGTATATCACCCTTTCCATTGTACTTATTAAAGTTTGGAATTTCTACCCCTTTGGTAATGCATACATTTAATTTTCTTAAGGAAAAGGGGATATGATTGTAATAGCCTTACAATATGGAATGAGAGGCAGTATTTGTTATGTTGGCTAGTTGCAATAGCATCTGGCCATGTTTCACAATAGGGCAATCAAAATAGGATCAAATGGTAGAGGTAGGGGAGGTTGATTAGTCATGGTAGCAAAAGTTTGAGACACAAATTCAAGAATTTCATACCCCAAAGTAATGTGATTCACATTGATTCCAAGATTAACAAGACACATAATTTTTTTGTTATCAATAGAAGTAAGGGATGGTATAGAGTGATTAACATCCACCATGTCTATGGACACCTATGGCATTGAAATATTTAACTATATACCAATGATCTATGATTAGGTATCTTGAGGGTAGCTCAAGACTAACATGTACGAGGGTACATGAGTCTCTACCATATTAAATATTCCACAAAGTAACTCAAGACCCTTGTAGTATGAGATGAGTAGATTTCTTACACCACTGATAATAGGAACATCTTGAGTATACAAGTTATCATGATTTATAAAGTACTCAAACTCTTTAAATCTATCCTCCTAAGTGTGAATCTACTCAAAGGGGACCCTAAGAGTAGATTTTTGGTCTATAGGAGAAGAAGACATTGAGGGAGAGTTTTGGTTGAGAATTTATCTTAACATTTATAGATGGACAAACAAAATGCAAGGAGGTGTATGGTGAGGTGATATATATACATAGTGAAGTGTTCCAAATTAGGACCTTGATAGGTTGGATTGAATTGGCATCTTGAACCTTTATAGGTTGGATTGAGCTGACATCTTGAACCTATGTCTGAGTTTGGAATGCTTCCTTGAACTACATGGTTGGAAGTTCCAAGTTGGGTTTTGGAATTCATAATAATATCACAACAATCAGTCCAACAAAATTCTAAAAAAAGAATAAAATTTTGATAGACTCTAGAGCAAAGATGAGTTCATGTCAGGTTCACCAAAACGTAGAGGAGGAAATTCAACACCCTTGAAATGACATGATCTCAAGGGGTGAATAACCCTCAACTACCTTAGGGATCAATGCTCAAGTGATGAGATAAGATGATAAAATGGATTATTTTTTATTGTATGTAGAATTAAAATCAAAGATCTTTACAAACTAAAAGAGAAAGTTGTAGATGTCTTCTAGACAAGTTAGAAATCTCTCAGCCAAGTACAACAATGCAACACAAAAATGTCCCTACAATGTATTGGCATCTCATGTAGACTGAAAATTAAGTTTGTGATAGGAAAAAATTAAGAACCTACTAAAAATATGATAATTGAAATCTCTGAATAGAAGAAAATAACAAAAATAAATTAGGCTAATCTAGATGAAAAGAAAATGATAAAATGAAAGAAAAAGAGAGAGTACACACAAGAGGTCCAAGAATGAAGCCTCCAACAATGATAAATATTCAATGCATACACACATAAGACCAAGAAAAGTGTTGGGATTGTTTAGGGGCTTCCCTCAATGAAATCCCCACATTGGTATTTCCACCTCCACATACAACTACATATGATCAAGATAAAATGAAATAGATGAGATAAAGAAAAAATGGAATTGCTAGAATAACTTGCTAACAAAATAAAGAGATAATGTAATAAAGAATATATAGTTACCTTCCTTTAGCAAGTTAGAATGCTAAAAGCAAGAGGTTTCAATCTCCAAGATTGAAAATGATGTGCCAATAGTGCCAAAGCTTCAACATAGAGAGAAAAAATGTAATGCATATGGTGAAGAAATGGTGGAGAAAATGCAAGAGAGAATCAAAGAGCTTAGAATGTGAGAAATTTCTTGAGAATGAGAAAAGAATGCAAGATTGAGCAAGATTGATAGTGAGAGATGCCAAAATGAAGAGTTTGGACAGGGTATAGTCATGCAAATTTTTGTTTCAATGTGGCTACAAGATATAAAGTCATTACACTCATAGATAGGCGGAAAGTATAAGTCCAAACAACTACTATAATTGAGAATCTTTTTGGGTTGTTCATGCAACATGGAAACGTCTGCACAACACATGGTCATCCACAACATAAATTCACTTTAGCATCAAGAAGAAAATAAATTAAGCAAATTAAAAATTAAATTAAGGATAGATTGAAAGGCATATTGCATTATTGTCTTTAGTTATCTAAAGGGGGGCCTATGGAATATGAAATTTCATAGGATGCAATTTTCAACATTACAACAATAATGTTTATGATTAGGATTAGGATGACTAATTGAGATGGATGATTTTGTATTAATTTTACATCAATTGAGTGTGCTCGACCACCCTCATCAATGTTGTACTAGGTCCTTATGGACTTAACTACTCAACCTATTCAAACACACTTTCCTTAGAAATTTTCAACACAAAGCTTGACTCTAATACTTTTTCATTGTCTCAATTAAGACATCTAAAAATCTAGATAATTTATAATTATGTTCCCTATATCTCATTTAATTACCCATACAAAATATTGAAAGGAATGTCCTCAATTCATTCTCTAGAGGTTTCTCCATGTATGATAAAAAATTGAATATAAAGAATCACTAATAAACTCTCATTTTGCATATGATATTCTTTATTACCTAAGATACATGTAAGTTCAAGTAGATGAATTTCTAAAACAATCCATAAAGGATTGGTACTTCATATAACACATTGTCATCTAATTATGCTTCAAATATATATAATTTTCAAACTATATTTTTGACTTTATCATAAATTAAATAAAAATATAATTACAATATTTTTTTTCATTTTCCCACTATTTTATAACTCTTATAATAAACTTCAATATTAATAAAAATCTTAAATTTAGACAAATTACCCATATTTTTATGTCAAGAGGCATTTCTCACTTACAACATAGCATTTGATAATTTCATGTACATCAAAAACAAATAAAAAGTAAAGATTAATGATTTTCAAAATATAAGATCAATATAAAAGGATTTTATTTCTTTTTTGAAAAATCTAAAAATAATTTTAGATTTTATATGGGAGATTAAATTTAGATAATACAATAATGAAATATTAAAATAATATTTTATTTAATATAAGGATAATTTAATATCTTCAATTAATTAAAGTATTTTAGAAGATAAGTATAGTATTTTTTTTGTTTGTTTGAGGTTATGGCTAGGGTTCAATTAGCGTTAGGGTTATAGTTCAACTGAGGTAAGGGTTAGGCTAAGGATTAAGGTTAGAGGTTATGTTCAATAAAGCTCAGGGTTAGCATTATAGTTATCCTTACTTTTCAAAAATGGTTATTATTCAATTAGGGTTATATATAGGGTTCATATAGTACACATATCAATAAATTAGGTCATAAAAGTACACAAATACTAAAACCAATCTTTATGTCTCATAAATTTTTTATGGTTAACAAGTCTAATCTAAGAAAAAATTAAATAAACAAGAGTTGTAGAGTAACGAAGTTGCTGCCTAAATGTTTAAGAATAGTCCTATTTTTATTTGTTGTGTTTGCTATGTTTTAGCAATAGTGTTGATATTATAACAACTTAATAGTAATCTTGAAATTTGTCAAATGGTGACATGTAATACCATAAACAATATCAGGAAATTGCAAAGTAGGTGATTTTTGACAATACAACAAATGTAGTCATATATCTTCAAAGTCTCTAGATATAGTGTTTTAATAACATTAAATATTTTAAAAGTTTTTTTTAATTGGCTGACTTATGTTGGTAGAAGCATCGACCTCAAAATAATACATAGACTTATCCTGAAAGGTTTTTGAATAATGCATGATTTCATGAGGAAAAGAAATTAAAATTGCAATAATGATGGGGTAAAAAGGCCAATTCAGGTAGTAAGGAGGGCTATGTTGAAGGTAGAAAGGGGAAGGAACGTGCCTGGCAGGAGGAAGAAGTGATGCCACAAAGGAGAAATGAGATGGTGCATAAGGGGGTATCATTAAAATTTGAATTAACAATTTTGGGGGGCTACACAGATTGGAGGTGTGGTAGAGAAGTGAGGTCACACCTCATGAGTAGGAGATAAAAGTAAAATCATTGAAAAATCCACACAAATGAAAGTAGAGAGGACTTCACAATAGAGTGGAATAGATTTGAGTAGGAGGCGCCATTCAGGGAATAGGAGCATGCATGTTGATTCCTTTGTAAATAGTAGGTTAGAACTACATAATAGAGTGGAAGAGAGCTGAGTAGGAGGCACTATTTAGGGAATAGGAGTGTGTATTTTCCACCCTCTATTAATAATAGGTTAGGTGTTTTGGGTTTGTTCTCTTTTGGTTTGCTTCATTCGTTTAATTTTTTGTTCATCATGTGTTTTCTTATACTTCAGAACTACTGACTCTATTACCCATGGACAATCATAAATCTTGTGTTTTGGGTTCTTTAGTGTACTTTATAGTATTTTTCCCTAGTTAGAGCCAATTGTTACCTCAACTTTCATCAAATCCTTTTGACCCTTACTAAAATTTGGAGAAGTTCATCATTGGTCATTTGGTTTCGATAAGGTTCTCAAACCTTGTTGATTTTTGATAATGTTTCACTAACCATGTGTTATCCTGACAACTTGTTAAAGGTTCATATTATTTATGATGTGTTGGTCATCACTTAAGTTATAATAATATCATTAGCTTTCGATGAGGTTTTCAGAACCTCATTGGGTTTCATTATTTTTTTCCTAACCTATTCTAAAGCCAACACAAGTAAGGAAAGTTGACCCATTCAATCAAAAGTGGAGAAATTGAAGACAATAAAGAAGCATTCAGGAACTTATTGAAGGTTTTGAAACCTTTGTTAGAAGTCGAAAGGTTTTAGAAACCTCATTGAAATCCAAAGGGTTGCTGCATCCTTGGGATGGTGAGTTATTTTATTTTGGCTTCTATGGTTTCACAACCATCATCAAGACCCAACACAGTTTCCACAACCAAGTCTAGAGTTGACAAATTTTGATACTTTGGTTCCACCATGAGCCCTCATAAAATTTTGGAAAGATCGAAGCCATTGAAGTTTAATTTTGGAACTTTCTAAAGGTTTTGAAGCCTCTTTCAAAATTCAATAAGGTTTCCACAAGCTTGAGAAAAGCTGTCAAAAATTCATTCAAAAATAATTATAAGTTCTCATTTGAAGCTCACAATCTGAATTTGGAAGAATATTAGGTAGATTGTGCAAAGGAATATGAAGTAAGGAGAAGAGGACGGATGAGGTTGTCACTAAGGTAGATTGCAACTTTCAGATTAAATTGTGATATCCTAAGCATCAAAGATGATGACTCCAATCTGGTTGATCACATCTTCATAGACTATATAAAAATCCAACCCATCCTACCATTATATTGGATTTTTAAGGAAATATAAACCATTGAGGCTAAGATGGAAATAGTACTTAGGTGAATAAGGGAATGGGTAATGAAAAATAAGGCTAAAATGAAAAATTTTGCCCCTCGAAAAGCTAAGGAAGCTACAAAGAAATCATAGATTAGTTAGAGGAGTTCTTCATCACTTTAAAAAATGGAATCCACAACATATTAGACTACCTCTGGAGGTAGTGGAGATGATGATGAGGATCCCTTAGGAAGTAGGAATTTGGAAAATGTTTGTGAGGTATCTGATACATCTCCTCTCAAAAGGTCACTTCAATTTTATTTTCCAAGAACTACTAATGTCCCCACACCTTCACCTATCTCATGGTTAGAACAATATTTAACCAAGAAAAAAAATGTGGTTGACTTGAGTCTACCCAATAAGGATATTGTGTCTCAATTAATCCAAAGAATGCCACATGTCAAAAAACTAAAACCACATCCCGATTATTGAATGACCCCTCCTAGGGAAATATGTATGTTGAGGTTTCTCATCTCTCCACTCAAAAATAGGCTAGTCAAATGATTGCAAGTGATTTCAGTATCACTAGGATTAATCTTGGACCCTCTACAAAAAATTGAGATGTCCACAATTTTTAGGTGTCAACTGCTAGGCTTGTAGAAGTGATAGAAAAATACAACTAGAGAAAATACCAATTAAAACAATAGGTTAATGCTTTAACCAATTATTTAAGATATCTTGTTGACCTTTCTACTCAACCCATTGGCCAAATTGAAGTAGATTTTGATCCTTTCTTTGTTTAAATTTGAAAAGAAATGATTGATGAGATTCATGTTTACAAGTCTTATGGAAAGGTCACAAAATATTGGACCTTGAGGATATGTTGGTAAGGGGAACAAAGGTTGTCACAAACATGAAGAAAATATGTGATGATATTAAGGTATTGAAGAAAAAGATTGATGATGAAATTGTTGCCACCAAACATGAAGAATCTATTTGGTTGAAGCCTGATAGTGATCTCAAGGAAATAATTAGTCTAATTTCAAATAAACTAATAGCTAAGAAGATTTTTCCAAACATTGAATATGAAATATATTTTATGTGGAAGGAATGTATTGAATGGAAACTCTTTTTTTGAAACAAAACATATTCGAGCAAAGAAAATTGCTCAACGAATGTAATCAGATGAAGATTGACATTCAAGGATCTTTCAAGCATAGGCATTAGCCTTCGAAGAGAAGATGATTCTCAAGGTGAGAATGTAGAAACATAAAAGAGAAATTTCAAGGAATTGATTGAGAACCTTTTCAACAAACAATCTTTTAATGTGGAGAGCATGAGAAGATTAAGTAATATTGACTTATATTTATCTCAACTCCTTGGGCATGTAATGATATTCTCTAGTAACGTAGATTTGGTATGAGGAAATAAAGCTTTGTGGAAATTGAGAACTAAAAATGTAATTATTCCTCAACATAGCGAGATTCCTTTAGTGATAAAATATTTTTAAATATACAAAGCCAAAATTGCCACACAATCTACTCAATCATCACAAGAAAGGAATGTTGATAGTGCACCACCTGAACCCAATATTGTTTTGTGTTTTTATTGGTTTTTTTCTAAATAACTTAAGGTCTCAAGAAGTTTAAGGGGCTCTTAACTTCTTTCCAGTTACTTTCAAGAAGTAGTTCATCTTGTAAATATATATAAACTATGATGTTACGAAAAGAACTTCTTATGAGAAATTTTTGAAAAAGGGAAATGGATAGAAAGTAATTAAAAAGGAAGAGGAGGTTGTATGTTTGTGAGCTTACAATTTTGGATAAATGAATGAAATGAAATACATGTTATATTTTATGCATTATGATTGGTTTCATTGGTAATTGCATTTTTGTGTGAATGTGAGAACCATTTCTAGTATCTAATCTTCTTGAGTTTAGAATTATTTTTGGTTGATAAGATTATTATTTTATGCTTCGTGGAATGTAATTAGTTTATGTTTTGATTGTTTTCTTACAAATTACATTTTTTTCAATAAAAGATTCATTGGTAGAATTTTATTGATTTGTGTTGCTCCTATTACTTCGACTTTCTTAATTTCTAGTTAAAAGCATACCCATGTTAAAGTTTTTTCAAACTGAGAAAAGAACACATTCTCTTATCAAATGAGGGAGTTGTGTACCTCATAAAATTCAAAGGTAAATTATTTCTATTCTCTTATCACACACTTAGGCTACTTTATAATAAAGGATTTAAAAATTTTAAAACAAAAAGATAATAAACATGCATTTTTTAAAGTTGTACTCATATATAATATAGGTCAGCCATCTTTTTTATTTGTCAACAAGTGTTTAGTTTATTGACTAATATTTTGAGAAGTGTATTATAACAAAATTGGCTCTCACTTCAAAACTGTGTATAAAACACCTATAGTCATTTACACATTAAATAATTAATATTTAATAATAAACATAATAAGGAGTCATTGAATAATTAAGATGTATTAAGTGAAAAATTTGTCTAGGAAAAAGAAGATGAAATTATTTTTTTATAATTGTTAGCATATGTTGTATTATTTATTTTATTACTATATAACATTAAAAAAATGTTAAAAATAAATAAAACTAATTCTTGAGTAAATGTAAATAGTGTTTTTCTTTTCTTTATCTATCAACTTACATATTTATATATTAATGAAACTATTTATTTATTTAGTGATTTAGATAGATGAAAATAATTCTTAGATAAAATTAAAATGTGTCTATGTATGCATGTAATAAATAAAATAATTATGTCATAAAATAAAATAACTCTTTAGTGGAGATTAATATATTTAAATATTTTCTAAATAGATTATTTAAGATATCTATAGTAGTATTATTAGTGTTCATGATGAACATATATTTCTTAAAATACATTTATTTGAAAGATATCATATATATCTATATTAAGATATCTATCTTAATTGTGTGACATAAACTATATAGATTCTTCCAAATTGATATATTTAATATCTAAAATATCTATAATAATTTATTTATTATCTATCCACTCCATTAATATTTTTTTATTATGTAATGATAATCAAACTAATATATCATTAGATTTATTTTTATTTATATATTATTTTAAAAAATACAATTTTTATTAAATTTTAAAATAGAAAGATACTTTATCACTATCCAATTAAAATAATCATAATAAACATTTATCTTTCATACCATTAAATTTATTCATTATTGAAATAATATAAAATTTAATATTTTATAAATCCAAAATGTTGAGCCATTGTAACTTTTCTTATACTTTGTAATGAAATGATAAATTATTTCCTCTAGATGTTGAATTTTTTTATCTAATAGCAATTGATACCAAAAATATTTTATACTTTTTATTATTAAAAATAAACATTTTTCTCTTTCAACATTAAAAATAAAAATCAAACAAAATATGTTTGTTTTGTTTTTGATTAGTTAAAAGATATAATTAGCAAGATTAATTTAATATATTAGATGCTAATTTAATTTAATATATAATCTAATATAATATATATTAAAAATATTTAATAATATAATATATTAAATATATATTAAGTTATTAAAAAGAATATATATTACATAAGTTAAAATTAAAATATAACATTGTAATATTATTATCTAATATATTAAAATATATTTTAGATGGTATATATGTTACATATATATTGTATATATATTATAATATTATAATATGATGTTAAAATTATATATTAGATATTATATATGTTACATATATATATATATTATATATATATATATATTATAATATATTAAATTAATAATATAATATATTAAAAATATATAATATTTATTTGAATTTGTTATTAGATTATTTTATATATTTGAATTTTGATTGCTTGCAAATAAAACGTTTAATCATTAGTTAAGAACAGGTGCTTGCCTATAGTTGGCTGACAGGAACTAAAAAACATATTTAGGATATTTATCTTTTTATTTGGACAATTAAATTTTAAAAATCTATTATTTATATTATTTGAGTGTTTATTGATAATGTTAATTAATTCCCTAATTGTATTTTTAATTATAATAATAAATAAAAATAATAAAAATATATGTATTCATAATGATATCTCTTACATATTTTACATAATTTTTTCTACTAGTTTTTTTGCATACACCTCAAAAATATATCTCCCCACATTTTCCACATAAATTTTATCACTTTCATGAAACATAGGTTAATTACTTTATTTACTTTAACGCTACCATGAATTAATTAGTTTATAACAATTTTAATGCAAAAAGTACTTACTCATTGGTGGGGTCATGTCAACATGTTAAATTACCCACTAGTATTTTGCGTCTGCAAACTCTACAGAATCAGTTTTCTCGTGCTTGTAAGTTTTAGGGCAACCCGCACATAAAAGACAGAGATCTAAAGTTCAAGTTGTTTTAACGCATGCTTCAGCAACTTCGATCTGTTGTAGTTGGGCATCAAAACGAATTTGATAGTAATAGCAGATTAAAAATGGAAATTCTAATTGCTGTTATTGGCAAACTTGCTGAGAGGATAGCTCGAAAAGCAACTAAAGAGATATCGCTGGCTTTAAACTTTAGTGAGGACTTTGAATGGATGATGAAGAAACTCAAAAGTATGAGAGATCGTCTACAATATGCATATTCATCGGCTGCTCAATATAAGCTTGTTGAAAATAAAAGATGGCTGAACGGCTTGCGGGATATTGCCTAGGACGCAGAGGACATTGTTCAAGAGTGTGCTGTTCGCCCTCTTTACACTAACCGTGTAACTCGACAGAGTTTATTTTTTCGCATTAAACTGGCAAAAAGAATTATAAAGCTTAGGCAAGAAATTGATAACATTATTGCAGATGGGAGCGAGCTGAAACTGCTCCGTGATTTAGTGCCGCAACAAGCCGAACAACAATCAAGCAGTGCAGCGGTGAAGAAGAATTGTCAACTGTCCCGTGATTCACGCCTTGTAGGGATTGAGCCCAATCTTCAAAAGCTCATTACCATGATAGATGACTCAACTGTTTCAATCATTGCTGTGGTGGGCAGAGGCGGAGTAGGTAAGACATTTCTTCTCCAAAACCTTTTTCACAGACTAAAACACAGCTATAAGCATTCAATCTGGTTTTCCATATCACAATCATATTCTGTTCAGAAATTACACTGTGATTTAGAATCACACATTGGAAATTTAGGGACGGTGAAGAATGTAACTGAACAGCGAGCGGCGGAGTTGATTCATGACCATTTACAAGGAAAAAAGTTTCTCCTCATGCTGGATGACGTCTGGATGAACGCAGTAGAAAATAATATCATTACGCGCCTTGGTCTTCCTATTGACCGTGAAAGTCAATGTAAAGTATTGGTAACAACCAGGAACACGGAAGTTTCCAAAAAGCTTGGGGCTCTCCCTTACAAGGTGGATCTTTTATCAAAGGAAGATAGTTGGCAGCTGTTTTGTGCTCATGCTTTCGGAGATAAAGCCCCCCCATATTACCTTCAAGTGATAGCTTCTGAAGTTGAAAAGCAATGCAAGAGCTTACCACTGGCTCTCGAGATAATAGGAGGTTCTCTTTTTGGCTGCACAGACATACAATGGAGATACAAATTAGATGAATTGGGGGAATTTGATTGTCCTGATAAAAAACGGGTTATGGAGATTCTCAGATTGAGTTATGAATTTTTGCATCCAACTCTTAAGCTCCGTTTTTCTTATTTGTCTTTCTTTCCCGAGGATGAGTTAATAGATAAGGAATATCTTATAAATCTCTGGATAGCGGAAGGCTTGATTCCTCAGAATAAAGACCAGTAGAATGTTGCTTGCAATTATGTTGAGGAGTTGGTCAATTTATAATTGCTTGAAGTAGAGGAGGATGAGCATCTTGTCAAACATGACAAGGTCCATGATTTTGTGCACGATTTTGCAATTGATATGTATTTTTGTCTGACAAGGTTGATGTAATTTCATGTTGCGGATATATAAGAGCGATTGTTTCATCGGTGCTCTATGCTCATTGTGCTCCTATGTGTGTATGTGCGAATATCACTTGATTGCAGAGTAGAGTGTGAAGAAGATGGAGCAAAGTGTGAAGAAGTTTGAGCGAAGAGTGAAGAAGGTTTTCTTTGCTTAATTGGAACTATAATTAGGCTTGTGTAGAAGCTATTTTCTCAATTCACAATTTGGATGGTTTTAATCCAAACATTTCTTTGGAAAGTGAGTCCTCATTTGTATTTGAGTAGTGAGCTTTAGGCAGTGTCCCTAAATGCATGTGCATTCCCATTATTCTTATACTTTTAGTAGGGTATAATATTGTTGACTAGCCTCCATTGTGGTTTTTCCCCTAAGAGGGCTCCATGTAAAAATCTTCATGTTCTATGTGTTTATAATGTGTTGATTGTTTATGGTTTATTGTTCTTTCATCAAATCTGAGATTAGGTTAACTAAATATTGAAAAGTTTAAATATTCCGTGACAATTGATTCACCCCCCCTCTCAATTGTTTGTCCTTGTTTTGCCAACATGAAGAGCATGGAATCAAAAGATGGTTATTGGCTCTCCGAACCCCTCAATAGAATGGAGTTGTAGAGAGAAAGAACAAAACAATTGTGCATGTTGCTAGAATAATGATGTTGGAAGGAAACATGCCTCACATCTATTGGAGAGAAGTTGTAAACAATGTTGTGTACGCTAAACCGGGTAAATTTCAATATTTCCAGTAAGACTCCTTTTGACTTGTGGTTTGGTTATAAGCCTACTGTTAAATATTTCAAGATCTTTGGAAGAAAGTGTTATATTAAGAGAGATGAGGACATAGGAAAGTTTGATGCAAGGAGTGATGAAGGAATCTTTCTAGGTTACTCTACTAAAAGCAACACTTACCGGTGTTATAATAGAAGATTGAGAAAAATGGTTGAAAGTGAAAATGTCAAAGTTGATGAGGACTCTGCTAAATCATCCAGATACTATGGATATGATTTAGATGACCATCAAGATAGTACAAAGGGATGATGCTCAGACACATAATCAAGTTCAAATTGTTTTCGCAAATCAAGAAAGCCAGGAAAGATAGACAAGTGGAAGTGCAAAAGAACAAAAGAACTAGAAGTGAGAGAATCCTAAGATTCCAAAGTATGTAAAGCTAAATCATTTTGAAGATCAAATTATAGGAGACAAGAAAAAAGGTGTGCAGACTAGAAGAAGGATTGCAGACGATTCCAAGATTGAGCCTAACAATGTCAATGAAGCCTATAATGATGAACACTGGATGGAAGTTATGAAGGAAGAACAGATGTAGATTGAAAAGAATGATACATTGATTCTTTTTCCTAGACTTAAAGATAAAAATCTAATTGGTACTAAATGGATCTTTCAGAATAAGTTGAATGAACAAGGTGAAGTAGTTCAGAATAAATGAAGATTCGTATGTAAAGGGTATTCACAAATGGAAGGTATTGATTTTGAAGGAACTTTTGGGCCTATTGCCAGAATTGAAGCTATTAGATTATTTCTAGTTTATGCCGCATATAAGAACTACAAAGTCTAGTAAATGGATGTGAAGTCAACCTTTTTGAATGGTTAGTTAGAAGAAGAGGTATATGTTGAACAGACGGATGGAGTTCAACTGACTGATAATGAAGACATGGTTTGCCAATTGAAGAAAGCTCTATACGGACTCAAGCAAGCCTCCAGATCCTAGTATGCTGGACTAGACAAATACTTACTAAAACTTAGATTCAATAAAGGTATTGCTAACAACAACCTGTACTTTAAGTTGGATCATGAAAAAGAGTTGATTATTGAAGTCTTTGTTGATGAAATTATTTTGGAGGTGATGATGATCTATGTATGAAGTTTGTTGATGAAATGAAAAGTGAATTTGAAATGAGTATGATTAGAGAGATAAAGTTCTTTTTGGGATTACAAGTCACTTAGTTAGACAATGGGATTTTCATATCTCAGTATAAATATGAGAGAGAGTTGCTAAAGAAGTTTTTCATGGAAGACTCAAAGCCTATTGGTACACCCATGGTAACTAGATGCAAGTTAACATAGAATGATGATTATCCTAAGGAAAATCAAACAAGATATAGGTCAATGATTGGAAGACTGCTCTACTTAACTTAGACTAGACCAGACATCATAAATGTTGTGCATATGGTTGCTAGATATCAAGCTAATCTGAAAGAATCTCATGTGACTATCGTAAAGAGAATTTTTAGATACCTTAAAGGAACAGTTGATTTTGGGCTTTGGTATCCAAAAAATGATGATCTTACTTTGAGTGCCTATACTGATGTGGATTGGGAAGGAGATGTAGATGATAGGAAAAGCACTAGTGGTGGTTCCTTCTTCCTAGGGAAGAAGTTCGTGTCTTGGTTGAGTAAAAAGAAGAATTTCATTTCCCTATCTACTGCTGAGGCAGAGTATATTACTACTGCAAATAATTGTACTCAAGTGTTGTGGATGAAATAGATGCTAAAAGATATCAAAGTAATATATGATGAGCCTATTTCCATATATTTTGACAACTCAAGTGCAATAAACATATTGAAGAATACAGTGCTACACTCTAAGACCAAGCATATTTAAATCATGTTTCATTTCCTAAGGGAGAAAGTGAGTGAGAAAGAAATCAGATTGGAGTATGTGCTTGCCAAATAATAGATTGCAGACATTTTCACCAAGCTATTGTCAAAGGATACTTTTGAGTATCTTAGAGGGATGTTAGGGGTGATTACCCCTCCTGATAAGAACTAGAGATGCATTTACTTGCATCAATCCATGTATTTCATGATTATATTTTGATCTTGATTGATGTTTTTGTGGCTGCTACTTAGGGGGAGTAGTCAGATGTGCAGATATGTGGTTCATAGCTTGTATATGAAAAGATAAAGTTTATCTTTTCCATTGATGTCAAAGGGGGAGAAGAGTCATGTGAAAAACTGGTGATTATCTTAGGAGAAGAGCCTTGTGGGGAGAAGATCATGTGAAAGATTTGAGGAATGAAGAATTAGAATCTAAGGGGGGGTAAGTGTTGATTGAGAGATGTGTTGAAGGTGTTTTCACATCATGTGTTGCCATCAATGCCAAAGGGGGAGATTTTTGTATGGTGTAGTTGTGTTGCTAATATGTGGTTGTCATTGATGTCAACACTATTAGCATTGATGTATTGTAAGTTGTATATGTCGAGGATATTGAGAAAATTGTTAAAGAAAGAGTTGCAAGTTCACAGTGGAATAGTGAAGGTCATGAAGGTGTTTTTCTTAGTGCATTGGTGATCAATCATTGAGGAATAAAGGGTTTATTGCTAAGTGTATCTAGTTTATCCACTGAAATTTTTAAAGGTCCACATAAGGATTTGATTGTGTTATGAACATTTATGTTCTGACAATTTTTATGTGACTTCAGTTAGTGTTCCTGATTGAAGTTGATGCGATTCTAGTAATTTTATTTGTTGTGGATGCTTCTCTATTGATTCATGATACTTGTGGATGTTTCTAGATCATGCTCTATCTTTGTTGCATGTCCATGTTGATGGGTGTTCTTGCACGGTCAATGATTTTTCTCTTGTGTGTTCAGGTTTTTATGTTCTTGGCCAACATGGTGGTTGTAACATATAGTGGATCCTTGGAGATTAAAATTTGAATGTTTGGTGCACTCGAGGATATTGTTTTAAGTATTCATTATGTTGTAGCTGATGGTGTTTGATTCACATTGAAAATTTACTTGTAAATTTGGGCTTACATTATGTATATGTTTTATATTTTATTTTTTATTTTGGTTGACAAATTTTTTGATGTAATTCCATGTTTCCAGATATATTAGAGTGATTTCTTGAGTGAAGTGAAGTGTGGATAGAAGTAGAGAAGTGCTAGAGGAAGAGCAAGTGTGTGAACATTGATCTAATCATTCTATTGCATAGTAGAGTGTGAAGAAGTTTGAGTGAAATGTGAAGGAGTGTTTATGTGCTTAACTGAAACTATAATTAGGCTTTTGTAGAACCTATTTTCTTAGTTAATACCCTGTGGATGTAATCTGAATTACTGTAAGACAACATGTCTTCTTCGACAGTAAGCCCTCTTGTATTTGAGTAGTGTGCTCTAGGTAGTGTGCCTGAATGCATGTGCATTCCCATTATTCTTCTTTATACTTTTAATAGGGTATAATATTGTGGACTAACATCCACCGTGGGTTTTCCCCTAATAGGGCTTCCACGTAAAAATCTTGGTGTTCTTTGTGTTTCTGATGTGTTGATTGTTCATTCATCAGATCTAAGATTAAGTTTAGTTAAGTTTGAAAAGTTTAAATATTTTGTGACAACTGATTCAACCCCCCTCTCAATTGTATGTCCTATTTTTTCCAATAGTTATCTACACAACCACAGCATTAGGAACTACATCCTCCAACAGACATTCATTAATTTCTGAAAAATATTTTTATCTAACTATTAGAAATCCAATTTGAGGGTAGATGTATTCCCCCCCTTGATTCTACTTGCTTTATAGAGGTGGAATCAAGGTAGCAATCTAGCCATGTCAAATAAGAAACATCATATCATTGGGATTTTCCAAGTACCATACCACATAATGATAGATGAATGATGATGTCAGGTGAATCTAGACATGTCGAATAAGAAACATCATATCATTGGGAATTTCCAAGTACCATACCACATAACAATAGATGAATGATGATGTTGGGTGTGGAATCACAATTCCAACGCATCAAAAAACATTGAAAATAGATTACCCTAGCTCCTATTAGGTTGATTTGAATAGTATCTACATTATGAGTTCTTGAAAAAAAATGATAATCATATATGAACGTGCAAAAGTAAAAAAGAGAGGAAAAGTGATTAAAAGAAGGAGAAGAAAGTAACTTGTCACTTACTATTCATTTTACCTTTGTGTAGCTTGAAAGTGATGTGTGAACATCCAAACAACTACTATAATGGAGAATCTTTTTGGGATGTTCATGTAGCATATAGATGTTTGTATGTATAGTCATCCACACATAAATTCACCATAGCATTGAGAAAACAATCCATAAAAGATCGGTACTTCACATTCTAATCAAATTATTCTTCAAATATATTTATTTTTCAAACTATATTTATGACTTTGTCATAAATTAAATAAAACATATAATTACAATATTTTTTTTCATTTTCCCACTATTTTACAATTCTTATTATGAACTTCAATAATAATACAATCTTAAATTTAGACAAATTGCCCATATTTTTATATCAAGAGGCATTTCTCACTTACAACATAAGCTTTCATAATTCCATGTACATAAAATTAAAAAAAAACAACTAAAAAGAAAAGATAAATGATTTTTAGAATATAAGATAAAGATAAAAGGAATTTTTTATTTTTTTTTAAAAGAATTTTAAAAATAATTTTAGATTTTAATTGGGAGAGGAAAATTAGATAATATAATAATGAAATAATAGAATAATATTTTATTTAAGATAAGAATAATTGAATATTTATAATTAATTAAAGTATTTTAGAGAATAAGATAATATTTTTATATGTTTATTGAGTTTATGGTTAGGGTTCAATTAGCATTATGACTAGAGCTCAACTAGGGTAAGTATTAGACTTAGGATTAATGTTAGAGGTTATATTCAATAAAGATTAGGGCTAGCATTATAGTTAACCTTACTTTTCAAAAAGGGTTAAGATTCAGTTAGAATTAAACATAGGGTTCATATAGTACACGTGTAGGTAAATTAGTTTATAAAAGTTCACAAATAGTGAAATCAAACTTTGTGTCTCATAACATTTTTTATGGTGAACAAGTATAATTTAAGAAAAAATTTAAATAAAAAAACATATTAAGGACATCTATTTTTTTATTTGGACAATTAAATTTTAAAGCTCTATTATTTATATTATTTGAGCATTTATTGATAATGTTAATTAATTCCTTAATTGTATATTTTATTGTAATAATAAATTAAAATAATAAAAATATATATCTATAATGATATCTCTTGCATCTTTTACATATTTTTTCAACTAATTTTAAACATACACCTCAAAAATGATATGTCTCCACATATTCTAGATAAATTTCTATCACTTTTCATTAAACATAGGTTAATTGCTTTATTTACTTTAACTCTACTATGAATTAATTGGTTTATAAATTACTTTATAAAAAAGTACTTACTCGTTGGTGGGGTCATGTCAACATGTTAAAGTACCCACTTAGTATTTTTCGTCTGCAAACTCTACAGAATAAGTTTTCTCGTGCTTGTAAGTTTTAGGGCAACCCGCAAATAAAACACAGAGATTTAAAGTTCAAGTTGTTTTAACGCATCCTTGAGCAAATTCGATCTGTTGTAGTTGGGCGTGGAAACGAATCTGAGAGACATGCTACATCCACTCTCAGTATTCGCGTAACCGATTAATAATGGAAAGTCTAGTTCCTGTTATTGGCAAACTTACTGAGGTGATAGCACTAAAAGCAACTGAAGACATATCGCTGGTTTGCAACTTCACCCGGGACTTTCAATGGTTGCAAGAGAAACTCATAAGTATAAAAGATCATCTCCAATATGCAGATTCATCGGCTGTACAAGATAAGCTTGTCGAAAGATTGCTGGACCGCTTGCGGGTTATTGTCTGGGACGCTGAGGACATTGTTCAACAGTGTGTTGTTCGTCCTCTTTACACTGACACTGTAACTGGATATAATTTAAGGTTTCGCTTTAAACTGGGAAACAGAATTCAAAAGCTTAAACAGAAAAATTGATAAAATTATTGCAAATGGAAACGAGCAGAATCTGTTCCGTGATTTACTGCCGCAACAAGCCGAACAACAATCCAGCAGTGCAGCGGTGAAGGAGAATTGTCACCCGTCCCGTGATTCATGCCCTGTAGGGATTGAACCCAAGCTTGAAAAGCTCATTACCAAGATAGATGACTCACCTGCTTCTGTCATTTCTGTGGTGGGACAAGGCAGAGTAGGTAAAACATTTCTTCTCCAAAGCCTTCTTCACAGAACAGAAAAACACTATATGCATTCAATCTGGCTTTCCATATCACAGTCATATTCTGTTCATAAATTACAGTGTGATTTAGCGACACACATGGGGGATTTGAAGGATACGGTTAAGGATGTAACTGAAGAGCGAGCAGCGGACCTGATTCTTGCCCGTTTAGAAGGAACGAAGTCTTTGATCGTGTGGGGTGACGTCTGGAGGTACTCAGAACAGGATA
Organism: Sequoia sempervirens; assembly: GCA_007258455.2. NCBI lineage: Eukaryota > Viridiplantae > Streptophyta > Pinopsida > Cupressales > Cupressaceae > Sequoia > Sequoia sempervirens. Next base: position 380,880,427 of record VDFB02271358.1, read on the forward strand.
ATATCATTAAGCGCCTTGGTCTTCCTATTTACCATGAAAGTCAATGTAAAGTATTAGTTACAACCAGGAGTATGGAAATTTCCGAAAAGCTTTGCGCTGTCGCTTACAAGATGGAGCCCTTATCAGAGCAAGATAGTTGGCAGCTGTTCTGTGCGCATGCTTTCGGGGGTAATCCTCCCCCAGATCACCTTCAAGTGATAGCTTCTGAAGTTGAAAAGCAATGCAACCGCTTACCACTGGCTCTCAAGATAATAGGAGCTTCTTTCTACGACATCGAAGATATAAGACAGTGGACATTCAAATTAGGTCAGCTGAGGAAAATTGACGGTGATGAGAAAAAACAAGTTATGCAGATTCCTAGACTGAGTTATGACTTCTTGGAGCCAACTCTTAAGCCCTGTTTTTCTTATTTATCATTATTTCCTGACTATAAGTTAATAGATATGGAATATCTCATAAATCTCTGGATATCGGAAGCGTTCATCCCTCAGGATAAACACCAGTGTGAAGGGCAAAACCAGTGGGAAGTTGCTTGCGGTTATGTTGATCAGTTGGTCAAGCTGTGCTTGCTTGAAGTAGAGGAGGATGAGCATCTTGTCAAACATTGCAAGGTCCATGACTTGCTGCACGATCTGGCAATTGATATATCTAGAAACAACCGATGTACATTTGCTGTTGATGGTGCCATCACATCTGCGAAAAGAATTTTACTTGGCAAAAAGGAGAAAGATGACGTAGTCATCGATCAACGGAGGGCATCTTGTTACATGTCTCTTTTCACTGTCATTACATCAAAACCCCATTGAAAATTTTGAAAAAAATTTCTTCAGTCCTGTGAGATCATTAAGGGTTCTCGACTTAAGCAAACCTAAGATCTCCACATTGCCCGGCTGTTTTGGAAAGCTAAGAGTTCTCAAGCTTTTAAATTATCATGCACAGAAATTAAAGAGGTACCAATCTGTGTGAAAGGTCTTAAGAGTCTCCTGTTGCTGGATCTGTCGGACTGCAAACAGCTACAAAGTCTTCCCGAGTGGATCAGTGAACTCAAGTGTCTACAGCATCTCAATATAATTGATTGCAATCATAAGCTGGTGAGTCTGCCGAAGGGAATATCAGAGCTGGTATCTTTGCGGCTATTGAGATCGAATGAGGTGAGGCTCTCTGGTCAAGACGATGGATTGTTAAAGTTGAAGGATGTTGCCAAATTAACCTGTCTTCAGGAGTTAAGCATAGAAGTTAAAGATGAAATGCAGTTGAATAGTCCCGGAAACGGAGCCCTTGCTAAGTTACTCAAGATGCGGCATCTGTCAATTAAATCTACTTCATCTAGTGCATCACATCTAGAGCAGAATCCCTCGGCCCTGCAGGATCTACAAACACTTAAACTGATGAAATTTGCTGTCCCAAATTTCGTGTGTGAGCTAACAAATCTGACGCATCTCAAATTAGTGGCCTGTGAATCTAGCAATTTTCCGGAATTAGAAGCAATGCCTAACTTGATAAGGTTGTTTTTAGATTGTAATAACAGTTTTACAAAAATACCAAAGGCGTTTGGAAAGTCATCCCGGTTTCCCAAGCTACGATATCTGACTATTTAGAATTTCTCTCTTTTGGAGGAGCTGCCGGATTTGGAGGAGGGAGCGATGGCCGTCCTGGAGGACTTCTATGTAGGATTTTGTCCGCCACTGTATAAAGCTCCCGAGGGATTAAAATGGCTGACAAGACCAGCGAAGTTCCACTACAGCGGCTATAAAACCGATGAGTTGAATAAAGGCGCGGAATTTGGAATAACATCAAAGCAGAAAGTCCGCATGTCAGCATCGCTGAGTCTTTTTTTTAGTTAGTTTGTAATTATGAATTCACAGATAAATTGCGTGAAGGCCGGCAAGTTGGCATAAAATCAAAGCAAAAGAAGCGCATACGGACTTCGTAGGATAGTATGCATCAAACAATTTATTTACTTATTTCGTAATTTATGAATTTGTATCAGTACAAAACTAACGGTTACAATAATTTGTTATTAGTCGGGTTAGTTTTTTTAATTAGTTTGTCAGCCCATAAATAATTTACTTTCCCATTGGTTTTGAATTTAAATTAAAAAAATTCCATAGAATTTTTTTTTTTTTTTATAAATTAGATGTTAATGGATAGTTATATTTTTTTTTTTGTTTATTTGCTATTATAATTTGTGCATTTTAAAATATAAAGATTTATAATAGTTTAATTGGTTTGTTGTAAAATATTTTTTTATATATTTTATTAGGAAAATATAAATTTATAATCAATCAAATATCATCCAAAAAGAAGTTAATTTGTTTTCCAAAGTTTATATGTATGTAGACATACCATGTATAATTTATGTGGCAGCAAGCTAATAAAATGTCATGTAGTAAGAAAATATACTATTTTCTAATGTTTCCATATATGAATATTGCAGAGAATTTTTTTTTTTTTTTTTTTAATATTTATGTGCATGTATTTTAATGGATTTTGTGTGAAGGTGTGTGCATATTATACAAGTATATACAAGATACATTTTGTTCAAGCAGAGAGGTATTTTTGCTTAATTTTCTTTTGAGCCAATGCTCTTCAATGTGAGTGAGGTTTTCTTATATCTATTTATGATTGTATTTTATGTTTTGTATAAACTAGCAATTGCACCTTAGTGTGAAATGGGTACACTGAAGAAGTGTGGAAGGTCAACTATGATAAATTTTGGTATATTTTTTTGCATACACTTACTAATTACTAATTTTGGTCAATTTAGGCCATTCAACAAATGATGTTGTTTATGCAACAAAGGTCTCAATGGAGAAGTTATAAATTCAAATCCACTATGCATCCACTTACAAGAATCCAAACATGATTGAAATAAAAGCTTTGAATTAGGAAGATAATTAGGTTCCATTACCAACAGGCTCATGTTATGTTTGCAATAAGGAGGGAGGGACAAACAGACATATAGGGATAGAAAGAGGGAGAGATAAAGGGGGGAAGAATGAGAGAGAGAGAAAGGGAGAGAGAGGGATAAGGAGATAGAGATAGAGATAGAGATAGAGATAGAGATAGAGATAGAGATGAAGATGGAGATGGAGAGAGATATGGAGAGGAGAGAACAAGAGGGATAGATAGATGTGGAAGAGATAAATATATAGAGAGGGACAGAGAGGGGGAGATAAAAATATAGAAATAGAGATAGGAAGTGATATATAGAGAGATAAAGATAGAGGGAGAGATGGAAGAAGAAATATGGAGAGATAGAGATCTAGAGAGGCAAAGAGATATAGATATAGAAGTATAGGAAGAGGGATGAGGGAGAGAGAGAGGGATGGAAAGAGAGAGGGAGACATTTCTAAAGATAAAGGGGGGAGGAAAATAGAGGTAGAGATTGAGATAGAATGAGAGAGGAAGAGGGAGACAAATAGATAGAGAGATAGAGGGAGAGGGAGAGGGAGAGTAGAGAGATATATAGATGGTTAGATAGAGTGATAGAGAATTGAGATATAAGGAGATATAAAGAGTGGAGGAGAGGGAGAGAGTAGTGAGAGATAGAGATATATGGGAAGAGAAAGAGAGAGATAAAGATATATGGGAAGAGAAAGGGAGATAGAGGTAGAGATAGATAGATGGATAGGGGGATAGGGAGGGAGCGAGGGAGGGAGAGATGGGGAGAGATAGAAAGGGGGGAGATAGACAAAGGGAGGGAGAGAAAGGAAGAGAGATAGGTAGAGGAGGGAGAGATAGAGAAGAGGGAGAGGGAGGGAGAGAGATAGGTTGAGGAGGAAGAGAGAGGAAAGGAGGGAGGGAGAGAGATAGGTAGAAAAGGGAGAAAGAGAAGAGGTTGGAGAGAGGGAGAGAGAAGAAGATGGGGGAGAGGGGGAGAGATAGCTCAAAGAGATAGAGATATATAGAGGAAGAGGGAGAGTGAGATATAGAGAGATATAGATGGTGAGATAGAGTGATATAGAGATAGAGCTATAAGGAGATATATAGAGAGGAGGAGAGGGATAGAGACAAATAGATAGACAAACAAAGAGAATAAGAGATAGATAAATAGAGAGGGAGGGAGAAATGGGGGAGATAGAGGGAGGCATAGAAGTAGGAAAAGATTATGATAAATTTTGGTCAATTTTTTGCATACATTTAAATGATGTTGTTTGTGAAACAAAGGTCTCAATGGAGAATTTATAGCTTCAAATAAACTATGCATCCACTTACGGCGATCCAAACATGATTGAAATAAAACCTTTAAATCGAGAAGATAATTAGGCTTCATTACCAACAGGATCATGTTATGTATGCAATAAGGAGAGAGGGAGAGAGGGAGAGGTAGGGATAGAAAGAGGGAGATATAGAAGGGGGAAGAGCAAGAGAGAGAAGGGTAAGGAGATAGAGATATAAAGGAAGATAGACATAGAGGTGAAGAAGGAGGAGAGGGATATGGAGAGAAGAGGAGGGAGAGATAAAGAGAGAGGAGAGAGAGAGAGATAGATAGAGATGGAAGAGATAAACATATAGAGAGGGTTAGAGAGGCAGATAGATGGAGGGATATAGAGAGGGAGACATTTCTAGAGATAAAGTGGGGAGAGGAAAATAGAGGTAGAAATTAAGATAGAGTGAGAGAGGAAGAGGGAGACAAATAGATATAGAGTTATAGGTAGAGGGAGAGATAAATAGAAAGAGATACAGGGAGATAGAGAGAGAGAGATAGAGAGGATAAGATAGAGAGATATAGAGGAAGAGGGAGAGATAAAGAGATATAGATGGTGAGATGGAGTGATACAGAGATAGAGATACAAGGAGATATATAGAGGGGAGGAGAGGGAGGGAGGGAGGCAGAGAGAGAGAATTAGAGGTAGGTAAATAGAGATGGAGAGAAGGAGAGAGAAATAGGGGGAGATAGAGAAGGGGAGAAAGTAGGGGGAGATACAAATATATGAGAAGAGAAAGAGAGAGATAGAGATAAATGGGAAGATAAAAGGAGAGAGAGGTAGGGATAAAGAGATAGATTGGGGGATAGGGAGGGAGCAAGGGAGGGAGAGATGGGGAGAGATAGAGAGAGGGAGGGAGAAAAACGAAGAGAGACATGTAGAGAAGGGAGAGATATAGAAGAGGGGGAGAGAGGGAGAGAGATAGGTTGAGGAAGAGATAGAAGAGGGGGAGAGGGAAAGATATAAGTAGAAGGAGAGACAGAAGAGGGGGGAGAGGAGAGAGGGAGAGAGATACGTAGAGGAAGAGAGGGAGAGATAGCTCATGATAGAGAGGTAGAGAGATATGTAGAGGGAGAGAGGGAGAGATAGCTACAAAAGATAGAGAGGGAGAGATAGCTAAAAGAGATAGAGAGGGAGAGATAGAGAAGACAAGATAGAGATATATAAAGGAAGAGGGAGAGGGAAAGATAGAGAGATATAGATGGTGAGATAAAGTGATATAGAGAGACATATAAGGAGATATAGAGAGAGGAGAAGAAGGAGAGAGAGAGACAAAGAGATAGATAAAGATAGAGAATTATAGATAGATACATAAAGATGGAGAGAGGGAGAGAGAAAGAGGAGAGATAAAGAAAGGGAGAGAGAGAGACAAAGAGATAGAGAGAGACAAAGAGATAGAAAAAGATAGAGAATTATAGATAGATACATAAAGATGGAGAGAGGGAGAGAGAAAGAGGGGAGATAAAGAAAGGGGGAGAGAGAGAGACAAAGAGATAGCAAAGATAGAGAATTATAGATAGATACATAAAGATGGAGAGAGGAAGAGAGAAAGACGGGAGATAAAGAGAGGGAGAGAGAAGTAGGGAGAGATAGAGATATATGGGAAGAGAATGGGTGAGAGAGGTAGAGATAGAGAGATAGATAGGGGGATAGGGAGGGATATATAATAATAATAATACAATTTATATATTATTATATATACTTTAATTTGTATTAGATAAAATATATATTAGTTATTAGTTATATTTTGTATTCTATTTATATGTTAAATTTTTGCACTATATAAAACTATTGTAATTATTAATTATTAATAAGTAATTATTTTATTTATCATTTATTTTGTATTTATCATTTATTTTGTATTATATAAAATATATAGTATATATTAATTATGCTAACAAGTACTTAACTACATAGGGTAGAGGATGTTGTAATGTTAAAATCTAAGTGTGCTCATTATTAGAATCTTGACCTTAATTTTTATTTTAATTGAAAAATATAATACATAAAAAATTAAGTATAATTATTAAAAATATAATATATAATAATAATAAATATAAATTTATTATTTATAATTTTATTTTTTGTTATGTAAAATATATAACATATTAATTATACTAAAATATAGTTAACTATGTAGAGTAAAGGATGCAGTAATGTTAAATCCTAAATGTGCTGATTATTAGGATCTTGGTCATAATTTTCATTTTAATTAACATAAATCTCGATATTTATTTGTAAATATTACTGATAAAACTTTAACTTGAACTTTAAAAGTCACCATTTCAATTTCTAACTGACGAAAAAAATGCATCTCATTGAAATATGAAAAAACCCAAAAAAAAATGTAAAAATGAATGAAATACCAACAAACGATCCATATAGAAATCAAGTGAATACCTTGACCAATATCCATCAATAAATTTAAAGTTAAATATCCATATGCATTTATCTAAATACTGTAACATTTTATTTTAAAATACACTAATCCCAATGCACTCATTAATTAAGATTAAGGCAATCTTTTTTGTATTTATTCTTTTTAATTGGCATAGAAATTTCCACATATATAAATACACCTTTATAAATAGAAAAGAGACAAATTGTCATAGACAAATTGTAATATTAAACTTGGCCTTTTCATTAATATAACAAGTGATTCCAGCCTCGAGTTCTTGCCAATGAGCAAAAGCATTTATATCAAAAAGAGAGTATAGGGAAAAATGTAATGAATAAAATTTGAATTTGTATTAAATCTTCATAAGTTTAGCCACTAAAGCTTGGCAAAAACATGGGTTTCTTACCAAAATTAATAGTGGGAGATGCAACCTTAAGAAAGGAGCAAAAATGTCTCAAGTTTATCTTAACATGGCTTATATACTTTTCCTTCGTAGCATGGACTGTATATGGAGCAAGCCCCCTTATGTCTTTATGATTTATTACTTTTGCAAAAATGGTGAATTTTATATTTGTCCTTATTCTAAATTTTCACCTGACATGTGCCAAAAAACAGCCTAAAATCTTGAATGAAATTGTACACTAATTGTTTGACTAAAAAAAACCCAAAGATTGTAAAAAAACTATCTTGAAAATTGGTATTGTGATTCATTTTAATTGTGTCTATGTGACCAAATATGTCTATTACAGACTTTCTGATAAAATGCCTCAAAGAATAGAGAAACCAATATTACATTTCCCACAAACTGTTCAACAAGACATCTTAAATAAAAATAACCCAATATTAGATTTCATACAGACTGTTGAGCAAATGTTGCATTCAAAAGCCTGAAGAATAACAATGTGCATTACAGAGTCTGGTGCTTTGTCTCTTAGTTAAGAGGATATTCTATATTAGATTGCACAATATTCTATTTTTAAAAATGTCAGAAATAATAGAAAAAATGGTGATGTATAAGTCATTCAAAACATCAAACAAATAACTTCTCAGTTTTAACAAGGTTTTCCATGAGCTTTTTTCTACAAAATTTTCATGCTTTTTCCCCCAATGCAAAGCATACAACATTTCAGAGATAGATTGCATACAAACCTCTTGACAAAATGGCTCTTTGAAAAAATGACAAATAACAGTATGCATTGTACAAGAACCCAATGTTTTGCATCTCAATATAACAATTTAGATGTTTTTGATGGTGAGCTAGTGTCGTCCAGGGCTCGAACACTTGCATTTCTTATTACATTTGCTTGGGTTCAAACCCAAAGCCACAAAGATCATCACCCCCTTGTTACTTGGATTACATACAAACCGCTTGACAAAATGTTCTTAGAAAAAACCATAAATAACAATTTGAATTGTATGAAAACCCAATGCTTTGCATCTCAGATTCTGAATACAACAAATTAGATGTTTTGATTTTGAGCTAGTGGCGACGAGGGCTCAAACACTTGCACTAACTTTTCATGTGCAAATATACTTGATTCTTGAAGAAGAGACTACAGGGTGAGAATTTCAAATCATTTATCTCTTTGCTTTCCATTGAAGTTTGATTCTTTGAATGTCTGTAAAAAGTATGGCAATTGTCTGAATCTATCTAATTTATGCTAAAAAGAAAGTGACCTTTGCAACCATTTAATTGCAATAATGTTGTTGCCTCTGGAGATGTGCACAATTGCAATCATGTGATGTGCAATTCATATGCAATGCTTCACATAGTACATTAATCAAATTTGCTTATAAGCAAATGAATATTAGGACTATTGTGTTGAATAGCTAAATAGGAATGAAGATATATACTTAAATTATACACTCTAATCAATGTACAAAGTGAAACATTACATATGGATTCCATATCACATGTTTGTAATTATCCATAACTCTGATTGCAAAAGTAACTTGCTTTTGGCCAAAAAAAAGTTTCAAGTTTATGAATTACGTGGCATGCCATCCATTATACTCATTTTTCTATTCAATAACTCAGGTTGTTGAACTAGGCTTCTCCTCTATTTCTCACAACTCTTCCAAGGCATGATTATTACACACATTGGAAGACTTAAAATTCATTGGAAAGAAAAGAGATGAATGATGTGAGATTCTGACCCTCCAGTTTCTTGTTCAACAACCAAGAATATTTGTAGTCATACAAATCTTTGCCTCCGACACAAACTACAAGCAATGGCTCCTGTCCTAGGAATAAATTAGGAAAATGATCACAGACCATGACATATAATATGTCATTTGTAAACATGAAACATATGATTTCTAACAAGTTTCCTAATTTTCTTAAACAAAAATTATTTATAGAGCTACTCACACGAATAGAAAAAGAGATAAACATTAATTTTCAAATATAAAAAATAAGTTTTACAATTCAGACTATACAAATAGAAAGTAATATATTAAAATAAAAAAATGTGATTGGTTGATGCTGCATACCAAATGCATATCGAACGAATGCAATCATAACCTTTATAGTAGGAACTAATAAATGCTAATTTTTAAATATTGAAAATAAGCTCCTAAATTTAGACTGTACAAATACAAAGGCATATATTTAACAATTGCAAATTTAACCTATGTATCAATAGTTTATAATAATTTGTAGACATTAAAAATAGCTAAAAGTATTTGGTAATAATTTTAGTCTAACAAATAAGGGTTTTTTACTTCTTTGTATTACCTTTGCTTCTCTTTGTTTAATTTATAATTCATCAACATTGGGAAACTTTAATCTAAGTGTGCATGCAGATAGATTTCAGTATTCTTTATATTATAATTATCAGTTTGCTTATATTGCTCTATTGCATTTAATTAGCAAGTATGAAACTCTAGGCTATCAAAAACAATTAGATATGAATCAAATATCAACTCGTAACCTTCTTAAAACTGATTCTACTTGATTTGCATCAACTGGAACAACTATATTAACTAATAGACAAGCTGGAAACAAAATTTTAGAATTAGAATAAGACACTGTATAGATTTATGGATAGTAGATGTAGGCAATGATGATGAAAATTAGACTTACAACATGGCAAGTACTATAGATCCAATGTTTGTAGAAACCTCTAATGACACAAAATGAAATAAAGGTGCCAAAGTGTTGGTATAAAATACATACTCCATTGACAACACTGGGCTGAATATTGTCAAGTCCTCAAAAATGGATGGAGAAAGGTATCAGACTTAACCTGATTATTACCGACATTCACACAGAAAAAGAGAACCATACAACACAAATCCTTGAGATGTCCTCAAAATTGGATGGATAAAAGTATCAAACATAACCTAATTATTACCGACATTCACATAGAAAAAGAGAACCATACAACACGAGTCCTTGAGATAATAATTCCAATTTAGAGAAAAATGAATTTCAAAGCCTAACGTGCACTATGTACACAAATTCAAAAATAAATTGCAAGCATCAACATTTTAAAATTTTTGACTGTTTTGTTTACATTTTCCATGTTACTTTAAGAAACCAAATACTATGCAACCAAGTTCAAGCATAGTTACTTTATTTATATCCATCTAAATATTAAAAAATTGCACAAGTGAAATGTCCTGAACAATGTCTACAACCTAAATTATAAATATTATGAAAGATATACAATAGACAGTTTGGAAAAAAAAAACCACCATATTGATTTTTCTTATATTTATAAGTACTATATTAAATCAGCGCTTAGAGTAGAAATTTCCTTAGTTTTGTTTAAAATAACCCTAACACTATGGCATCTTAGAAAAATATTTCCCCTTGTTTGATAAATTTTAAATAGATGATGTAGACATGTAAAATATATTGATCGACATGGTGCATCCGATCCTGACTTACTAACATCATTTCATCATAAATCATCCCTCGGTCTAACCATTTAATCAAACCCCCCTTATCTAATTAAGTTCATCAATATTCCTCTCTTAATTAAATAAATAATTTTATCTAGTTAAGTCACTCTCTCTTGTTAATTAAATCAATCCATTTGATCTAATTAGCCCTATTTAATTAAATAATCAATTTATTTGATTAAATCTCTAAAATCTGTCTATTAAATTAAATAAATTAAAAATTTATTTGATTTAATTGAGCACCATCTCTTCTAATTAAATAAATCAAGATCCTTATTTAATTAATCTCTTGTCATATTCTACTCATTTAATTTAAATTAATCCATAAATTTGTGTTAAATAGGTCACATCATCTAACCTCTCTCATTAAATTAAATAACCCTTGATTAATTTAACCTCATCTCATGTACCATCCTCTAGATAATATAAGTTGCACATGAAAATAGATTTAATTCATTTATTAAATCTCTATTTTCCTCACAAGGCATCTTTTGGAATATTCTCTCAACTTGAATTCAAAAATTTCAAGTCAACATGTACATCCAACAAGGCAATAACTTCATCTTACATGTCCTTTGCCTTGAGCCAAGTGGCATTTATTGCATTTTCCCTTCCCTCTTACATGTCATTTCAACAAATTTGAATTTCAAATATTTGCATTTATTGGTACAAACCCCAAATCTTGCACATCCTTCATCCATTCATAGCTTGACAAGTGGCATCATGCCATTGGATGAATGTTAGTCCCACATTGCTCAAATTTGGACATTCATCCCTTTTGGAATTCTATAAATAAAGAGATCATATCCTCATTTCATCATCCATAATCTAGGCAAAGTTACCATGCTCAAATATCTCTTGAATTTCATCCGTTATCATTAAGTCATAGCTAGGTTTTGCAGATTTTATCTTGGAGTACTCACCATTCTTCATCAAAGTGGATCAATCTTCATCAACATATCGAATTGGCATCATAGGAATTGAGAAAGGGCCAATTTTCACATCAAATTGGCACCAATTCCCCCATGGGATCATGATTTTGCACATCTAATTAGGATTTAATCTTTGTTTTATCAATATTCATTGTGTTCTTTGTTATTTTCTTTCCTAGTTTGAAGTTGTAAATGGATTTCATAGGGAATCCTTGTTTTGGCTTGTGATCACTTGTCTAACTCGTTTATTCTTGTTGTTTTGTAGGTACCAAGGTTGGGGTTCTCACATTTGGGGTTCACACATTTGGCCCTCCTTCTAGCGCCACAATGAAGTAACTAAAAATATGCAAATGAAACCATCTCAAACACTCATTAGTGGGGTTAGTTTAAACATGCAAATCTACAAATACCTGCATGAAATAACATGTCTATGCTCAAGAAATGCCACAAATAACAAAAAAAGGATCAAGAAGACACTACAAAAGCAAGACAATCACCTATTCATATTGGATTGGTGTCAAATGTGCAATGACCCTTTCCCAACCCTTGATAAGCTCAAATGTTGCAAATGCAATGGTGATGAAGAGCAAAATTAGTTCTCAAACCAAGAGAGTAATTTTGCATGAAGATGTCGTTGAGTTGATGAAGATTAAGGCCCTTCATTTATAGATTTTCTTGATGAGAGAATGGCCAAACAGATGAATGTGGGACTAAATGTAAACCAATGAAAAGAGGCCACTTGTCAACTTGCCATAGGTTGAGGGATGTGCCAGATTTGGGAAATGTGCCCAAGAGAGGGAGTTTCAAATTCAAATTTGTGCAATAAATTTTGAGAAGGGGACATGAAAATGAGAAATTAATGCAATGTTGGAGGGGACAAGTCAACTTGTCATCATTTTCAAACTTGAGGGAATATTCCCCATAAATACCATGTTGAAAGAAAATAAGGATTTTAATAAATCAATAAATTGATTTATTTGTGCAAGTGGGATTATCTAGAGGATGTGATGGGTGGTTAGGTTAGCTTAATAATGATTAGAATGATTTTGACTTTTATGACTTAAATATTTGATTTATTTAATTCAGAAAAGGATGGAATATGCATTTGGATTAAATTAAATGAATGTTTGATTTATTTGATTAAAAGGTTGATGATAAAGTTTATTTAATTTTAAATTAATGACCTTAGGAGATTGAAATTAATGGGATTACTTGATGAATGGATGAAGGTGAACTTGATCAATTTGATTAATTGACCTAATTGAATGCATAATGTTAATTTTGCATGTCTACATTTTTCCCCTCTTTGAAGCAATGTACTTGTTGCATTGGTTCAAAGAATAAACTTGTCATGATCAAAATTCAATTTTTTTTAATTTTTTCGGATGCCCCAGCGGAAACAAGTACACTAGTACAATGCCCCCTCGAGAGATTGAGTGAAAATATTCTATTTAAGGGTCGATCTCACGATAAAGAGGTTCAAGATGGATGGTTACAAATTATGATGCAAATGAGATGGTTTTTTAAGATGCTTAGAATAACAAATCTATATTATCTTAAAAAACTTAAATGATGATATGGTGTATGAGATGGATGAGATTGATGATGTGATATGCCATGATTATGCAAATGTATGATTTATGAGATGCTTAGACTAACAAATCTATATTATGATGATGATATGTAGAATACTGATGGTTTGTGGATGCAAGATGGATGCACTGGTGATGATGATTAACTATTCATGACGTGATGTTAGTGCTTAAAAGAAGACATTAGATGATTACAAGAGGATCCAACAAGCTGACATCATGAGAGATGATGATGAGAAATGATGATGATAGATGGATGATTTGTTTATCAAGGATTGGGATTTTAAAAAGGGTCACTTACCTTATGTTTGATAACACACATAAGTACGATGCATCAAAGTATAAAGGACCAGGATGGCATGGCACTTAGTGTGATGGACTTTGACTCAACAAATAGATATGAGTATTCTTTTTCAAACTTGACATACAGAAACCTTGCTAGGATGCACTTTAGAAGTTTCAAACACCTCGGACCAAAACATGGAAAGGTATAACAAATCAATGTAATAGTCAACAAGCTATCCAAAACATCCTCTATACATATCTAACAAAGCATGTATTCACCAAGTTATTTTACAAGAACATCCAACAAGCATAGTAGAAAAAATGATAATGATTGTTTCCCCATTCCTATCTCTCTAAATCCTTTGTTCGGATATCATCAAGAGGTCCTTGGACTGAGCGCAATAAGATAAGTCAAAAGACAAAGATAAAGCACACAAACAAGCTGATGTTCTTCAATACCACTAACCAAAAGGGAATGTTTTTTTAAGGATAAGAACTGAAACTTATTGCCAAAAGATAATGCCCATTGTAGGAAGGATACGTCCTAGGACATGTTAGTGGATGGTGGCATGTCATTTCGTTTATCCAAAGTGTTCCTTCTGATAAATAATGCCCATTGTAGGAAGGATTCATCCTAGGAAATGATGTTATCAGATGATTGATATGGGAATATTTGGATGATGGGCTTTTGACACAAAGAATTGACCAACTTGCTTACATACTAACTTAGACCTGAGACTTGGCATTTTTGAGTTTTCACTTTTAACTTGCTAGACTTGTTTCTAACTGTTTCACCAAAGGTTGAGGATGATGATTAGTTTATTATGAGTGGTGTTATTGTGGGTGCAAGCAAGATGAGATGGATGGATTTTTTCAAATATTTGGATGTTTTTGGAGTTTCACAATGTTTTGAGGCTGTTTTTGGTATTTTTTTGAGATTTTCAAATGTTTTGATTTTTGATTTTCCAAATGTTTTTGGGATTTTCTGAGATTTTGACCAAGAGACTAACCTAAGGACCTATCCTAGGGGTCTCGAGGGCTAATCAATAGATTAGCTTTTCCTACGTTATACATGCAGAGACCACGTAGTTCGACTAATGACTTGACCAATTTACCAATGAAGATATACATGATGAAATGTCAGCTTATTATTATAGACTCCTAAAGGACTAACCTAAGTGTCTCAAGTGATGATCACAGATCTACCTTGCCTATGTTCAAGCTCAAAGATGGCGTAATTCGACAAGACGACTCTATTTTTTCACTTTTTTAAATGAGTTTTTGACCTATTTTTGGATTTTGATATGTTTTGATGTTTTTGTATTTTCTAATGTTTTTGGATTTTTTAGTTTTTAGGACTTTAAGAATATACATGAATCTGATCCGATGAGAACGTGCCCCTAGTGTGACACAATAGACTACTTCGATAAAGGTAGGATAAACTAACCTTGCAGATGGGTCGAATAGTACTAGGAGGGATCATGATACGAAAACAGGACCAAGCTATGGTGTGGATGTGAGTGGATGAGTGATGGATGGAGACCTGAATGCGATGGATGATGGAAGTGAAATGGATGAGCAATTCTGAACAAGCCATATAGATCTTGGTGGATGGAAAATGCTTATTTACACAGGGCACCTATTTGCCAGGTTTTCACCAAGGTATTTGTCCAAAGTGCCACCAAAGTGGTTTTCACTAGAGGATGATTTTTCTCTTTACTATTTTTTTTATCCTTTTTCTATTTTTTTTGAATTTTTTACTTTTTTGATTTTTTTGTTGTCACCAAGACACCTGTTTGCCAGGTTTTCGCTGAAGTAACCATTTTTTAGGACATTTTCTAATTTTTTGGATTTTTAGTTCTATACCTTGAAAAATTTGGGCATAAAACTTTTTGAGATGGGAGCTATTCATGGGCTCCTGTAGAGGTTCCCCATTGGGTATTGATAACTAATATGCCCCTGACTTATAACTTGCTATTATGACGAACGGTCCTAACCAATTAGGTTCGAACTTGCCTTTGTTGCTTGGGTTTGGGACATTTTTCTGATTTTCTTTTAAGACTAGTTCTCCAACTTGGAACATCCTACTCTGATTTTCTTAGTGTGGCTCCTTTTGAGTCTATTCTAATTGACTTGCAAATGATTCAAAGCATCTATCTGTCTCTCATCTAGTAGCTTTAGCTCATTTAGTCTTGATACCTGGTACTCTTTATCTGTGATGAGGTTTTGCAGTGATATCCTGAGGGATGGGAGCTCAATCTCAATGGGGAGTACCGCTTATGATCCGTAGACCAAGGAAAAGGGGGTTTCTCCAGTGGGTGTGGATGCTAGTTCAATAGGCCCAGGGGGCGGGATTAAGTTGCAGATGGTAGTCATGACTTGTGTCATTGACTGTTCTCTTAAGGATTATTAGAATGGTTTTATTTGTAGTTTCTACTTGACCATTGCCTTAGGGATAGTATGGGGTGGAGAAGCGATGTTGGATTTTGAATTTCTCGCACAAGTCGCGGACATCCTGATTCTTGAATGGTGTCCCATTATCTGAGATAATGGATTGTGGGACACCATAGCAGCAAATGTGGTAGTTTAAGATAAAATTTGAGATCTGCTTCCTAGCTATATACATCATGGGTATGGCTTCCACCCACTTAGTAAAGTACTCTGTTGCAATTATGATGAATTTATGGCCGTTAGATGAGGTGGGTGTGATTTTCCCAATGAGATCGAGTCCCCATTATGAAAATGGCCATGGTGTGATGATGGCGTGAAGCTCTTGAGCTGGAGCATGAATGATGTCCCCATGCTACTAACATTGTAGACACTTTCTAGCATGATCATGTGCTTCTCATTCCATTGTGGGCCAATAATACCCCATCCTCAGTAGTTTCTTAGCGATGGTCATTCCACTTGAGTGCGAACCACAGATACCGTTGTGAACTTCAGTTAGAGTGGTTAATTCCTCAATATTTAAACAACAGAGTAAGGTACCTTCTATACTTCTACGGTATAGGGTATCACCTAGGATGACAAATCTAGATGCCTTTTTAACAAAGGTTCATTTTAGGTTCGATGGCAAGTCAGCAGGTATGACTCCTATGTGAAGATATGTGTAGATGTCATGGTACCAAGGATCCCTGGGACCAACAATTTTGCACACGAATTCTGATTCTGGTACCTTGAATGCAGGCACAACAAGCTGCTCAATCAAGAATTCATATTTTGGAACATTATGAGGGATGTCCATTAGGGACCTAATTGTTGCCATGGCATCTACTGCTCTGTTGTTGGTTCTAGGAATCTGCTCAAATGTTATTTCAATAAAAGATTCTTTGAGAGTCTCCACCAATTTCTTGTATGGAGTGAGCTTGTCATCCTTGGTCTGGTATTCATTGTTAACTTGATTTATGATCAACTGAGAGTCCCCATACACCTTGAGAGTTATGATGTTCCATTGTACTGCTATCCTGAGACCTATAGTCAAAGCCTCATATTCCACAATGTCATTAGTGCAAGGAAATGCTAGTTTATATGACCTTGGTATGCAATCCCCTTGTGGGGTGATGACAAAGACACTAGCTCCTGATCTGTGTTGTGTGTATGAGCCATCGAAGTATAATTTCTAGTGGTCAGCTACGTTGATCAGTTTGTTTGTTTACTTGGTCTTTATCTTTTGACTCCTATTTGCTTGTCAAGTCAAAGTTCATCTTACTGGGTACAACACCATCCTGGTTTTCTATACCTCAATGCATCGTACCACGTGTGTTATCAAACATAATAAAATTTAGCCCTTTGAAAATCCTAATTCCTCAGCAAGCAATCATGATCATCATCATTTGCATATGCATCATCTTGTGTCTTGTTGAAATGACTTCTTCTTTTCTTACTAACTGCACTAACAAGGTACTATGATAGTTGATCATTATCCCCATCATCATCATCGATCCTGCATCCACAAATTATTAGCACATCACATAAACATATCATATAGGAAACATACGCATTGCATCCTTATCATCATATAAATAGGTTATCATAAATATTTTTCAGAGATAGGCGCATCCATGCCAGTGCATTTCACCCATTACATTGCATCTCATGGCATTATATCAATCATTACATAAACATTCATTTGCATTTCATAACCATTTCAAATATCATATAAATCATCGCATACCATCTACATAAGCATATCATAATCATTTATCACATAATCATAATCAATAGCATTAGGCATACATACTTGCATAACATCATGACATCATCTCACCACTTTACGTTCACATTACATTATGCATCAGCAGATCACTTTGCATTAACATAGCATTACATCACATACATCATCATTTATTATGTTTAGGATAATAATATTTGTTATTCTACGCATCGTAAATAAACCATCTCATTTGCATCATATTACGACCGTCACATTTCATATTTCATTATCCATATCATCTCATAAATAACATCATAAAACAGTCATTGCATAAATCATTCCAAATAGGCATACACGTATAAAATTCATTACAAAATGATTCATGTATGCATACATTCATTAACATTTCATAAACAAAATTTACGTATCATTTCACATATGCACAATGGATCATATCATTTCACATATTGATCATCGCATTTGCATTATTATAAATAGACCATCACATTTGCATATCATAGGTTAACATAATATAGATCTGTTAGTCATAATCATAATGTATATATCATCATCAGAAATAAACGCATCCATAAAGACAACACTGCAAAGGCATATAGAAATAAACCATCCATGCATAAAGGAGAACACATGGCATCACGTCAAAATCAGCTCATATATATCATCAATAATGTCACTGTCATAGTACAAAGAATAAATCAGATCACTATATATGTGTTAATCAATACAAAATGCCCATCAGGCTATCCAAAATGAACCCATAATGTACAAAATATATATGTAACATCTCGATCAAGCTTAGTCCCTATGGATGCTACCCTCGTCCCTGTAACCATGACCCTCTGCTGGTTTATGGCTAGCCTGCTCTGAATACTCTAGGACCCACTCTGCTCTAGGTACAGCCTCATGATAGGACCGTTGGTAGTACTCTGCCTATCAGATGGCATCCCTGTAAGATTGCACTAACACTATACCCTGGGAGGAGGAGGCTATCATGCTCTCTATTTGTTGTCTATGACCTAGCTCAGTGGCTGCCTATACCTCCGCAGCCTGTCTCTGTTGCACAGCCTGATCCCTCTCGGCCCTGAGCTGCTCTCTCTCAACCCTTGCCTGGTCTCTCTCTGTTGTCACCACCTAAACCTGGGCCTGTAGCTACAAAATTAGGATGTCCTGTGCATCTGCCTGTCCTGATGGCTGTACCCGTGGCTGCATGTGAGGCTGATCCTCACCCTCAACTCGTGGTGGTGGGAATGGTGGCTCCTATTGCTAGTCCTACATGTGAACATCCCCGTGACCTAGCGGGGCTGGGGGCACAACTGGTGGATCCTGTCGAATCTCGACCCTCGGTCCTCACCCTTGTCCTCTCCCTCTGCCTCTAACTCTATGTGGATTTGTGTCCTCACCGGGAATGGTCTGAACTAGTCCCTGTAGGCTTGAGTGGTGTTGGGATCTGCTAGGCCCCAATCATAAGCCCATGGTCAGGCTACCAAATGCTAGAAGCTATCAACTACCTCGAAGGTAGGAATACTATGTCCCCATGACACCTGTGTCATGCTGCAGGCAAAGACGACTACATAGCCATCATCAGGCCAATCCTACGGCTCTCCAAACTGACGTTGTATGCGCTGGGTAGGTACCTCTCGATCATCGTATGCTCCCACCCCTACATGTACCGATCCTGGCGGCAGTAAAAGAGCTGGTTGACATCATTGGCCCATCCAAGCCGACCAAGATATGGTCTCCAAGTGAAAACTAGCATCTCATCTAGGACCCACCTCCAGTAGTGGATCTCATGCTCACTAGTGTGTATAAAGGACACACCGCCTCTGTATCCTGCCACCAAGGCATTGTCTGCCCCCATCAGAACTGGAATGACACATGGACGTAGCACAAAAATGTGCTCCCATGCCCAGACGTGAAGTAAAGTCACCCCAGCCCCCAGTGCTCTATCGTCCATATACATGTATGAATATAGGTCCCTGTAAAGCAAGGCTAGAAGAATAGGCCCCCATGCAAAGCGAACTAGCCTATCTCATACCATCCACTCCTAGCAATACCCCCATTCAAGACTAAAATATTGCCCTCATCTGTCTGGGGCAATGAGACCCAAAATGATAGCTACAACCGCCCAGTGGTAGGGAGGTGCAATCACCCTGTAGTGCTCTAACTCTATCTGTCCCTCATAGAAGATGATGTCCCATGTGGTGAGGACTCGACAACATCACTCATGCCCCTCATCCATATCAAAGATCACTAGTCGGCCATGAATAGGCAATCATAGAATGCACCAAACATCTTTCAGAGTGACAGTGTCCTTGCTAGTGGAGAGATGAAATGATGATGTCTTGTTGTGCCACCTCTCGGCTAGCACTAATAACATCCCCAGGTGAGGGTGCACGGGCACTGCATACACAATGTGCCACAATCTCGCAACTCCTAGTCGATCCTGGGCCCTATCACTCAGGTCCCGCAAAATGCTCACCAAATCTCCTGACCGGTGCTCCCGAGAGTAGAGCTCCCTCGCTGCATCCAACATCAAGGAAGGTCAACGTGTTAAAAATTTTGAATTTTTTTGGTCAAACGCTCCAAAAACATCCTGAGCGGCGTAGTTTGTGATGGCATTGCAGTTTGATTTTACCCAAACTCCAAAGCTTGAGCCCAAAAAAGAGCAAAAATGTACCGCCGCGGTGTACTTTCCCTTCCAGCATTGCAATTTGCTTAAAATGGTCGACATCGCGTCGCAGTTTATCAAATCAACCCGTCGAGCCCTAGCCTAGTGTTGGTGTTTGTAAACTTTGAACTACACTGCTATGACACAAAATAGCATCGTGTGACATAGTTTGAATGGCAAGCGGTGCTATATAGTGCCGCTGGAGGCAAGCAGCTCCTTTAAAGCATTAATTAAGGCATTAAATGGAAAAACAAGCTTGGGTAAGGGTCACATACTAGTGCCCCGATGCCAGGTGGTCACCGATATGTCCAAACTCGATTAGTGATGTGTAGGGGAAGCTATCATTGTGCCATATCACTAGAGGGTCAGAGCTCAAATCTCAAGGTTGCTAGAAGAGGTGTGTGAAAATGACTTGAAAGTGACCCCTCAGGTCCCTGTTAAGCCTAAAAATTAGGGTTTTTTCACATTGTTTGGCTGTCATGCTAGGGTTTTAGATCCTCGAACTTGTTTTTGTCTGGTTGAGGCTTGTTTTTATTATTTTATTGCATTTAGACATGTTTTTAGCCTCCCAAAACCCTTTCAGACCTTTTGGATATTTTGTCATCTTTTTTCGTGAGATTGCCCAAAAAAATTAAAATTTTCGTTTGATCTCTCGATGGGGCATTATAATGGCATGTTTTCTCTCGCCATGCAATAGTGGGGCAAGTTTTTAAAATATAAAAAATTTTGGCTTTGATTGAGATCGTTTATTCTTTGAACCAATGCAACGAGAGCATTGCTTCAAAGAGGGAAAAAATGTAGACACTTAAAATATACTGATTGACATAGTGCATCTGATCCTGACTTACTAACATCGTTTCATCCTAAATCATCCCTTGGTCTAACCATTTAATCAAACCCCCCTTATTTGATTAAATTCATCAATATTCCTCTCTTAATTAAATAAATCATTTTATCTAGTTAAGTCACTCTCTCTTGTTAATTAAATCAATCCATCTGATCTAATTAGCCCTATTTAATTAAATAATCAGTTTATTTGATTAAATCTCTAAAGTATGTCTATTAAATTAAATAAATTAAAACCCTATTTGATTTAATCTAACACCATCTCTTTTAATTAAATAAATCAAAATCCTTATTTAATTAATCTCTTGTCATATTCCTTTCTTATTTAATTTAAATTAATCCCTAAATTTGAGTTAAATAGGTCACATCATCTAACCTCTCTCATTAAATTAAAAAATCCTTGATTAATTTAACCTCATCTCATGTACGATCCTCTAGATAATGCAAGTTGCACATGAAAATAGATTTAATTCATTTATTAAATCTCTATTTTCCTCACAAGGCATCTTTTGGAATATTCTCTCAATTTGTATTCAAAAATTTCAAGTCAACATGTACATCCAACAAAGCAATAACTTCACCTTACATGTCCTTTTCCTTGAGCCAAGTAGCATTTATTGCATTTTCCCTTCCCTCTTACATGTCATTTCAACAAATTAGAATTTCAAATATTTGCATTTATTGGCATAAACCCCAAATCTTGCACATCCTTCATCCATTCATAGCTTGACAAGTGGCATCATGCCATTGGATGAATGTTAGTCCCACATTGCTCAAATTTCTACATTCATCCCTTTTGAAATTCTATAAATAAAGAGATCATATCCTCATTTCATTATCCACAATCTAGGCAAAGTTACCATGCTCAAATATCTCTTGAATTGCATCCATTATCATTAAGTCATAGCTAGGTTTTGTATATTTTAGCTTGGAGTACTCACCATTCTTCATCAAAGTGGATCAATCTTCATCAACATATCAAATTGGCATCATAGGAATTGGGAAAGGGCCAATTTTCACATCAAATTGGTACCAATTCCCCCATGGGATCATGAGTTTGCACATCTAATTAGGATTTAATCTTTGTTTTATCATTATTTATTGTGTTCTTTGTTATTTTTTTTCTAGTTTGAAGTTGTAAATGGATTTCATGGGGAATCCTTGTTTTGGCTTGCAATCACTTGTCTAACTCATTTATTCTTGTTGTTTTGTAGGTACCAAGGTTGGGGTTCGCACAGATGAATTTATAAATAAGGATAAAGAAAAAGATACACACAAAAATATACATTTCTATATCAACATGCATATAGAAAGACACACAAAGAAAGAGACAAACATATGTACACACATGCATGCATATAGAGATACACACATAAACAATCATTGGAGTAAATGTTTTTATTGTGAACTCTTACACAAACAGGAGTGGTGTGTTTTGAAGGGATTGCTATGGAGGCTTACTAGAACCACTAGTTGTTGCTCCAAGCTTGTGGGCACTCATACAAAGACACTGGAAAAGACTCAAATTGATAGATGAGCTTAAAAGATGAGGAAATTTTGAGACTTGCTTGAATTCATGCTGAAAGGGCAGGCAGATTTGGGAGCTTATTCTTGGGACTTTATTCAAGTGTCAACACTGGAGGTGTTTTAGGCAACACTTCACTTATCTTTTGGAGTTGTGGGAGGACATAGAGACTACAGTTCTTACTCTTATAATTTTGAGCTGTGGTTGCTAACTAGAGTTGTATTTAATATTTATTTGTGTCCTTTGAATTATGGAGGTGAAGGGCAACAATTCCTTACTATTTTTGTGCAATCATTCTTTCCTTATTTGCATTACAGTTTGTGTTGTTCATATTCAGATATTTTTAGCATTATACTTGCAGTTATCCATGCTCAAAATATTATATTTTGTAGCTGTTGCTGCTCTTCACGTTCAGAACTTTTTAGCATCTTAGTTGCTACTATTTATGCCTTGTAGTTGTAGCTGCTCAGATTATTTTTCTATTGATGTAATTTTTTTTTCTTATTCCAATAAAAAAGAAAGCATACATTTTGTATTCATAGGTACTTCGGAAATTACATGTTACTTCTAATCTTATACAATAATAATCAGAATACAACTAAAATGTATTCATTCTATTAGTCATAGAACCATTTGATCTTTTCTAAATCAGTCACTGAGAATATTGGATTAGTAATATGAATATCTAGGTGTTTTCTTTTTCAAATTGAAAATACACCAAACAATAAAACAAAGTATTTAGTTCCAAAATCGTAGAATTATTCATTGGTTTAATACTGCCAATAATACAAGCTATTATATGGTATTTTCCATAACTTGTTTCAAACTCTCTAAACTAGCATAAGTCATATAATACAAGATAATGAGTACACATTTTTAACACTTGACAAGGTTGAGTTACATATATAATTTGAGAATTGTCATACCAAACATAGTACTATATGCTATCATGATTCTCATAAATTAGAAACAAAATATGTCTACAAAAAAATTATTTCTTATACTAGTCTATGTCTAGGTGTTGGCATAACTAAAGCAAGGAAATTTAAAAGGTTGGTTCTTATTCTCAACAAAATAACTCAATATCTATTACTTGAAGGAGATATAAAAAAACTAACTGTATTGGCTAGCTAGGTTTGAAGCTAATATAACCAAGATGTTGCCAATTATGTGACAACATCAATTGCAACAATATGGCCCAAAACCATTATAATAGGGAACACAACCAAAATATTGTATTTTTCATAAAACATCAAACACATAACACTGACATTATTGTTATGTCATGGAGGACAAAACCTTGTTGATTCTATTATATCCTCAAGCACAACCAATTTAAAGTGGTTGGGCTAATATTATGACAATTTACTATCATTTAAAAAATGATGGAAAAGGATCTAGTCCTTCAAAGGTATAAAATATGATGCATTAAATACCAAATCCAGGAAAACAAAAATCCTTTCACATTCACATCTTACTAATCTTGTCCATGGAATGGGTTTTTAATTTACAAACCTTTCCCTTTGTAAGGATATTCCATTATAATTTTAGATCGACCTTACACAGAAAACAGGAAAGTGATTGGGTAAAAGGTGCAAGTGTAGGCACAGACGCACTACACAAATACTAGTAGAATAAGAAATATAAATGTTGATCAATACTAATGAGACACAATAATGTTTTAAAATTAAAAAAATATCATATCCAACACACTAGATGTAGTATATCCAAATTAACAAGGCCATATTCAACTAAGCCCAAGAATTTTCAAAAAAGGGGATTTCAACAAATTAAAACATAAAGAAAAACCTTATATATATATATATATATATATATATATATATATATATATATATATATATATATAATGCTTTAAAACAATAAACATTTATAATTTTGTAAACAAGGCCACGAGCAAAATAACTAAGAAATTTAGATACAACTTTTAATACAAACAAAATAATGAAGAGAAAAACACACCTGAATTGGAGGCAAATATTAAGAATTCTCTATATGTGTTGGACCTGCTCTACCCTCTTTTATGGATCCTTACATCCAAACCTACATCCATGTGTGGGTAAGGAATTAAATTAAAAATTTCAGAGCAAAAATGAACAGCCCAAAATTTACTGGTTAATTCTCCATACTGCAAACAAATTTCAAAGAGGGAAAAATCATTCACTTGGAATAAGAGGCTGATATGTAGAACTACCTATTGTTGTTTTTCCACTACAGACCTTACAAAAAACTATGTACCCAATTAGATTTTGAATGTAAAAATGTATTACCCCAAAAATTCATTGGTTAATAATTAAATTGCAAACAAAATTTAAACTAGATAGAGAACCTTACCCAGTATTAAAGGAAACTATGAAGAATCTATATATTTGTTAACCCTACTCTCTTCTGCTTTGTTCAAACTTGTACCCACAAATTGTTAACCTACTCAATGCCATTCACAAAAGATCAAAACATAATCCTCAAATTTCCAGATAGGGCTACCATAGTTCTTATCTTAATTTGAGTTTTATCAAGTGAAGCTCATTGACCAAATGGCAATCCATATTTTCAAGTGTATATAGATATTCTTCAACATCAAAAGATTAAGGGATAGTCAAGTTTTCCAAAAGCCAAGGGAGCCATGTAACCCCAAAATTAATTCTGCTCGTTGGAGAAACCAACTGAAAAAGAAAGGAAATGAATTTCTGGTGAAGTAGGAGACTACTAGAACCCTCTTAATTGGAAATATGCAACAAAGTTGTGTGCCCTAGAGGAAGAGGGAAAAATAATATGGGTGCAACTTATGGAAAATGATCTATTATAGTACAAATTTTAAGATGAGGTTTCACTTGTTATGTGAAAAAGCACATGGTAGTCCCAACTGCATGGAGGCAAACAAACAGAGCCAACAAATGAAATGAAATACTGTAATATTTAATTGATAAGCAATCAAACAAAGCTAAGGCAAAGCGGAATTGGAAAAGAGACAAAGAGCCAAGAAAGAGAGTCAAAGGATTATGTCAAGAGGTTAGAAATGAAAGAAGGGAGGCATTTAGAGTATGGATTGGTGCAGATCCACTCCAAATGCACAAGAAATTCTAGTTCATTCCCAATAATAAGTGGAACTCAAGTAAATTCCAAATTAGGTAGAAGTTGCATAAAGAAAATTGGATAACCAATAACTTGGATTATAACATATTATGGATGGGTTGTAAGAAACAAAAACCAAATAATCAAATCAATAGCAAAAAAAAAAGAGAAGCAAGGTGTTAGTGTCTTGACCATTTTAACAAATTTTATTAAAAATTTGCAAGGGGTTAAGGTGCAATGGTATTTAGACTCACCGGTAGAAGCATAAATAGAGGTTAAGAATGATAATGAATGACACTTGTATAAATATGATTTGGGTTTAAATCTCTCACCAATATAAGGTGACCCATAATTTTAGTATAGGAGAGGCTAATCGCTGAGAGAAAGAAAATTGTAAACTTGCCTAAGAATGACAAAACTACATAATATTCTAGAAATATTTTGGCGAGTTTCACTCTTAAATTTAAGATAAACAAAACATGCCAGCCATAGGATAGGAGAAAAATAAAATTCATCTGAAAGGCTTATCACTCGAGGGCTAAAGTAATTCTATCAAACTATCAAAAAGATTCAACCTGAAAACAAATGATCAAATATTAAGAAGTTCTATACTTTTGAGAGTCCCAAAAGAAAATTCAAAGCACAATTCTATCAAAATCCCAAAGAGGCTCAACCTAAAAAGATTCATAAATAATGTAAAGCTCTATACTTTGAGGGGTCCTAAAAGAACATTCAAAGCACAAGACACAAATTCTGTCAAAATGTCCAAATAGAATAGACACATTGAAAATCATAGAATCCCTTCAATTCAAGGCCTTGAAACTAAAATGATGTCTAATACACAAAAAAGTACCCAACTAACATAGGAAGTTTAAAGAATACTGTGAAGTTTACAATTAGAAAAGCTCCAAAGTAGAAATTTTGAAGACTTGTCAGCTGCCATTTGAAGGTTGAAAGATCCCAAACACACATTTTATCGCAATGGGAAAAAAACCTACCAAAAATAGGCCAAACTTGTCGATTTCTATAAGAATCTTCATATATGCCAAACCATCATAGGCAATGCAACCAATATTTCCACTCAACCCTATGCTCTTGAATGGTTGTTAACCCTACAGTGTTATAAACCCATTGAAAAACAAATAAAGTGAGCATCATAGACATAAGGGCTCAAATGAATTGGAGTCAACATACTCAAAACCGTAAATATTTTGAAAACCTAGGAATTGAAACTGTTAAGAAACCTTGCTTCAAATTTCAAACCATACACTAGGTAGCAACAAATTTATGTCATCAAAAGTAGACGGATTTGGTATTCGAGGCAATAGACTCAAAACTGCAAATATTTAAAAAACCCAGTTCGTGTTTGAAACTTTAGTTACAAGCCAATAATTTTTTCCTCACAAAGACAAATTAAGGTATGTTATGCAACCAAAAAGAACTACCGCACAATTGAAATTGCTATTGAAACCCACTTCAGACTCGAGAGCACCAATATTCAGTGGAGAACAATGTGTGCTCACCTGTGTAAAGATTTTGAGTATGCACAAAATGTGAAAAAAATGTCAATTTTCCCCGGACTCCACAATAGATGAACTAAAGTGCTTCTTCCACCTCTCACCTCAAGTTACATGCAAAATAATAAGTTACTTGCAGATTAAATAGTAAACAACTTGTTGCATTTTAATTTGTATTAAATAATCAAAGTACACTGACCAGCGTAGCCATTCAGTGGTTCCAACAGCTTCTCTTCTAGCTAGATGTTGTTTAATGCATTAATGGATTCTCTACCCCCAACCGTCAATTTTAATCTTTCATTTTTATTTAATTAATCTATGTCTTCTTATTTTTTTTAAAATTTTTTTAAACAAAAAATGATTTATAGAGCCACTCGCACAAATAGAAAAAGAGATAAATGTTATTTTTCAAATCTAAAAAATAAATTTTAAAATTCACACTATATAAACAAAAAGTAATATGTTAAAATAAGAAAATGTGATTGGCTGATACTACATACCAAATGCATTTCAAACGAATGCAATAGTAACGTGCCTTGCGACAGGAACTAATAAACAATGTACGTCTTTACAAACAAATTTTGTTTATTTTGTAAACTTGCCTCTTCACCAATATAATAAACAATGTACATGTATTTTCAAACAAATTTTGTCTTATTTCCTTAACTTATTAGGTCTTTACTCTTTTCAAATTTTACCAAACACATTTGAATTATTCCTTCTACTATTGTCATTCACCACTCTTCAATATATTGAAAATGTAAGCCATATCCTCGGCTGTTCTTGTTCCTCATGAGCAAGATCTAAATACATTTCTTCTATATGCTAATGATCTTATTCTAATGGAAAAAAAATGCAGGATTTGGGGGATCACTTGAAAGCTCTTGAGTTATTTTGTTAAGAGGTTGGGATGCATGTGAACACCAACAAAACTAAGGTTATGATATTTACCTTGAAGAGAAAGAAGGAAGTTATAGAATTTGTCTTTGAAGGCAATCCCTTACAAGTGGTTAGTGATTATAAGTACCTTGGCCTTGATTTTCATTATAAACTTAGTTGGGATACTTGTAGAGCAAAAAGGATCCAAGGTGGATGGAAAGCTTTATACTCTTTGCAAAATAGATGTAGGAGTGCTAAATTATGGGACTAGAATACTAAGAAAACTCTCTTTGGGTTGTTAGTGGTGCCGGTGGTTCTTTATGGATGTGAAGTTTTGGGTGGCAGTACTTCAGCAATGAAATGGAGAAAAATTGAAAGGTTGCACAAACATCTAATCACAAGTAGCCTCAAAATAAAATCGTTTGTTCCCTATGAGATTGTCTTAGCTAAGGCTAGGGCCTTACTTGTGGAGGCATCGACTATGATTCATTTACCAAGTTATTTAAAGAGGCTAGGGAACATGGAGTTGTCCCGATGGCCCAAAATGACAACAAGAGAGATGTTAAGTAGAAGGAAGAGCATGTGGATGGTGCAAAATAGCAAGTGGTTGAGTAAATGGGATATCATCATAGATAATTGCCCAAATAACATTAAGGCAATCAAAATGAACGTGCAACAAAAAGTTAAAGAAAACATGTGGGAAAGGGAGTTATCAAGGAAAAGAGAATATTACATCAAGCATTTTAATCCCTCATATGACCATTCTCAAAAGAACTATATAGGAGCGGAAATAAAATGGAAAGCCAAAATGATAATTGCTTAGCTAAGGACTAGTCCACACTAGCTAAGGTGTGAAACTGGTAGGTGGATGACACCTAAAGAAGAATGGGCTGATAGGACATGCAAGTTTTGTACTTTAAAGCTTGTTGAGATGAAATGGCATTACATCATGGAATGTCCAGTTTATACGGATATTTGGGTCAATTATATCAAGATTCTAAATGTGGACACTCTATATAGTTTTTTTAAGGCAAATAAAATATCAAAAAGTGTTGATTACTTGATAAAACTACATAGCAGAAGATCCAAGATCCAAAAAGAAAGGGAGATCAAGTAATTGTTGGGTGATGGTTTATGTTTCGGGTTGTTGTTGTGTTCCTTTCTATTGTTGATCTATGGGTCCCATAGACTGTTTGGCCTCATGAACGTTATTAAAAGTCTTCATTCATTCATTCTTTTATAATATCTGCCATGCTTTTTTAGTAAATCTCACCCTGCTGTATCATTTTTACTACAAATGCACACAAACCTAGGAATTTACATTGTACTTTTGAATATCAACTAATACAATACAATAATATCTCTAACAGAAAATATAGTACATAAATGAACAAACATCATTCATGGTGGAAAACCAGGCCAATCTTTAATGCACACAAATACATTTAATTTATGTAGAGAATTCGGTAAGAGATGAAAGCTTCTAGATCTCATCTACAAACGCTTTGATGCTTTGACTGGAATATCCTTCTTCCTTGATAGATTCTCTCATCTAAGCTCCAAACTCCTGAACCCTTTTGCCTTGTGCTCCTCCCATTATTTGCTCCACCGTTCTCTTTAATTATTGCTGAATCAAAGCTACAGAATAGTAATGAATGGAAATGTTAAATCACATACATTGCGTTCAATGTGTTTCAAACACATGAATGACTTAGACGCGTAGCGTCATGCATCCTTCTTGTACAGTTATGTCCAACTACCAATAAATGGGCAACTGCAAATCAGTCCTGCACATTTATTATACATTTAACTAGACTTAGCAATAAGTATGCCGAACAAGTTGCAGAATGATCGTACACCCACTTATAGAATGATTAAAGCAGTGCCAGTTTTGATTATGATTTGTCATAGCCACTGCAAGTTGCATTTTGATACGATGAAGGATAAAAGACAGGCGGGAAAAATTATGGCCTCGATTAGTTTTATTGTGGTGCAAGGTTTATAGCAAATTGTGAGCTGTCAATTAAACATTTCAGGCTGGTGATGTTCAGATTTGATAAGCCTTCAACATAAATTAGAACATTTTCTCAAAATAAGTGCAAAACTTAATGAGAATGAGTATATAAATTTCACCATTACAAAAGAAAATACAAATATTGTCACACTGCCATTTTCTAAAATTCATATGGCCATTTTTTAAAATGATTCCAAACTTAATATTCTTTAGGGTGCATCTCATGCTATAAATAGGAGAGGGCATACATACTTATCTAAACACGTAAGATAATCCATAACATTCCATGTTTGCATAGTCGAATATACATTGACATCAATTTATATTTTTCTAAAACTTTAAATTGTTGTGTATTATCTTTTGATAATATCAAATATTGATAAAAATATAAAGTATATTTTCATACACAATTATTTTAATATATTATTCAATTCAACAATTAAAAATTAAATTTAATATACATACATAACTATCATTATTACAACTTATAGAATTATATCACATATTCATTAAAAATTTTGACCATTGAACTCTAGGTAAAGTGATATATATATAATCAACTCAAATTCATTGTCTTGTTCAGCAATTCTTCTAACTCTTCCATTATTGTCGGCAAATTCCCAGTGTTCACATTTGGATTACAGAATTAATATACATTCTATTAACAGTGTGAATCCTAAGCTCCAGATATCTCTTGCATAACCATTATAACATCCACCATAGCTCTGTCAATCAAATCTCTCGGGGGTCAAATTCCTATATGGGAACATTTGCTTACAATGAGCCCCGAGAGATTTGTAAGCAAATGATCCCATATAGGAATTACAACAGGGATCTATGGTGTGATACAATCCTGCTCAAGTCAAAGTCTGAAATTTTAATTTTCTAGGATTTCTTGCAAATCAAGAGATTGGAGGGCTTAATGACTCTATGAACAATCATCTCACTGTGAAAGTATTTCAATCCCTTCATCACTTGGGAGACAACCTTAGCCAGAAAGGATTCAGTCATCTGTCTCTTGCGCCTTAACAAATCTGTAAGAAGGTCTCCATCAATGCATTCTAGAATAAAACTAATGTTCCCTCTCTGGTGGAAGATACCTCACATTTAACAATGTAGGGAGAGTTGGTTTTCTTTTTCACGTTTAATATCTAATTGTAATTTGTTATAAGGCATCCACTGCCATTGTTGGGAAATAACATCAAATTTTGACAATTCTATCAGAAGTAGATGTTCAGAATTTCATGAACTTCATTCCGTGAGGGAAAAAGCGATGAACATATTCAATGTCCTTCAGTGATTGATAAACAGTGAAAGGGAAAAAAAACTCGTGAAAAGGCAGATAAATTCTCACTTTCTAGATCTGATGTTGTTGTCAAGAGTTAGCTCCATCAGTTCTGCAAACCAGAAGTGACAATGGACCAAATATGAGTGAGAAAAGCAACAACAGAAAAAACTTGACTGGAGAGAAAGGATTTAGGGGATGGCTCACTTTTTATATAAGGTAAGCAGCAGAAAAATTATGAGTGCGCCCTCCACGCTTGTCCATGAGATGGCCACTGAGTAGTTGGAAGAGCAGCAAAGTGACTGGGTTTATTCTCATCCTTTTGTCATGCTTGACATTTTTGGTATCTTGCATTTATCATCATTACCATGGTGCTGATTTTGAGCATGAAAACCCTAACATGCCTATTATACTTTGAGCGGTAGCATCTGCACTACAGTGCTTGCTGCACATGATCATGCTAGTAAGTTGAATGTTAATCTGTTAAGATTGAACAAATTGGCCAATATTGATTTTCCTTGCTTTGCTAGCTTGCAGCAGACTATATTGTGAGTGACCTCAATATTCTGCACAAATTCTGTTTGCTGTCAACCATGCCGATGAAAATAATGAGAATGAGCATAATTTGCAGAACAAACTTACGAAACCATCATAAACCGTTTTTAAAAAAAAAATGAAACTAACCAAAAAGAAATCTCCTTACAGCTGCTACTTCAATCTATTCACAGGCGATCATATTCTTGGCTGCAACGTCATTCCCACATTTAATGTAAATTTGATTGGACTCACGACGAACCACATGCAGAATAATTAAAGCCACGCCACTTAAAGCCGCGCCAATTCTGAGCATGTACCCTTTCGTCATAAAAGAGAAGTTGCTGGCATAGCCACGTAAAACTGCAAGTTGCATTTCAATACGTTGCCGAAATAAATATTTAAAAAGGTATAAAAGACCAGTGGGAAAACTAACGGACAAGATCAGTTTGGTCGTCTCCAAGATCTATTAAGAATTGTGACCCGTGGATTAAACATTTTAGCTTGATCATCTTTATATTGGATACGGCCTAAAATATGTGGTTACTCTTGAGTGTAATTTTCATTTTTTAATGGTCTAGTTTTCATGTCTAGTGTGGACAGTGGAAGGTAAGTTTGTATTTGGCACATGACAAGTTTGAGGGTTTGCTGCCATTTTATATAATGTTTCTTTTCATGTCATTGTCTTAAATACTTTTCTATATTTGTTAGATCTTCAAATATTTTTGTCCTTCTTTATGATTATGTTTCTTTATTTTGTGTAGAAAATATGATTAATCTGAAAGTATTTTTTATTTTTAATAATGAAATACCTATTTACCCCACATTATCTACCCATATGATTGTTGGACATATTTTTTATTTCATGATGTATTTGCATTGTTTTGATTGCCATGGATACAAAATGTGAACAGAAAATATCTTTAAACAGATAATGTGATTGTTCCTCCTAAAATAAGTGAGTGAGGTAATAAATCTACGTTTAATTTTTGTTCAATCTGTGTTGTTTAACTGTGTTAGAAATATTTTTTTGTGTATATGTGGTTGTGTTATTGTGCCAATATTTTAATTTTTTCTTTTATGCAGAGAGTTCAAAGCTTTAATGTCATGTTATACAATAGTTTTTTCCACTCAGATCAAAGATTTTACTCGGACATCTGGTAAAATCGTAACTACGATTTGCCAGAAGTATGCCGTCCACTTAATCAGGACCACCTAACTTAAATGTTAAAAACTGCGGGCTGCAAACAGATCACCTAATAGCATTGCAATTGTATCGGAAGTCCCTTGTCCGTACAAATGCATTTTACTCGTATGGTTTCATAAAAGCCGGCAGCGCAGTGATTTTATCTGAGTGGATCCATGGGTGATTGATTATTATTTTGCACATTACCATTGAGATTCGTTTCGTTGTTTGGTTTTTCTGCGATCTGCGGGCATGTAACTTATTTCTTTCTCACTGAGAAAGATGAGTTCTAACAACAGCAGCGGTAGCGCGAATAAGCCCATAATGCACAGGGCACAGGGAACTTGTAATCAAATCGAAGCATTGGCCATGCCCATTGACAGCCGCCTTGTCTCAGAAAGGTTGGTGTTTCTAATACCCGTCTTCAAACCGGCACACTCTAAGCGCTGACTGCTTAGGTGGCCGGTTCAGCGGGACCCACTTATTCTCATCTTTTCCGTTCTATTTCGTTTCCACGTTTTGGTTTCCGTTCTTCCGTTTTCACGTTTTGTTGTTCCCGTTTTCGTTGTTGTTCCCGTTACTCCGTTTCCCGCGTCAAAATCCCACCCATGCCAAAATCTCACGCACCCTTTTGTTCGCACAGTATTGAAGTTTTTTTATCCTGCGCAATATTGAGTTGACTGCTGTGAATTGAGGGCCTGCAGGAAAGGGGAGGAGAGGAGAGGAGGCGCCATCTAAGCTGAATAAAACCGCACAGCTAAATCATTTAAAGGCAAGATTAACTCTTTGCAATGTGTGCCAAACGAAACAAGTGGATTAGATCTTTTCGTTTCTCTATCTGTTGTCCGAAAATAATTTACATATTTGATTAATCCCACACGTGTTGGGCCAGAAAACGTGAGCAAAAAGGGGACTATAAATTATTAAAAGGTTAAGCTTTTTTCACTACAACCGTCATGCAATTTATGCGATTTAAATATATTAAATATAAACCCTTTTATATTAAAAAATCTATCCATTTCGAGAGCTTTACTCTTTACTTTTTGAATTTTAAGATTTTAATAACTAAAACAATAAATAAAACTTTTCAACTTTTAATTTTTAAAAACAAATCTTTTAATAATAAATTATTTATAATTGATATTTAGTACAAAATATTTTTAAAAATTATTTTAAAGATAATAATAATAATAAATCAACAATCAATAATAATTTAAAAATTAATTATAAATAATAAATTATTAATTAAAAATTAGTTATAAGTAATATTTTTTATTAAATTTTTTATATAATAATCAATAATAAATTTTTGATTATTAATTATTTAAAAAATAAAATTGATGAATAAATTGTAAACAATCTACAATTCAACAGTCTAAATTTTGACAACATGATTTATGATTTATTAGAAATTGATTATTTTGGATTTTGACAAATTTGACATATACAAATGATAATCTGATGATGAATAAAATTGATGAATAAATTGTAATCAATTTGCAATTCAACATTCTAGATTTTGACAACAAGATTTATGATTTTATTACAAATTGATTATTTTGGATTTTGACAAATTTGACACATACAAATTATGATAATTTGATGATGAAATTAATGTTATCACAATTGAGTTTCAAATTTAGTACAATAGAATAGACACTAAAACAAATTGAAAGATTGTTATGAGGGTAGTAATACAACATTTCAAAGTGCATCCCTAGATCATAACCCTTTGAGCATTGTGTCAAATGGTTCACATGCTTTGTACATCCTCCCATGTTTTGCATAGATTTCAAAAGGGCATGTGCAACCTCAACATTTGAGAAGAATCATCTTCATATTATGCTTTGATGGATGTCCATACCTTGTTCCAAATCTCCTACATCCTTCCTTGTTTTGCATAGATTTCAAAAGGGCATATGCAACCTCAGCATTTGAGAAGAATCATCTTCATATTATGCAACCTCAACAAGGATTTTGGTAAAGGTTATCAAATTTTTTTTGCATCTACCAATTGCATTTGCTCACAAGTTTCTAAAAACCATTTCAACAAATCCATCATGTGTATATCCTAGAATCATTATAGTCCATGATTTCACATTTATTTGGCTTTGTATCTACCAATGTATTTGTTTGAATTTTTGTACAATTTTTTTTAATGTAGATCCATTTTATGTATATTTTACAATCCTTGTAGTCCACGTGAGAATCCTTTGTTAGAAAAACTATTACAAAATATTTCTTATTTATGTTTTTATTTTGCATACATGTCTACAAAAGTTTGATATTATTAATAATATAATTTTGGCAAGACATTAAAAGAGTTTGCTAATTATAAAATATATTCATTCCAATGCAAAAAATATAAAGAATAGAAGCAATACTTGCAACACATAAATTGTTGTGTACTAACCAATTCAAAGAATCTTATTACCCTCTATCTTATATTTGTTAGTATATAAAGCTAAGAAAATGCTATAAATAAGATAATAAGTTGACTATTAGCATGTACCAATTTCCATAGAGCTATAGATCTCTTCCATTTCAAAACACACAAAATAATACTAGGTAGATAATCAACCATTTTTTGATTTGTATAGTGAATAATTTCTCCCCATAGGAACTAGGTAGAGTATATAAAGCAAACCAATGAACCCACAACAACCATTATTTTGAAGTAGTTTGGTTTGTGCTCCTATCTCTCCCTAATCCTGTCTGGTTATTTTGAAGAAACTAAGGGTCATAACTAAACTATAGTTCATTCAACTGGAATTGATTGTCCTAGTTGACGAGGCTTGGCAAAAGCGGTGAAGCAATTTTTGTGCTGGGCATCATGCATGTGGAATGAAGTGTTGTGGCAATAGCCTACGTATAGTTGAATCAAACAATTTTTTTTTTAGATACTTTACAAGGCTTGATATTAGAAAGATAGGTGTTATTTTTAGAATTTTTACATGGGCTTGTTAGGGCCACCCATTTGTTATAAATTACCTATACTACTAAAATTCCCCACTTATGATGCATGCAATGAAGATCATATTTCACAAATGAAGAGCACATCTTGTTGAAAGTATCCATGTGTAAAATAGACCCAAAATCATGAATTACTAAAAACCTTCATGGCCTAAGTAAGGACTCAACCATATCTTTATATCCTTACCTACTAGGTCTAGATACTTTGAACCATCTAATCTTATTGACTTCACATATATTTGTATTTGTAGAGCTATCTTATATTTAAATGACCAAAATATATATTTATGCAAACTAAAGGGAGGGTTAGTAGTCATAGCACACTATATGATACAACCAATATAGAATAAAGATGAAAATACAAGAAAAATAAATGTAGTTCACAATTTGTTATTTCCACCATAAATTAATTTTCATATAGTTAGATTTTTTTCATGTTAGATATGCTCACAATAATAAAAGTAGGTGATACTATATAAATTATATTAGTTAATTTATAATTGATCAATTGAACAAGGTTTACATTTAAATTAAGTAATCATTGCGGATTAGGCGCACATTTTTTGAATAAAATATGCATGTTTCACTAAATTAATGTGTTGTCAAATTTTCCAAAAGATTATACATAACAATCTTATTGAGATAAATTTCCATAATAATGTGAATACTTGCATTGAGTTATATATTACAACTATAATATTGTAATTATATAGACATCTATGATACTAAAATGTTCCTTATCCATTTCAATTGGATTTAATTAAAGAGTTTGATATAACATCTAATACTATAAACTAATTCCTTCAAGAAAATGCAATTAGAAAGTACAAAGCTAAATTCTATAATCTTAAATAACATCCTTGTTGGTTGTGTCAATATGGGAACTTTGGAATGTCATATGGACATCCATCAAAGTATAATGCATATAGGGATTTTTTCAAATGTTGTGGTTACAACTACCTTAGTAGTATTACATAATTTTATTGTTGTGATATCTAATATGAAACAAATCTACAAATATATGAAAATCAATATATGGTGGAAGTAACTAATCATGAACTACATTTATTTTTCTTGTCTTTTCATCTTTGTTCTCTATATGTTATACCATATAATATGCTATTTCTACTAACCCTCTCTTTAGATTGCACAAATAAATATGTTCACCACTTAAATATAAGATAGCTACAAATACAAATATATGCCAAGTCAATAAGAGCAAATGGCTCAAAGTATCAAGGTGTTAGGTAAGGATATACATATATGGTTGAGTGCTTGCTTAGGCCATGAAGGTTTTAAGTAATTCACGATTTTGGGTCTATTTTACATGTGGATATTTTCAACAATACACACTCTTCATCTATGAAATGCAATCATCATTGCATGCTTCATGAGAGGGGAAATTTAGTAGTATATATATATATATATATATATATATTTATAACAAGTGGGTGGCCCTAGGTAGCCCATGTAAAAATTCTAAAAATATTACATGTCTTTCTAATATCAAACCTTCTAAAATTCTAAAAAATATTTTGAATCTTAACTTTGTATGCTAACAAATATAGGGTAGAGGGTAACATGATTCTTTGAAATGGCTACTACATAACAATTTATGTGTTGCAATAATTATTTCCATTGGGATCCATATAGTTTTATAATCAACACTCTTTTAATGTCTTGTCAAAAATAATATTTTTACTAATATCAAACTTTTATAAGCATGTATGCAAAATAAAAACATAAATAAGGATATATTGTAATAGTTTCTTTAACAAAGGATTCAA
Source organism: Sequoia sempervirens (assembly GCA_007258455.2). Taxonomy (NCBI): domain Eukaryota; kingdom Viridiplantae; phylum Streptophyta; class Pinopsida; order Cupressales; family Cupressaceae; genus Sequoia; species Sequoia sempervirens. The sequence goes on from VDFB02271358.1 coordinate 380,918,232, forward strand.
AGTCACTATAAGATATACACAAGATGGATCTTCATTGAAAATTTTGTAGGAAAATTCAAGCAAATATAATTGTCGCTCTAAAGCCAAATAAATGTGAAATCATCAACTATAATGATTGTAGGATATACAAATCATGGATTTTTGGAAAAGGTTTTAGAAACTTTCAAGCAAATGCAATTGGTAAATGCAAAGAAAAATTTTAGAACCTTACCAAAATCATTATTGCTTTTCTTAATAAGGGAGATTTGGAACGAAGTACATGGACATCCATCAAAGCATAATATGAAGATTAATTTTCTCAAATTTTGTGGTTTAGATGCCCTTTTGAAATCTATGCAAAATGTAGGAGGATAGACAAAGCTTGTGAACTATTTGACACAATGTCTCAAACAACTGTAATCTCATGGAATACACTCTAACTAAAAAAGTTGCATCACTACCCTCATAAAAATATCTTAGTTTTTTTTAGTGTCTATTGTGTTTACTTAATTTGAAACTCAATTATGATACAACAATTTTATCATCAATTTCTCATTTGTGTGTGAAGTTTGTCAAAATCCAAAATGATCTATTCCTAATAAAATCATAGATCATGTGTCAAAATCTAGATTGTTGAATAATGAATTGTTTGTAATTTATTCATCAATTTTAATTGATTATTATTAATTGATAGGCTACATATAGTGTGAGATTTGAGCTTGAAACAAATCTCACACCTACAAACCACTATTGAATCATTGGAAAACAAGTTTTAGCTACCATTTAATGGTAAAAGCCTCCAAAATGTCAGTGAAAGCCTCCAAAATCTCACTTATCACATAAAATCCAAATAAATGCTGATTTTCTAGCTAGATGGGAACATTCTATTTCCATTTGGAATTTTTTTGTCAATTTGATGGAAACTTTCTTTTTCATTTGAATTGCTTTATGTTTTAAATCTATATGCAAATATTTGAAAATCAAATAATACTTAATTTCTTTAAGGAAAAAATCTAGATTTTTCTATGTTTATTTCATTCCATTATTTAGCACTTATTGTTAATTATGTAATTCAGCCATGTACAACTATAATTTCTAGCATGGAATCCATACACATCCATGCACAAACACATACTCTTTAACATATTAACATACATATAGTTTTCTATCGGCGTACTCCTTGAACCTCCTTTAGATGCAAGTGCTAGTTAATAATTTTTAGCCTATAAACTACATATAGTGTGAGAATTGAGCTTGAAACAAGTCTCACACCTATAGACAGGGCTTAAATTTGATGGTCCACCTTGTCCATCATGATTTCTTTTCTACGGTTTAGTCTTCATTATTGCCTTTCTCATGAATTTTTTTTTTTTTTTATGCAAGTCAAATTTTATATAATAAGACACTAATAGGTGAGGAACAAGAATATTTTCAACATAAGGCACATGCCTCCTCTCTTCCATAGAAGCACTGTTGATACCTAGTTGACCATCTCTTGGAATAGGTCAAAAAAGATGACAATTTTTCACCTGTTGTCCATTCATCTCAAAATCTATTATAAATTTGATAGAGAATAGGGGTTGTAGTGGTTGCATATTAAAAAATTAAAAAATTTGAGATTTTTTTTTTCCACAATAAAAGTTTGCATTTTTTAAAAAACAAGTTTCTATTCTATTATTGCATAGAAGAAATTTCATATATATATATATATATATATATATATATATATATATATATATATATATAATACGGTCAAATTTTCATATTAACTATTTTTTTTACAGTTTCTAAAATAAAGTGCATGTATTAGCATACGGTTAAATATTTTTTTATTGTATTTTACAGCTAAAATCTTCAAATGCTGATATACGGCCATCAAATTTAACCCTGCCTACAGACTATTGTTGAGTCATCAACAAACAAGTTTCAATGGCCTTTTAGTCCAACATATCAAGTAAAAGCCTCCAAAATCTCACTTATCACATAAAAGCCATATAAATATTGATTTGACAACTAATGGGAACAATCTATTTCCATTTGCAATATTTTTTGTCAATTTGATTGAAACTTTCTTTTTTCATTTACATTGTTTTATGATCTAAATTTGTATGCAAATATTCATAATCAAATAATACTTCATTTATTTAAGGAAAAAATCTAGAATTGTCTAAGTTTATTTTATTCTATTATTTAACATTTATTATTAAATTAGTCTTTGAATCTCCTTTAAATGCAAGTGCTAGTAATTAGAATTATTATTTAAATTTTTTAATTAATACTTTCTTATTAATTTTATTATTAGTTATAATTAATTTTTTTAATTTTTAATTATTATTGAGTGTTGATTACTTTATTAGTATTATCTAAAAATCTTTTTAAAAAAATCTTAACAAATATGAATTTTGAATAATTTATTATTAATAAATTTATTTAAAAATTTTGAAATAAAAATAAAATATAATATTAATTAATAATAATTTATTGTTAACAATTATTAAAATCTGAAAAGTAATACTCACATAGATTAAAGTCACAAAGCACTTAAAGCATGACAGTTTATTTAAATATTAAATATAATGAGTGTATAATTTAATGGTTGTTCTATACGTTGTGTATAAGGGAAACTACTTTGTGCGCTGTCCTTCACAATTTTTAGAATGCTCTACTACTTCGCTTTTTCTCACTCGACATGTGGGATTAAGAGTGTTGTCCCATGGAGGGGGCTTCCTTAAAAATCTCTGCGGGTGCTGCTTAGATCCATGAATTTAGTATTGCACTGCTGCTTAAAATTTTAAGCTCCAAAATTTGAGGAAGGTACTGGTCCCATGGATTTAATATTGCAATTCTACTTAAAATTTTAAGCTCAGAATTTTTTTTTTAAATTTTTTTTAATTTCTTGTGTTTGAGATGTGCGACAAATGGCACACAAAACTCCTCAGTTGTAGGGGCAATTTCTAGCCCCACCCCAATTTCTAGCCCCACCCCATTTTCAACAGCTGAAAGATTTATCCCTACACTGTAGGGGCTCCTATTTTTCTCGAAGAGATTCCAATCAATCCCGTAGTGCAATTTTATTTTTTTCCATAGGACCTCCTGCTCCAGGAAAATAGAAGCCCAAGCCCCCCATAAGATCATGCAGTAAGAATCAATACATCACTCTTTCGAGAAAATAGAGTGTGCGGGAAAACAGGATGGTCATATACAACTCTTTCTGGAAAATAGAGTGTGCCGGGAAACGGGACAGCAGAGGCAAAAGGCAAATGTCAGAATGGAAACAGAACGGAAACAGTTCGTATTAAGAGGGTTGTGGGCCCGGCCACCTAAGCAGTCAACGCTTACAGCGTGCCGGTTAAGCCCGGCCGTTTTCATTGCTGATCTGCTTTCATTCTAAGATATTTGTTATTTTGGCTGGTTCGGATTTACAAAACTTACTAGGTTGTTATGATATTTTGAGTTGGTTTAGGTGAAAAATTAATTGGGTGTCTGTTCTTTCGATTGCTTTGGGTTGAAAAATTTAGCTTGGTGTCTGCTCTTTAGTTGGTTTGGGTACAAAGCTTTATTGTGCGGTCTTTAAGTTTTATCAGTTTTGGTGAAAAAATATTAATGTGGGCGCTTACTATTTCCATTTGTTTCAATGGAAAACTTAAATAGGTGTCTGTTGTTTTGATTGGTTTCAGATTAAAAAAAACATGTCACTTGGTTTCTTCTAATAGAGCATAGGGTTTAACTAGTTGCGAGCGAATAACGGGCTTGGTTTGGGTTTATAATTTAATTTGCTGGCTTATTTGGAGTCAGTTTTACATTTCCATTGTGTTTGCTGGTTATATGTTTGTGAAGAACCTTACTAGAATTTCATTAGTCTAGTATAGAATAGTTTCGGATGTGTATCACGAGGTTAAAATTATTTGTAGGCTAGAGTTTGATGATCTATTCTAGTAATAGAGAATTAGGGCCAATGGTATTGTGAAAGCAATTTTTTGTTTTGTTTTGGACAGATTGCAGTCTGAGGTGATGGCATTGATGGTATGCTAAGTCTTAATGCCATTTTTCTGTTTTCTGTTTTCTTTTTCTAATATATGCATATAAATGAAACTCTGGAGTTGAAATCGTGTTTATTTCATTATATATTTTTTTAGCTTTTTGTTTTGTTAATGTTTTAGGAACCGAAAATGAGACGAATTGAAACACTTCCTACAATGGTTTAATCTATAATGTGAAGTACTTTTACTCTTGAATGTGTTTACAGTGCCCTGGTGTTAAGTGGCATGTACTCTGAATCGTAGATATACTAGCTTGGAAGTTGATTTTATGTTTTGAATTTTTTTTCTTACGGATTTTCTGGGAAATTTCTTTCTAAATGCAGGTGGCTCTTCTTAGGACATACGGTTTCTAATTCAAATCATTGAATTGTTGAATACTACTGATCAGAGGTAAGCCTAAGACCCTTCTGAGATAATTATAGTCGTGGCTATGAAATATATCCAAACATGCAAACAACATTTTCATCTACTATTATTCTTGTTCTTAGTCTTCTTTATTTCTTGATGCAAATATTGGGCTTACAGACCCTCTGTATCTGTACACAAGATTATGCATATTTCAAATAATAATGCCGTTTAAACAATATAATTAATTGCTATCTTATGACAAAAAACTCCCACGGGAGCCCCGCTGACGGACCCCGCAAAAAAAGAAAAATCCCACCGTTACAAAGGAAAAACTCTGTATATCTTTCCCCTAAGCCCTTTCGGTTTCATGCTGATTCTTCATAACTGATTCTTGGTAACTGAATCGTCTCTTCATGGTGAGAGACTTTTCGAATTCATTCCCACATTTCTTTTTCTTTGGTTGATCTATAAAGTTATATTTTCTTGCGCTGTTTTAAAAATGACTTAATATATAAAATTTTCCTTTTAAACATATGTCCATATCTTGATAGCTGGAAATTCCAGCGTATTATGTGCATCGGGTTTTAATTTATCGGCAAGGTTTCTGTATACTAGGAAATTGATGTGCAATTATACCGGTCCGGTTTGATATATCATTTGCCTGGATTGTCTTCTAAGATTTTGCCAAGCCCACTTGTTTTGCAAATACTAGTGCCTAAAAGTATATAACGGAGTGCCGCAACCGTTAGCAAGCTATTCATAAGTAACAATAGCGCTTTATTGCGCCATCACGATTTAGCTTAATCTTTTGCAATCGAGGATTTAACAGAACATAGCCATCTAGTGACTGTATATGATCAACGACTAGCTTTCATAGCCTCTCCGGTGGATTTCCATCTACAAAGGCCGACATTGACTCGTGCTTTTCCTGAAGGGAACAATTCAATACTTTGAGTATGTAAGTGATTCATCATCGCTGATTTGATTTGGCACATCCTGCTTCCACGTCCATTCTATGATCCTGTTAAGTTTGCGATGTCCACCAATAATTCTGGAAAATTTGTGACCACAATGACCATTATTCTTTCATTTGTTATGGGGATCGGATCATTTTACTGATCTGTTGTAAGGTGGCATTTCCTATAATTGTCACAAGTACTTTTGTGACTTGTAGCATTAAATTTTTCACTGAAGTGAGCAAATTGCAATACTCCTTGACAATTCACATTTTCACATTAATTAACCATTCCTGGTCTGCCACGGTGTCACTTAATTTCAAGGCTCCACCTGTTTCAATGCTTGTACCTTGAATCACTAATGAAACAATGCTAGATAATGTTTGAAGACAAAGCTATTGATTGAATTTTTATCCCACTCCACATGTCTCAAAGAGTATCGATAGTAAATCTGTCAAAGTTGCTTTTGAATCCACTTCCTACCTCTCAAAATTGTCAAAGTTGCTTTTGAAATCACTCAGAGCTTAAGAATTTGAGCAACGCTCAATTGCTTGGAACCCGAACGCTACCAATAGCTTTCCTTATAGCTGTAAGCAAAACGCTTGTTCAGGCAGTATCTTCACCACTTCAAGAACTCAACTACATCGATGCTGTCGGCGGTCGGAGCACTCTGCCAAGTCTATGCCTTTAAATTTGCTTGGCGGAGAAATCATAGAGTTTTGTAACTCCTATCGGTCTCCACTATTGTTGGTGGTACTTTTTGTGGTTTCTATAACCACTCTGGGGACCGCTGGTAGTTTCCTAACCAAGTGTGATATGCCGCTAAGCTTTCAATAATTCAATTTGCATGATTACAGATTATGTGGCGGGCAAGAATGAGGTTTTGAGAAACTCCATATCCTCCGCCAAGTATATGCCCGATCCTTCGTATGATGACGGCCATTGAGACACTGTTATTCCAAATAACTTAAACTCGGCACTGCATAATCGACAAGGCGTTTAGCAATCTTCTGAATTTAATTGCTTTCCTTATTGTCTTTGAGTGCAACGTGAAGACTCGAACAGGTTTGCAGCCTCCCTTGTGAATACCGTATGACTATGTTGTTGGGTTTGGTGAAGTCTAAACTGGCAAGATTCTCAAACAAATTGGATAAGGATGCCTTTTGTCTCTATTGACAAGTTTCTCTCACAGATTGATTTTTCCATTTATTCGAGTGGAGACCATTTTATAAATACTGCTTTGTGTGAATATTATTGTACTTCAAACTTAATAAGAGATAATCCATGAGTGTGGACATAGCCATTTTTATGGTGAACCACGATAAATCTCGTGTTCTTGTTTGTGCTTTTTTTTTATACTTTGTTTTAATTTTTGCAATTTCTTTTTCATTTGTTTCTGCAAATTATAATCAACAATTGGTATTAGAGCCTGAAGCTCGGTGTTGGAAATCGGTGAAGAATTTCCAGAGCTATGAAAAAGTATTGAACAGAGATAAAAGACTATTGGGTGCTCGATCTTGGAGTTGAATGCTTTTATATTGTGAAGAGATGAGGATGAAGTGGGAGTTTTAGATGATGAAGATGATGACGCTGATTTTATTAATGAAGAATTTCTTTTACATTTAGATTTAACATAGAGTAAAGTCTCTTGTTGCTTATTCAGCTGTGATAAATGTTCTTCTAACCATGATTCGGATCCTAACAGGGGAGTGAGTGATGTCGTGCAAGTGCAACCTAAATCAAGACACCATGTTCATTGGTGGGATGTTTGGACAAATGAAAAGGATTCGGCTAAAGAGACTGTAGAGTTTTCCTTCTGAGATGAGAAGAATGCCTCCCAAGGAGAGGAGGATGCAGTCTGGAACCACGAGAGTGAAGATGAACTCAAGGAGGAGGCTGAGAATTCAGAGGCAAAAATGGTTTATTATAATCCATTATTCGATACTGAGGTAGAAATGGTTTATGATAATCCATTATTCGAGTCCCAAGTGGATGGTATAGAGGCAGAGTGAAATGCATTAATTGTAGGTAGAGAAAAAGCTGAAGTAGTGGAGGTAAAATTTAATTTTGATAAATGTTGTTATGAAGATGAATGTGAGTATAATGCAGTTGCAGCAAAAGAGTGTCTGGATGATTTATTGATGCGAATGACATTAGTTGAAACAAAGTGGGATGAGTTAATCTCAAGTGAGAGGAAGATTGCAACAGAAGAAATATTTTTGGATTGGGGCTATGGTGGATGTCCAGATTTGATTTTGGTTATGGGGGAGAAAATGGAAAGCTTAAAATATTTGCAGATTATTAACTCCAATGTGCTTTGGCAGAGACTAATCTGGTGTGTTTGTGAACAAAATTTGGAGAAGCTAAAATCTTTGTTGTGGCTGATGTAAATGCCTGCAGTGGGGAATATCTATGAGCAACAATTTGGTCTTCAAGTGGGAGATTGTTGGGTTTGGTGAAGCCCAAATTGGCAAGATTCTCAAACAAACTAGATTAGGATGCCTTATGCCTCTATTGGCAAGTTTCTCTCACAGGCTGATTTTTCCATTTATTGGAGTGGGGACCATTTTACAAATACTGCTACTGTGTGAATATTATTGTACTTCAAAATTAATAAGAGATAATCCCTGAGTGTGGATATAGCCATTTTTATGGTGAACCATGATAAATCTCATGTTCTTGTTTGTGCTTTCTTTTATGCTTTGTTTTAATTTCTACAATTTCTTTTTCATTTGTTTCTACAAATTATAATCAACATATGCAACTTCAGGGTGGGATGATCAAGTAAAGCGATAACCCTTCGATCTTGTTAACCTGACTTTGCAAGAATTCAGTCACTTTGCATGACGCCTATAATGGAGGGTGATGGGGATATGAGGACTTAAATCTTTGTGCATGTCTCATTAACAAGCTGCCTATGGATAGAAACCCTTCACATGTGGAACCTTATAAACTGTTTTACAGCCCAAACTTTTACTTTGTTTCATTCATATTCATATGATTTCTCTCCTCCTCCAACTTGTGCAAATGTTAAAGAAGAGTCTGCTATGCTTTCAAGATGTAGCATTATCTTACCTAAGTCCCAAGCGAAATTCTCCAAAATGTATAGCTTTGACCACTTAATTACATTGTTCATTATGTGACTCGAGGGTCAAGAGTTTAGACTTTAATAATGCTTGTGAGAGATCATGGCTAGACTCTTCCTAATATGCTCAAATCACTCCAAACCAAAGAACAGCTCAGTTTCTTTCAGTTGGTTCTTTTTATTGTATTTTGCGCATAAAGATAGGTATTCGTGTAACAGCTACAATATGCTATTGCAGAGTAAATTTTTTTTTTTAATTGGTGTAACATGTTTGTGATTGAAATGCAAAACTGCGCTGTGAATTATCAACATATGACCACAAAAGATCCTACCAACTTTATTTGTGATGAAGCAATGAAATCCATTAGTGATTACCACTGAGGAAAATAAGGATCCATTAAGTTTTCTTTTACTACCCTTCTCTTGAAACCAATCTATCTGGCTTGTATAGAGCATAGTTGCTTAGGGGTAAACATAGGTTGCAGCATTTTAGGATTTTATATTGGAAAGCAGTGTGGCTTGAAATTCTCAGCCTATATTTATATTTGTGCTGGTGTAATTAAATGTCTTGTACCTTGTCCTAGGTCATAATTACACCTTAGTTAAGTTTACTTAGGGACCACATAGGAGGTTGTTGGAGATTTTCCACTTTTGGTGGACTTGACATGTCATACCTCATCACTTCCACCTTTTGTGGACACATCATGTGATTATCTTTCCACCTTTTGTGGGAGATCCACCTTTTGTGGAGTTTATCACATTATCTTTTTCCACTTTAGATGGAGTGATAACTCTTCATTGTTGTCACATGTCATAAGATTACGACACTTGTCATAATCTTATCCCTCCTATGTTCTCACCTTGGCTATATAACCAAGGGGTCTCCTATGTAAGTATTGTATCATTCTATTATCTCATATTATTGACATTGAATACAGTTTATTCTTGTCATATTATTTTCTCTCTCTTTTGTGCTTTCTATTAGGCCTCTAGATCTTGGGTGGCTACTTTCATAGCCAATTCTTACATGGTATCAGAGCTTTTGGAGTGCCTTTAGTTAGTCTTTTGGAGAGATTCTTGGAGGGTTCCATTTTTGGCCTTGTGTTGCAGGTGCATTTTGGGAGCTTGTTGCATCAGACCTGAGCTTTCCATTGCGTCCGGAGTGTCCGAGATAGTCAGATTTGCCTTTTGTTTCATCTCAGTTGGACATTGGAGGCCAAATCTGCAAAGGGTTGAAGATTGGAGGTGGTTGCCAGATCCAGGACTTAGCTACCACTTCAAAGAATTTTCAGCCAAAAAGGACATCGCCATTGCATCCAAAAGGGTCAAAAACCCCTAAATCGACTGTCAAATCATCCGAATCGGAGCAAGTTGCTCTCGAAGGCAAAATTTTTTAACAGACGGGCCGTACGGCCCTACCTGCGCAGGTGCGATTTTTTTATAAAAAATAAAATAATTTTTTTTTTGAAAATTGTTTTAAAAATTTTTAGATAAAAAAATTGATTTTTATTTTAAACCTAAAGTTTTAAAATAATTTTTTTTAAAAGCAAATTTAAAAATTAAAAATTCTCCGGTACGCAGGGTACCCGACAGGGTACTTATGGCAGCCCTGTACTGTCAGTTTGCCAGAGCTGTCCGACAGTGGTACCGCCACCGCCTCGGCCCTTGGTCGAACAGCATGGACTCCCGTCGCCCCCCCACCACACCTTTTTTAAAAAGGTTTTTATAATTTTATTTTTTTTAATTGTTTTTTTAAATAAAACTTTTAAAAGTTTTTCTTTAATTTTAATTAAATTTTTTTTAATAAATAATTTTTTTTAAAAGTTTTTCTTTAATAATTTTTATTAAAGTTTTTAAATAATAAAAAAAATTAAGTTTTTCTTTATTAATTTTAATAAAGTTTTTATATAAAAAAAAAAATGTTTTTTCTTATTCTAATAAAGTTTTTTTATCAAAAAAAATTCTTTATTATTTTAATAATAAAGTTTTTAAATTAAACTTTTTAAGTTTTTTTAAAAACAAATCATGCAATAATAAGCAAAATTGGAGAAATTATTTTGCCTTCCGATCGAGCCTTTCCTTGGACCATTTGTTCCTCTAATCGGCAGTCAAATGGGGGTCAGTTGCTCCTACTGACATCCACCTGGAGGGAATTCTTCACGGTCTTCAGATTTGGGTCTCCTTTGGTTGGCTTCTTCATCAACATTTCTAGATTTGCATCATGATCATTGTAGTTCTCCTCTTTGTAATGTCGTAATCGTACTAAAATAAAGTGCCACAATCTACTATTTCAGTGTACTATGTCATGTTCTGTATGCTTCTTTGGATTGATCTATGTATCTAGTGTTAGTTCCTATCTACTCAGCGAATGCAGCGGCTGGTTACCCATGCATTTCGGTGAGATGGACTAATCACCATATAGACTCCTATTTTGGAAGCACTCTACCTATCTTTAGAAGTTTGGTTTTACATCTAGAGACTTGGTGCATGGCTCCAGTGAGACTTAGATTGTACCAATCTGCTATTGATGGGCATTTAGTTGATGCTCCCGCAGTTGTCTTCTTGGTTTCGACCTTATTCCTGTTGCAGTGTGGATTCATCTACAGTTCTTCATTGATAGATTTTGTAGTTACTCTTGAGTTGACAGATTCAGCTCAGTCACCAGTTATGTGGCATCTTTTGTAGTTGTACCTGATTTTCTCTATCAGTGCTTTGCATAGTTTGGCATTTCTTTTGCAACAACATTTGGAGGACTCATCATCATCCTTGGTCCACTCTACTTCAGTGTTCACATTGTTCTACATTCTCTCCTTCTTCAGTTTAGATTGGGGACTCTTGACATTGTGACATTTGAGTTGTGACTCTCCATTGAGGGGGGGTTGCATAGACTATCTCTTATGGGGGGGACTTTTTCCTCACTTGAGGTTTTATCCTTCCTAGAGCATGATTCTTATTTTGTATCTCTCTTTTGGGGGGTAGTTTTTTCCCACTGGGTTTTTCTATCTTTACTCCACTAGTGAGAGATTGCATTGTGTGTACATGGGTACCTAACATGGCCTAGTAGCTAGGACCCATCTTGCATTGTTTATTTTTGTGTACATTCTCCCTAAGTTGCACTTAAGGGGGGTGTGTTGGTGTAATTAAATGTCTTGTACCTTATCCTAGGTCATAATTACACCTTAGTTAAGTTTACTTAGGGACCACATAGGAGGTTGTTGGAGATTTTCCACTTTTGGTGGACTTGACATGTCATACCTCATCACTTCCACCTTTTGTGGACACATCATGTGATTATCTTTCCACCTTTTGTGGGAGATCCACCTTTTGTGGAGATTATCACATTATCCTTTTCCACTTTAGATGGAGTGATAACTCTTCATTGTTGTCACATGTCATAAGATTACGACACTTGTCATAATCTTATGCCCTCCTATGTTCTCACCTTGGCTATATAACCAAGGGGTCTCCTATGTAAGTATTGTATCATTCTATTATCTCATATTATTGACATTGAATACAGTTTATTCTTGTCATATTATTTTCTCTCTTTTGTGCTTTCTATTAGGCCTCTAGATCTTGGGTGGCTACCTTCATAGCCAATTCTTACAATTTGATTCAAAAGCATGGAGAAAAGACACCTTTGCACAAACAAACACAACTTTTACTGACACCTTGGCGAGGGAATCTTTAAAATTTCGGTGGCCAAAAATGGGGCTAACACATTCTTAGAGGATAGAAAAATGCACTTGGTATAATTATGAAAAATAATAATCATAGTCAAGAAACATTGGCATTGTACATGATAATTAAAGGAAAAATAATAATAGGGAAATCATATCTAATAGATGCGATATGTCAAGATCTTGGAGATTTGACATTATCAAGGAATTATTCACTTCTATTATTTTACCAACTTGAGTTGCAACAATCAATATCAAAGCATCAATAATCCATTCACAACTCTAAATCTCAATCACTATTTTTGCTCAATTTAAAGGACCAATACTTAGAAACTTCTAGGAAGAGGTTTACCACATGAAATAGATATTGATTGATGAAATGAGTTTCATTGCACAAAATGTACCATAGAACATAGAATTTGGACATCATAAGACATTTCTAGATAACACAAAACATTAGCTTTAACAATATATTTATGATTTTATTTTCACATTAAACTTTATTTTCCTTTTTACCACATTTACTTCATTACTATTAAATATGTGTATTAATAAAAAGTACTTATGTAATACTAACCAATTTGTTCAAATATTGTAAATCTATAATTTTGGTTGAAGATTTTGAAGCGTTAGATCCAGTCATTGACAAACCACCATATGATAGTTATAGACATGCGAAATTTCAATGGGAAGAATTCAAAGTAGTTTTTACATTGGATAATGTTTTTAGACAATAGGGAGAAACCATTGGCAAGAAAATAATTTGTCAATTTTATGCAAATCTAACTATTGATGATTGAAATTTAGTAGTGACAAAAACAAATTTTCGCCTAGACAAAAACTAATGAATAATTTGACAATAATGTTCTTTTTTTTTTTCAGAAATGATAATGTGGATGGTTATGACATAACAAAATTATATTCATTTAAATGCCTTGTTGCACAGTATTAGAATGAAACTAGATAGCATGAATACATATAAGTAGATAAAAAAGATGAACATGATGTGGAGTAACTGATCATAAAGGATGAAAGGGTCTCGTTAAAATACAATATATTTGATAGAAGAATGTCATGTAAATGGAGCTCTCAGTTACATTTAAAATATAATATATGAACCTAAGACTACACCACCAACACCACCAACATATGTTATGACCTAGAGCTTGCTAGTTATTTAGTGATACCATTTGAAGATAAAACTCCAAATATAATTCTAATTAATCCAATACAAAGGGGGAACACAATTCAATTATCCTTATGAATGTCTTGGGCATTGAGAATCCATAAATCAAATGGTTTGACTCTTTAAAAGGCCATGACAGACATAGGACAGAAAGGAAGAACATGATTGAAATTTGTGACTATATCTCATGCCAGTTCATTGGAGGAACTAGGAATATTTTAATCACTTACATATGACCACTAGGAAAAGGTAAAAATATAAAACAATTTTCTAACCATAAAGTTGGAAAAGAAAGAGTAAAGCTCTTAGAAAATAACTGAATGGATATTGAAAAATTATGTATATGAAATATGAAACCTTTTATTCCCTTAAAGGGATACATAGACAAGGTCATTTAGAAAAATCACTTGATGAGTCACTTGGGGTATATGGATTTGTAATGATATATGACTCTTTATTTCTATTTTTAACATATACATACTGATCCTTGATTATTACTAAAATAAAGTCGATTTCTTCATTCATTTTTATCTTATGTATACATATTCCTCTATTTTTAATCAAATGAAGTCAAGATTTCTTCATTAATCTATGATGACTAATTATTCATTTTACTTGTTGCATTTATGGATGCTACTAGCGTACCTATCATTATAAAAAATGTAGAAGGTGCCAAGATGTATCCTTCTAAAGGTGCCTAATTTTTAATAAAATTGACATATAAGTTGAATAGGTACCTTAGGAAGGATATCTCTTGGTGTATTCTACATAGATTTTTCTATAGATAGGTATGCTTTTTTTCATCATATAAATGTAGATGACTCTTCTAGGAATTATACACTTTGTATACATTTTCCATCACAACAAAACTTATAGGTGTCAATGAACATCCATTTCAACATCTTCACCTAGACTAAGAGTGGTGGCTAGTTTACAAGATCAACTCCTAGAGGTGTGTTTGTTTGTCCAATATCGTACTTTCACATAACTTAGAGGAATTGAACTTGGGTTCAGGTTCTAATACTAGATATAAATTTTTCATTAGACCAAAAATTTAAGGTGTTATTTAACTTCCAAATCAACATAAAATCAAGCTCAAGCTCAAGATGCCACTCCTTATCACCACTTCTAGCTCATGTGCCTTGGTGAAGGATGATTTTTCACTTCTCAATATTTACATTGTCTCACGAATTGCACCACCCTCTATGGTGTTGGGATTTTTCTCGACTTTCATGATTTGTACAATGGGTGTAAAACCTTCTATAGTCATAGGTTAGTTTTCTATCTTGATCCTTGTCTCCACCCTTGTTAATTGTGTCACTATATGTCCTACTTCTTCTTTTTCCTTCTATCTTTTGCACATGAAATCCTATTTGAATATTGTTATGGTAGGGGTTCCTATTGTTAAAGGAATCGAAGTGCATGGAATATGCTTCCTACACTATAATCTAAGAAGGGGAGAGTTGTAAAAAAATATTTAAACACCTTGAATAGTTACAATTATAGAAAGATGCATATTCAAAATATGTTAAAGTAGATAAACAATGCAAGCCATAGCATTGTTATTAATGTGGGAAAACATTATGAGAAAAACCCACACTCTAAACATGTGGCTGGATTATATTATCAACAACAACAATAATTACAATACAATATCAAAGTAATGCTCTTTCGGAGTTGCACACTACAACAAGAATTTGATGTAAATTTAGAAGCATAATGACATCTAAGCAATTCTTCAACCCACCATATTGGAACTTTAACGAAGGAATCAAGTATTTATAACAATCTATAAGATAAATAGAGGGTGCCAAAAGTTTTCATAATGAAATCCCATGCTATGAATATGAGTTTTTTCTGACATCTTGTCATAGTCAAAACCACTAAATTATGGATTTTTCTAAATACAACACATGTCTCCTCAAAACTAACTCACTCAACATGCAAGGAACCTATACATATGCACCTACCAAATGCACATTTGGGAAGCCCCATAAATATATCCTATTTGTCATAATGTGACATAAAATCTTTGATGCATAACTCTTATAGTAGAAATAACTTGTCATAGAAAGCTATCGTAGTTTTTCATAAACTTGACATACCAACTTATGACAAAAGCCATCAAGTTAGCCACAAATTTAGGACCTCCAATGTTGGACACCTACCTCCACAATTTAAGCTTAAAAATTACACATCACCTTCCATGTAGGATGCCACCTCACTGGTATGTCCTGAAGAATGAAAACTAATTTGGTAGGCAATAAACTTGGGAAATAATTAAATAATATAAAATAACAATAAATTAAATGTTAGGAATCAAAGGTTGAGATACCTTACACTTAACATATCCCACATTTGAGAGACTTATCAAAGGTCATTTGTAAGCAACAGCTTAGGGCCCCAAGGCCCATGGAAATGAAATACCACATGAAATTCTCTATGCTCATGGGTTTTGTAAGTGTGTTTGCAACATTCACCAAAGTTTTGAACTTATCCATATTCACCTTCACATATTGTACCATAACACAAAGAAAATGAAGCTGCACATCAATATTCTTTATTTTGGCATGGAAAGTAGGATTCTTTGCTAAGAAAATGATAATTTGACTATCAAATTAGATATTAATCTATCTTACATCAAAAACAATATTGGAACATGATATCTTAGGAAAAATGGATTCCTTGCAAGCATGAGTAGCTGCAATGTACTATTCTTTTGTAATGGACAAATTGACTACTTGACTTGTTTCTTACTCATCCAAACGATAGCACCACCATACACGATGAACACAACCATTGTTGGATATTTTTTTGTCAATGTCACTTGACCAAATTAATCCATATATCCATTAATGCTCAATAAATTTTGAGATCCAATAGGATAACCCTAAAAACATAGGGAATACTTAAAGGTACCCCACAAGTTTATGAACATTCTCTATATTGCATCCCAAAGTACTCATCTAAGAATAACCATAAATTAATTAAGGACTCCCATTACTTGGGAAATGTTTGGCCTAGTACAAACCATAACATACATTAAACTATCAACAACACTTGCATATTGTAGTCATGTCCTCCATCTCAATAGGGTATTTTGGGAAATCTCATACAAAAGGCTTTGTACCCTATATTATAGGAACAACTAACTATCTGTAATCTATCATGTTGAATCTCTCCAACACTAAGTTCACATAATCACTATGACTTAGCCAAAGCTTTCTTTTATCTTTATCTTTTTTGATCTTCATCTCAAAATATATGTAGCTACACCTAACTCTTTCATCTTAAACTTTTTTGACAACTAAGACTTCTAATTTGATGTCATGCTTTTATCATTCTTAATAAAAACATATCATATAAGTATTAAAAATTTATAAGAATAGAACCATTATCACATTTGTAATACACACAATGGTTAAATTTATATCTCAAAAATCTTAATGAGAACACATAGGTGTCAAAATTTTGGTACCACATCCTAAGAGAGTACTTAGGACAATACAAAAAAAATTCAACTTACATACCAAATGTCCTTTACCTTTAACCACAAAATTTTCTGGTTGTGACATATCAATTTCTTCCTCCAAGACACTAGGAAGGAATATTGTCTTCACATGTATTTGTTCCACTTTTAGATCATATGTTGCTACAAGTGATAACTTGAATTTGATAGATGTTATAAAAGCAACATGAGAGAATATCTCACCATAGTCAATTCCCTCCACCTAAGAATACCCCAAGACACTAGGAAGGAATATTGTCTTCACATGTATTTGTTCCACTTTTAGATCATATGTTGCTACAAGTGATAACTTGAATTTGATAGATGTTATCTTTGCAACATGAGAGAATATCTCACCATAGTCAATTCCCTCTACCTAAGAATACCCCTTAGCAACCAAATATTCCTTATGCTTCTCAACATTGCCATTAGGACCACACTTCTTCTTGAACAAAAATTTACAACCAATGGGTTTACATTCATCAAGCAAGGGTACTAGATCCCAAGTGTCATTTTTCTTCAATGCAACCATATGTTCATCCATGACTTTCATATATGAATCTACATCACTCATACTCATAGCCTCTCTAAATTTTGTAGGCTCATCAGTATTAGCAATCAAAGAAAAATCACAACTAGAATCCAACAAGGAATAACCAAACCATTCATGTTGCCAAGTAATATGTGTATACCTCTTCAATGTTTAAGGTTGAGGTTCTTCTTTTTCCTCATAGCTTTCAAAATTATTGAGCTCTCCTCATCATCAGGTCCAATAAGAGTATGTTTTTTACCTTTTATTGGAGTAGGTGGCATCTAAACTACATTATTTCATTTCTCCTCTTTATGTTTAGCTATAGCTCAACAGTGTAAGGTTTCATCTCTTTGAAAATTACACTTGTGCTATAGAGAACATTTTGGGACATTAGATCCCAAAGCTTGTACCTCTTCAAACTTTCACCATAGTTGATGGAGATACATTTTACCACCTTGTTCTCAGAAATAGACCTCTTCTCAATTAGGACTTGAGGGTAAGCTTCACAAATAAAATACTCTAAGATGTCTCATCAAAGGCTTCTTACCAGACCATTCCTCCATGGTTGTCTTATCAAAAAGATTCAATGTAGGAGATCTATTGATCAGATTACATGCAATGGCTACAACTTCACCTTATAAATTTTGCTTAATTTTAGCACCACTCAACTTACTCCTGGCCCTATCCATTAACATCATGTTCATCCTCTCTATTAATCCACTTTGTTGTGGGGTGTATGTGTTTCTCTTATGTCTCTCAATCTTGTGCTCTTTCTAAAACTTGTTGAATTTTCTGAATAAAACTCACCACCATTGTGAGTCCTCAAACATTTAATCTTTCTACTATTCTAATTTTACACCAATGCATTAAACACCCTAAACCAACTAAAGATTTTAGATTTACTTATAAGGAAATAAATAAATGTATTTCTATTGTAGTCATCTATGAATGAAACAAAATATAAAAAAAAAATTATTAAAGGAACATTCATAGGACCAAAAACATTTGCATTAACATAGCTCTAAATCCCATGAGACTTATGGGAGATAGAATAGAAAGAAACATGGTGTTATTTAACATACAGAATTTTTTTGGAAGAGTCAAACTTGAGATTACAATCATCAATGCCTTCAACAAGGTTTTTATTTTTTAGGGTTGTAATACCCTTCTCACTAATGTGACTAAGTATTTGCTGTCATAAGATTGCGTTCTCCATACAAGAAGATTTATTTTCAAGGAATAATCACCCTTAGGTGCCCAAAATGCATGACCATCAGATTTAGTTGTTGTAGACTTCTTCTTTACTCGATGGACAACAGTGGGGGTGAATAATCCATAGGTCTCCTTTTTGGTATGTCAAGAAGTATTGCATTGTATTATGCATGCATCCAACTTGTACAAGTGTCCAACTAAGTACCCTTATCTAACACCATAACTCCTCTCTTCATCTTGCATCCACCACTCAAGAAAAAAACTAGCACACTTGAATCATTCAATTTACTTACTAAGAGTACATTTGGTGCTAAACCTAGGATATGTAAGACACCCTTCACTCTACCATCAAGGAATTTGATCTTGAATCTACCATGACCAATAATATTTAGATGAGAATAATCACCTAGATACACATTCCTACCATCATATTCTTCTTACTTTGAGAGCCAAACCTAATGCAAGGTCATGTTGAAAGAAGCACTTGGGTATAATAACCACACATCTTGTGATCCATGAGTTTCCAATGATGCGAGAAATGCATAAACATAATGTTGAGTGGATTTTTCAAAGTTAGAATATGAGAAGTTCTTTCTACCTTTCTTTTTCTTCTCCTCCTTGCACTCCTTGTAAAATTGACTAGTTTTTCCATAGTTAAAACATTTCACCTTAGACTTACTAGGAGACTTAGATCTCCCTAGATATTTTTATTTTTAATTCTCATCATTTTTCTTTCCTCTCTCTTTAGATCTTCCTCAAACATAAAGGGCTTTGTTATCCATCTTGGAAGGTTTCCTCTACATCTCTTTAGATACTAGTGATCCAACCACCTCATCGATCTTGAAAGTAGTGGTAGTAATCCCAATGGTCATTATTGTTAGTGTGAAGGGGCTACTTTATTTAACTATTTCATTCTTAGCTAGTTCTCCACTAAAGTCCTCTTCACACTAGCTTAACTTTACACAGGGATAAGGTGGTTGAGTCTTTAATGATATGAGATTTCACACCTCATAGGATGCCAACACTTGTCATAATTTGGTTGCATCTATCTCTCCCCTTTGCCTATATAACCAAGGTATTTCCTTTGTAATCTCAATTTCTCAAACTGAATAAAGCTTTGCATTCTTGAGAAGAATATAGTTTATTCCTCATATTTTTGGTTTTTCTTTTCTTCAATTATTAGATTCTTGGCTAGGGTAGTTAGAAAATTTCATATGGTATCAAATCTAAATTTGAGGTGTGGGTTAGAATTACTTTAGAAAATCTCACAGTGTTGAGCTTTTTTAAGAAAGCTAAGTATGCTCTTCTCTTGCATCTTCGAATGATCTGGAGAATCAAAAAGGTGTGATAAAAAATATCAGTTTATGGGGGGTTCATACATTGAATTTTTAGTTACATGTCTTCTAAAGCTTCCTAGAGAGATTCTAAGCTCACCATTGAGTCAGAGCAGCTAATACAGTCAAATTTTCTCTTTATTTCACCTAAAACAAACATCAGAGACTAGATGTACAACAATTTGAAGTGGGAGGTTCATTGCTAGATCCACCAATAAGCCATCATTTTAGAGCATTTTGGGTCAAATCCGACCCTGCCATTATGCTTAGAAGGCCTGAAAACCATAAAATCAACTGTCAAAACGTTAATTTTGGACAAAGTTTTCAGCCCCTCTCCATTGATGTACTGATTTTTTAAGGTCAACTTCAAACGCTCATAACTCGAGTTCCACAGCTTCATTTTTAGTGCATTCTTTTTTTTATTTGAGCTAATTTTTTGTGTTTTACGCATTGGTAAAGATGGTTTGAGATTTTTCCCTATGGATTTTTTTAAAATTTCCAATTCACATGAAGGACTCCTCATCATTCTCATTTTACAAACTTCAAACCTACATAACTTTTGCATACGACCTCAGATTGAGTTGATTCTTGTTTCAAAAGTGCATTATTTTTCATTTACTTCTCATTAGTTCTATTTATTTTATATGAAATTTTACTAAATATAGCCTTTTAACACATGATCATTTCTTGAGGATTTGTAAAAGTAATGAAATCCAAAAATCTATAACTGCACTAAATATAAAGTACCATATCATTTTTTCTAGGGGGTTATTTGATTGAGTAAAGAAGGGGGGTCTCTTGTTGTCTTTGTTCTTGAACATCTCTCATACTTTGTGCTTTTTTCTTCCTTCATTATGGGTACATTTAAGTTTCCATTGCTCACACCATACAACTACAATACATGGCATCAAAATGCATGGAATGCCTTAATACAACTAGGATATACACCTTATGTTGAGAATAAGGTAACTAATATCACCAATGATAAGGAAAAACTACTTTAGATGTTTGAACATACAAAAGCTCTTGGTCGTCTAAGCAGTTTAGTTTTTCTTGATATAATGTTTCATATTGACATCTATAAAGATTCACATGATGCATGGGACAAATTAAAAACTCTCTATGGTACAACTAATGAAGTTCATGGTTATTAAATTGATAATGAACTAATGAGTCTTTCAATTCAAAGTATTTTGATAACATCCAAGATTATGTAACAAAGGTCAATGACCTTATAACACAATGTAAATCATGTGGCTTAGAGAAGAAATATATTCAACTTGTCTATAACACTCTAGAAAAATTTGGACCTTAATATGCAGCTTTTGTTCCTAGCTTTCATACTCATAGGCTAAGAATGGGATCTACATTCACTACACCTTTTGCTTCATTTTCTAAAATGTTGACGCAAGAAAAAGGTAATATTCTTTCAATGGGTCTTCTCAAGAATTCACCCTCAGAAGCTTTGATAGCTAGTTAGCCAAAGGGTTCGAAAGAATGAAGGAAACCTAACAACAAAAAAAATTAGTTCAAGAAGTCACAAATAGATCAAGCACAATAATCTTCTACAACAAGATTTTACTCCAACTCCTCTTCTTTAAAGGGGAATTTTACAAAGGCCAACTTTTAGTTACTACAGAAACCTTGGTTATGAGGAACATTCTTGTCATAAGAAATAAATTGATGAGTTAAAGAATCTTCTTAAAAAGAACAACATTAATCTACCTTCTTCTATTGTTCAGCAATCCTCTATTCCTTCTTCCAAATCAAGTAAAGGGAAAGCACACACAATTTTTGCTATTATTGATTCTTCAATAGAGTGTATTATTGGCTTGGGTGCATCACATCACATGGGTTCTAGTAAAGAACCATTTTCTTTGTGGGAGCCTTGTTTTGTGCCCCACATTCTCATTAGGGATGATTCTCCAATGGAAGTAATTGGAAAGAGTTCAATTGATATTGGAAATTGTACATTTGAGGATGTCCTTTGCATTCCTAATTTGTCATCCAACCTTCTCTCTATCTACCAAATCACTTAGAATGGTAGAAAAGTTTAATTTAATTCAGATTCTGTCAACATCGAGAATATTGAAGATAATGCACTCCTTGCAGTTGGTAAGGCCAATCATGAGTCTCACTTGTATGCTTTCTCTCATTTTGTACCTGATTCAAATTAAATTGTATTGCTCACCCATTCAAATGTTGTGAGAAAGCTATGGCATGAGTGGTTTCAAGGCCATCTCAATTACCACTATCTTCAACAACTCAAGAAACAAAATATGGTCATGGGTCTTCCTCAAATCAAATTTTCTAATTGTGTATGTCTGGGTTGTTCCTTGGGAAAACATCTTGAAGACAATTTTGACAAAGGAAAGGCTTGGAGGGATTCAAAATCCTTGAATTGGTTCATAGTGACTTGGTGGGTCCTTTTCCATCCTTATCTTTCAATAAGGCTCGTTATTTGCTAACCTTCATTGATGACTATTCTAGATACACATGTGTATAATTTCTTCGACACAAAGGAGAAGTCTTTGATAAATTTCAATATTTTAAGGCTCATGCCGAGAAGCAATCTGGAAAGTATCTCAAAATTCTTCATATCGATAATGGCAGAGAATATGTGAGCCATCAATTTGAGCAATTATGTTTTCTTGAAGGGATTGATCTTCAAAATACTATTTCCTACACACCACAACAAAATGGTGTAGCTAAGAGGAAAAATAGGTCCCTAAAAGATATGGCCCTTTTAGTTTCCTTTTGAAGAAGTTTTCTTCTTTGAAGAAGATTTGAGTGTTCTTAAGAAAAATGTGGTGCTTGGTACAAATGGAGTGGTCGGCTAGAGTAGATTTGAGAATTTGTTCATGTCTGATTTCAACACTATGCTCTTTGATTCTAATGCTAAATGACTAACCTATTTCTCCAGTATAAGGACTGCCACATGAACACACTACCTTATAGACTCTGGAGTCAATAAGGAAGTCCTTGGAGTCTTTGAGAAAGTTGATTCAAATTTTTAGAGTGTTTGGGTCCTTGTTTAGCCTTCTCTCCCCTCCTACCCTCCCCCCCTCCTCTTTTCTATTTAGGTTGTTCTTGTTCTACAACTAACAATATTTTTTTCCTTGAGCTCTTTCATCTTGATGATGTATCATAGAGTGTGATCCTTGAAAAGTTGATACAAAAAAATCTCATGCAATCCAATCTAGAAATTGTTGTAACAACAAATTAGAAAGAATTGTTATTATATAAATGATGATTATAACATGTGATTAGATGATTCATAACATGATATTAAAATGCAATATTTGTATGTATATAAATATTGATGAGTTGTGAGAGTTACTATTCCATGATTTATCATGTGCCTTATGCATTAATTTTACATTCTTTCCTTACATTGAAATATTCCGAAAGAAAATGGTTGATAATCTTCCTTAAAAATTAGAAAACCTTCTTTAACATATTTAGAAAACCTATAGTGGGATTACCCAATCTAGAAATGTTAATGAACATAACAAACCTAGTTGAACAAGTGATGACATAAATTTATTGCTAAATATAAAAAATCAGTATTTACCTTATATGTAATGTTGTACACTTAGAAAGATATAAATTGTGAAGCACCACATATTGCTAATTATATGAAAAAATTGAGTAATACATAGGCTACAAATGTGCATTAGATATAAAATTATTTTACATATAAAAATTGATTAGATATTAACAAAATTGAGAAGCAAAGTGAACCTTGTTTGAAGCAAATGAAGTGCTTATGTGTACCTTATTTATGTGCTATATAGTGTGGAAAACATCATAAATTCATATTGAATTGTGACATGTGAAATGAAACAAGGAAATTTGTTGTGCCTTAAGTATGAGATATAGGGTATCCAACATAGGATAAGGATGGTGGTTCAAATCATACACAATCCCTTGTGTACCTTTGTGATGATATTTTTTATGATATAGCTAGTCATGAAAAGTTGTAAACATGTTATTTGAGGAAAGGTGCTTACTAAGTAAAATGTGATGTATTCCTCTGTATAAATCTTGTTATTGTGTTAATTGTGTGCCCCTAGCATACACTCTCCCATAGGATGAGACCCTACTAGTGGAATTAGGTTTTGAGAGATAAGAGGACTTTCAATGGGGTTATATGGTTCCTGTTGGACATTTTGCAGGTAACCTACTTCCCCACACACTAGAGCCACACTCATTAGTTCATAGTGAAAACCTACTCCTTGATATTTATAACCGATGGGTAGAGGATGGAATTTTATGAACCATATTTATGGGATTATAATCCAACTTGTTAATACAAAATATTAACATTATGTGGATGATTCCACTAGGATATTACACCCTATCACATTCAAGTGGTCAAGGGCCACCATTTTATTACATGTCATTATATTTATGTGCTTACAAAACTACCATTCCTCTCCTCCCCTTACCTTTCTTTATCAAAGCCACATGGTGTTCATAATGTGTAAATTTTATTTTTTAAATGTGGCTTATGGGTAATTTACTAATTGTTGATTTCTTTTATTATGTGTTAGTAGTGTTAAATTTTATATTTTTGGGCTATTTAGCCATTTTAAGTTTTCCATAGTCCATTTTCCTCAAGGACTTATTTAATTTCTTCTTTTATTTAAGTTGAAATGTTGCAAAATAGCTACCAATGAGCTTTACTTTGTATTTTTCATTTTTATGTGACTTTTTATTGAAAGTTTGGTTAGGATAATATGATACTTGGTTTCAGGCTTTGTTATTTCTTACAAATGACTATGAAGTGTGGTTTATTGTGAGTTATATAAACTAGCATATCTAGTAAGGTTGCCTAGTAGGTCATATAGGGGAGTAGATGCGTTGGGGAATTATTTTATGAGGGTTGTAAATGGAACCAATATGGGATGGGCATAATTCATTCTCCCTAGTTCTATATATATGTTCTTATTTTGTACATTCCTTTTGGATGTTAACCCCCTTAAACAAGAAGAGAGAATGCACTAGGAAATCTATGGAAGTGTCCTCAAAGGAGGGCCTTGAGACCATCTTTCCTAATGGCTATACTATTTATGAATTCCCATCCTTGTAAACCCCATTATTGGAGCATTGTGTTGTAAATTCAATATAATTATTGTGTTGTATGTTTAACATTAAAAATGAATGTGATGTGGTATACATGTGGACTAAGTGAGAAAGATAGTAATAAATAAAATAGAGCTAATATATTTTTAGACATGATTTGACATTAGAACATATGTTTTTTCTAAACATAATGAGTGATGTTTATGATAAAAATAGATCTTTGATTTGTATCCAAATATGGTAATATGTTTTTATATATCTTTGTTTAATTTCATTCAAGTTTTTTATGTGGTCAATAATTTATAGCTGCATTGACAAATTCTAAAAATCAATGTAATGGGAGTATAATGTGATGAGCCCAAAATGTGCTCATGATTTGGATATCTTGGTGTACTTTTACTACCCTCATTTCTATTGTTTATGGTGTTTAAACTCTTTAAGAAACCTTTTATTGGGATGTCCTGTAGCAATATACTTTCATGATTCCTACAGCCTATCATGTTGACTTGTCTATATTTATTACCCCGTTTGACTCCCTAAATGACTGGTATATCGCATATAGTTTTTAAATGATGAAATGGATTTAAATATGTGATTAATGAACATATATTGTGTATGTGCCATGCGCCCTTTCTTTCACATCTATTACCTTGTGTTTCACAGGTTGTTGAAGAAAGTATGATCTAGTCAAGTGTAGCTGATCTCGGCCTTGCAGTAAAGTCCATTTCCTGCACAACTTCGAGGAAGCTCTGGTGAAGACTCTTTGACCGAAACCATTGGGAAGGATTTTAAATGTCAGTCAATCTGGAAGAGTGGAGTACTATATTCTCTCTGGATTAGGTTGAACAGATAAACTCATTTACGAAGTCTGTTCCTCAATTCCAGGATACATTTCAAATCCACATCTTTCTTTAGGGTTAGTTTGTTACTTGTTTTCCTGATTTTAAATAAGTGCTCCTCTTGCACGAGTGAGAAAGCATAAAAGTAAGATAGAAGAATAGTGATAGGGAGATAGAAAGATATCATGTAAGAGTTAGTATGATAATAGAAAACATAATCTGTATGACAAGAGACAGAGTTTGTTGTTAGTTTTCATATCAACAGAGCAATGTATACCATTTTGAGTTTATGAATAAAGATTGATGAAGTTTTGAGTTCAGCACTTGCGTAATTAGCTGATGCTTGCTAAGGGGGGCCACTTAGTAAGTATCTATAGTTAGTTAGTTAGTTGTTCCTTTTCTATTGATCATTAGTTAGATTTCATCTTTGAAGTTTCTATGCAAACTCAGTCTTATGTTGTTCCTACAGCATCAGGAATCCATCCCTATGTTTGTTCATGTAGCATAAGGCCAAGTTATAGTTTGTCTCTCAGTTGTAGCTGTTATGATTTCCGCTTTGGTTAGATTATGGTTGGGTTAAGAGAAATTTGCATTACCTTCCTGTAGTGTAGATATAATTCTTTCCAAGTATTTGTTTCCTTTAAGTTGTGACTGAAACTAGTTCTTAGTGCATATATTGTGCTGCTCCATTCAAAGTATACGTTCCCTAGTTTGACAAGTAAATGAATGTCCATAAACAGATATTAGTCACCTGCTGGAATGTCCAATTCCCAGGATAGGTTTTGCCATGATTTTCATATCCTTTTGTGGGTGCGACCATTTTTTGCGCCGTTATCAGGGATGGTGTCAAGCTAAGAACTTGTCAGAAGTCATTTTTAGCACTAGTTTAGTTTGTTAATCAAGAATTTTCAAAATCCTACAAATCATCATTCATTCTATTGCATGCATAGAAGAAGAGACGCCCTGGGAAGGTTTCTCCTTGAAAACTTGTTTGTTGAACTGCCATTTGACCCAGCTGATGAAGAACCTGAGGAAAATCCATTTGCTCTGATATTCCAACAAGCAAATATGGAAAATAATCCACCTAATCCACCTCCTGCTTTTGAGTTTCCCATTGTTCCCCAGCGAGATACTGATAACCTTAAAAATATTCCATCTTCATTACTTCCCAAGTTCTATGGCCTAGTTACGGAGGACCCTGAAACTTTCTTGTTTGAGTTTGATATCCTCTATTGCAGCTATGATTACACTTCAGATGCACACAAGTTGAAGTTGTTTCCTTCCACATTGAAGGAAGGAGCTCTTAGATGGTTTATGAGTTTGGGGAGAGGTGTTGTTGATAGTTGGGTAGCCATGCAAACAAAATTCCTTGAGAAATATAAGGAATATTGTAAGAGTGGTAGTAAGGGAGACGATATATTCAGAATTCAACAAAAGGAGGATGAAAGCCTGGAAGACTATATCTCAAGTTTCTTGTTTTCCCTAAAAAATAATTCAAACCATATTCTCAATGAAGAATCTCAGAAACTACTTTTTCTAAGAGGAATCAGTGATACCTGTATAGATGCCCTGGACCTGATGGGAGGAGATGATATAACCCAACTACCTTGGGATGATATCAAGAAAATATGTATTAATTATTCCTAAGCAAATGTGAAGAAAGGTAGAGGTCATCAAGCTATAGTGGGAAATTCTTCTTCCAGTGGAGTTTCCTGGATGGAGATCACAAATTTGCTGTCTGATTTCAAGCAGGAAATCATAAACAACATGGCTACATAGTTAGGCACTATGCAAGCTCGGAAGAAACATGAGGAAGCTAAATCAATGCTAGCTAAGTTCTATCCGCATTGTAGACAGAAGAAACATGACTGCAGATGCAAGATGGTGGCCAACATGGAGGTTAAACAATTGCCTACTGATTTTAAAATGATAGAAGGTGATGATGACCAAGTCTTCTTTGTTGCACAAAGGAGGCCATGGGCCCCAAGACAAGGTATGCCTCTGGACCCTTTGCAAAATTTTGGTTCATATAATAGTCAATGGCAAAATCAGTACCCTCCAAACTATGGGCCATACTCCCAACCTCAGTGGAATAACCCTTGGCCAAATGCCCAGCAAAACCGTTGGCAATCCTCACAAGGGAATTGGAAACCACCTCAGCAAAATTAGTGGCAGCCTCCACAAGGGAATTGGCAGCAACCTAACCAATGGAGAGGAGGCCAACAATGGTCAAATCCACCCACAGGTTTCCTACAGCAACCCCAGCAACAATCCATTATGCCACCTCCTGCAGCTAATCAAGGTCAGAATCCAAAATGAACCCAACTACTTGCTCAGGTAGCACCTAATCCAAATAACTAGCAACTGTAGCAATAGCAAGTCTATTTTGCTGATCCTAATCATCAGCCTGCCTATGCTCTTAACCTAAATAATATTAATTTACATTCAGGAACCGTGCTACCCACACCACCTCCACCCATAATCTCAAAATTACCATATGAGGAGATTGACCAAGAAGAAGATATTAATGACCAAGCCCAACCAAATAGCCAATTCAGATCCCATTATTACTTAAGCCATCTGATAAAGTGTTCCCTCCTTTTCCACAAAAGTTGGAAGGTGGAAATGTGAAAAAATAAGAGAAACCTACCTTTGACATCCTTGACCAGCTAAAGCATATATGTGTGAAAATTTCCTTGTTCCAAGCAATCAAAGAAGTACCTATCTATGGCAAGGCCATCAAGAGGCATGTTTGAAGAAACCAAGGAGGAAAAAGAAAGACCCTCAAACTATCCATATAATAGGCCAACTCTTTGACTTACTGCTAGGGAAGCTTAGCATCCCAAAATATTTAGATCCAGGAAGTCCTGTTGTGGAGATAAATGTTAATGGGTTGCAAATTTAGAATGCTTTAGTAGATCTTGGTATAGCTATCAATTTCATGACAAAGGATTTAGTTGTAAAACTTAATATTTTAGAAATAAGGACTACACCTACAATATTACAACTTGCTGATAGCTCAACTATGAAACCTGATGGGGTAGTTGAAGACCTGGTAGTCACCTTGGATTCTTGGGAGTACTCTGTTGATTTTATGGTCTTATCTCCAAAGGCATCATTGGGGGGATACCTTGTCATACTAGGAAGGCCTTGGTTGGCTACTACTGATGCTTGCATTGGTTGTAGATCAGGTGACATGATAATATCTGATGGATATAGCACAAAGAAGCTTACCCTCTATTCTCCAGCACTACCCCAACTTGAGTCTGGAGATGTTGTTTGGCCAAATTTGGGAGAAGAGGAAGAAGTGAACTTCGTGGCCAATTTAATGATGATTACCAGAGAGCCTTTCATTACACAGCAAGAAGAAGAAGATATATTGTCCAATATCCTGCTGAATAACTATGGTACTGAGTACTTTCATTATGAAAAAAATGCATGTTCCTTGCAGACTATTCTTCTCCTGTCTACATTAGCTCATTATCCTACAGCAACTGATTGCTTACACACCTTACTACCCCATGAGGTAGACATGTCATTTCTGTTTGAAGTATCTATGATAGACTTAACCTCCCAAGTTGAGGTAGCTGCAAGAAAAACCTTGAGCAATAATAAAAACCTCACCAGTGAGGAACAAGAATCTATGATCAAAATGCTTATCAGTCATAAGTCAGCTTTTGCATGGGACTACGAAGATATGAAAGGATTAGACACAAAACTCTGTACACATCGCATATACATTAACAGTGAGTTCAAACCTATTAGGCAGCCCCAAAGAAGAATCAATCCAGCTTTGAGAGAAATTGTTAAAGAAGAATTATAGAAAATGTTAATAGCTAGCTTTATCTACCCAATCTCCGATAGTCAGTGGGTTTCCCCATTGGTCATTATTCCTAGGAAAGGAGGAAAATGGTGGGTATGTGTAGATTACAAAGACCTCAATTTGGAAACAAAGAAAGATTACTTTCCTTTTCCATTTATTGATCAAGTTCTAGATAATTTAGCTGGAAAGAAGTACTTCTCCTTCTTGGATGGCTTCAGTGGGTACAATCAAATTAAGATTGCTCTTGAGGATCAAGAAAATACTACTTTTACATGCCCTTGGGGAACCTTTGCCTATTCAGTTTTGCCTTTTGGTCTCTGTAATGCTCCTACAACTTTCCATAGGGCAGTCATAAGTATCTTCTCAGACATCTCATATGATTGCATGGAAATATATATGGATGACTTTACTGTTTATGGTACAACATTTGAGGAAGCTCAAGCCAACTTGGAGAAAGTACTACAGAGATGTGAAGATCACAACCTATCGCTGAATAGTCAAAAGTGGTACATGATGATGCAGGAGGGAATAGTCCTTGGTCACTATATTTCTGCTGCAGGAATTCAAGTTGATCCTACTAAGATTGAGGTCATCTCTAAGCTACGCTCTCCTACTAAGCAGAAAGAGGTATGAATTTTTCTAGGCTATGCTGCATACTACAGAAGATTCATCAAGGACTTCAGCCAAATAGCAGGCCCCTTATACAGTCTGTTGAAAAAAGATGCAAATTTTTCTTGGACAGAGAAATGTGAAAAAATATTTCTTGACTTAAAAGTCACCCTTACACAGGCACCTATTCTGAAAGGACCTGATTGGTCACTTCCATTTCATATTCATACTGATGCATCAGATTATGCAATTGGAGTAGTGTTAGGGAAGAAGTATGGTTTGACAAAACATGCACTATACTACATAAGCAAAAATCTGCAAGGGGCTAAATTCAACTACACTGTTACAGAAAAAGAAATGTTGGCAATCATCTACACCCTCAATAAATTCAGGCATTATATCACTGGTTATCATATATTTGTCCACACTGATCATGCAGCAATCTGATATCTCATGAATAAAAGCTCAATATCTGAGAGACTGGCAAGATGGTTGTTGCTGATGCAGGAATTTGACATTACAATTGTGGACAAGCCAGGTAAAGCCAATGTGGTTGTTGATTTCCTTTCTAGAATTCAAACGCAAGATGACATTGTACTTATTGAAGATTCCTTTCCTGATAAGCACCTATTTGCAATCAAGGTTATTCACCCATGGTATGCTGATATAGCAAATTATCTGGCTACAAGAAGAACTCCTCCTCATTTCTCCCCTAAGGAAAAAAAGATTATTGGTAGAGAAAAAATTTAAATTTTCTTGGATTGCCGATTGCATGTTTTATTTAGGGCCAGATCAAGTTATGAGGAAATGTGTACAAGAGGAGGACACTCATGATATACTGCATGCAAGCCATGATGAGCCGTGTGGTGGACATTTTGCTGCCAAAAGAACAATAATGAAAATTTTAAATACTGGTTACTATTGGCCAACATTGCACAGAGATGCAGCCAAATATACCAGGAGATGTGACAGATGCCAACGAATAGGAAGACCAACTTGCTCTGATGAGATGCCTCTATTTCCACAAGTTGTAGTTACACCCTTCGACAAATGGGGATTGGATTTTGTGGGACCAATTGACCCACCTTCCAATGGTAAGTCCTACATCTTTGTATGTACAGATTATGTCACAAAATGGGTAGAGGCTAAACCTATGAAACATGCTAGGGATAATAAAGTGGTTGAATTCCTTTATGAGGAAATATTTACTAGGTTTGGTGTTCCTAGGGAGATAGTGACAGATCAAGGAGCACAATTTACTTTTACACTTATCATAGCTTTAGTCAATGAATACAATATACGATACAGGAAATCAACTTCTTATCACCCCCAGGCCAATGGCTAGGTTGAGGTCTCCAATAGAGACATAGAGGCCATTTTGACTAAAACTGTAGATTTGCATAGGAAGGATTGGGCCACAAGGTTCCCAGAAGCTATATGGGCCTACCGTACTACCTGGAAGACTGCTATAAGATTTACACCTTTTGAAATAGTGTATGGTAAAATAGCTGTGATGCCAATAGAATTTGAACATAAGACTCTCAGAACAACACTGGAGATGGACATGGATTTAACAAATGCACAAAGGGAAAAAATCATGCAGCTCAATGCTCTGGATGAACTCTGAAAGCATGCCCTGCAGCACACTGAGATGATACAGAATCAACGAATAAGGTGGCATGATAAATACATTAAGGAAAAGAAATTCAAGGTAGGAGATTGGGCTCTGCTTTATGATTCACGATACAAGGACAGTCCAGGAAAATTACAGACTAGATGGTTGGGCCCATATGAAATTGAAAATGTATTTGCTAATGGTTTAGTTCAACTTGTTATAATTGATCATGTTAGATTCAAGCTGTTAGTTAATGGACACCGCCTCCAGTTGTACCATAAACCAGTCTCAAAAGAAGAATTCATGCAGTAGTTCGTTCAGGATCATGCCACTACTCTTCCTTCAGCTAAAGGCTTTAGCCTTTCTCCTATAGCTTCACCGTAATTTTGAAACACATGCTCATAATAAAGGTTTCTTTTTTAAGGAAACCTCTTTTTCTTCATTTCCACTTGTCGCCACATCTCATTTCTTTATCTCCCATCCATCCATCCCATCCATCCATTCCATTCATTCATCTCATCCGCCCATGCCACCCATCCACCTCATTCATCCACACCACCCTTACTTATGATCTCATTCCCAACTGTCACCTCATGCTAAAGCCGTCATCTTTCTCAACATGTACAAGCATTTATTGAAAGGTATGCCATATCTTTTGTTATCATATATTCGATTTATTTCATTTTATTCATTTACTACTATGTCTATATCAGTCATTATTACTCGATCTCTGCCTATTCTCTAGTACATGTGAGGACACATTCTATACTCTAAGTAGGGGGTGGGATAATCCACTTTTTAAACTTGTCTTTTTGCCGCTGCCACAACTGCTCGGATAACCTTTCTTTATTGTTTTTTCTTTTACTTTCCAAATATGATCTCATGTCTTTTTCATTGCATGTTTTTCATTGTAAATCACAATTTAAACTGCTTGTTTAAAAAGTTCATTTTTGGAAAAAGAGAGAAAAGTGATGGCATGACAGAAAAGAACTAGAACAGAAAGGAAATAGAGAGGAAATTTTTTGGATTTTTAGCAAAGAGTTGAGTTCAGCTAAGGAAAAATTGTGAACATGGGTGGTCACCTGGTGCGACATGAGCCTATAGCTCATGAGTTATTATTGTAAAATCCTCAAACAGTCCAGGCATTCAGCCTCTGTGCATGGTTAAATTACTTTTTGAATTTAAATGCTTTCAATGAGGAGGCTGCACGAAATTTTTGAGAACCCTCTAGACAGTCGAGAAAGAGGAAGGCTACAAGAACACCTCCTGCAGCCGCACCAGTGCCAAGAAGAGTTTCCACAAGGAAACAATGTAAAAACTCCCCTGCTTCACCTCAACCTGAGGTTATTATAATTTCAGAAGAATCTGTAGAGTCTGAATTTGATGTTTCTCATAATGTGTCTGAAAGTGTTGCACAGAGTTCATTCGTTCCTAAAGAGGAACAAATTGAGATAAAGGAAATTGAGCATAATGAAAGAGGGGTACCAAGTCTTGATGACTTGGCTACTACTGCTATGCAGATTTCAGAGGAAGCATAGTCTTCTCCACTGCAGCAATAGGAATTCATCCTGTAGCAAGAGCAGGAATTGACTGAACAATTGGATGTAGCTAATGAAGCTACATTTCCCCCTGCTACCTGTCAAGCCATTGTTGTCTATAAAAAGACATTTTTAATTGAGTTTTTGGAATATGTCAAAGCTACATGGAAACCAGTTACATTGCAAACCCTAACTTTCTGCCACCTAGCCCAGACTGAAATGCAACAAAGTCTATGGGAGGAAGAAAGGAAGAAACTGAAAAAGGAAATTGAAAGTCAGAAACAGGAAATTCTTGAGTTAAAGGAGAAAATGGATGAAATGTTGAAAGTAATTGGTCAGATTACGGAGTGTAGACCACCACCCAAAGTTTGTGCTCTGTGCCTTAAGGAAAAATTCTTATGGTTCCAACTAATGAGAATTTTCAAAAATCAAGATCCTATTATTCACACTGCTGGAGAATTCTACGAGGCATACCAGGGAGCTCCCAATTGGCTGAGAAATTATTTGTGTGAATTTTATTTACATGGCTTTATAATCCCATTTGAAACAGAGTGGAATCCTTTATTGTACATTGGCGATATCCATTTGAGATCACTTATGTCATGGGTGGCAAATGAAGCAAATTATGGCAGGCAATGGGAAACATATGAAGAAGCTAAAAGGAATGAGCCTGTTCCATTGCGCTCTGAGAGTTTAGACCCCCATGCAATGTTGAAAACCTGGTTTACTTTGGCATATGGCTTTCATAATAATACAGCTAGGATGAAAATATTTGATCTCAAGAAACAAGTATATGATGAATTTCAGGAACATCCATACTCGTTTTGGAGGCTGTCATACACCGGGATTGAGAAAAGGTGGGAAAGATTAACTATTGTGTTAAGAAAGTCTGAGCCTCACAGTTCCCTAAATTTTACAGTAGCACTTAAATGATCAAGCAAATACATACAGCTGGGACTTCAAAAGAGGTTTGAATTATGGTTGCCATTGACATTTAGACCTCCTGTGCTAATGTGGCCCCTTTATCCTTACCAGGCTACAAATCTTAATGAAGATGTAGAAGCTCGTAAGTATGAAAGGTGGCAGAGTTTCAGGGGTTTTTGTTACAAATTTAGAACTACATCTCATAGTCATGCCACAACCACTGATTTTAGAGAAACCACTAGAAAGTGTAATGCTGGAGGACCAGCATTGGGTTAAGTTATGGGCAAAGGATGAGCCCAAAATCTACTCATGATTTGGATATCTTGGTGTACATTTACTACCCTCATTTCTATTGTTTATGGTTGTTTAAACTCTTTAAGAAACCTTTTATTGGGATGTCCTATAGCAATATACTTTCATGATTTCTGAAGCCTATCATGTTGACTTGTCTATACTTATTACCCTGTTTGACTCCCTAAATGACTGGTATATCACATATAGTTTTTGAATGATGAAATAGATTTAAATATGTGATTAATTAATGGATATTGTGTATGTGCCATGCACCTTTTCTTTCGCATCTGTTACCTTGTGTTTCATAGGTTGTTGAAGAAAGTATGATCAAGTCAAGCGCAGCCGATCTCGGCCTTGCAGTAAAGTCCATTTCCTGCACAACTTTGAGGAAGCTCTGGCGAAGACTCTTTGACCGAGACAGTTGGGAAGGATTTTAAATGTCAGTCAATCTGGAAGAGTGGAGTGCTATATTCTCTCTAGATCGAGTTGAACGGATAAACTCATTTATGAAGTCTATTCATCAATTCCAGGATACATTTCAAATCCACGTCTTTCTTTAGGGTTAGTTAGTTAGTTGTTTTCCTAATTTTAAATAACTGCTCCTCCTATGCGAGTGAGAAAGCATAGAAGTAAGATAGAAGCATAGTGATAGGGATATAGAAAGATATCATGTAAGAGTTAGTATGATAATAGAAAATAGAATCTGTATGACAAGAGATAGATTTTGTTGTTAGTTTTCATATCAACAGAGCAATGTATACCATTCTGAGTTTATGAATAAAGATTGATGAAGTTCTGAGTTCAACACTTGTGTAATTAGCTGATGCTTGCTAAGAGGGCCCACTTAGTAAGTATCTGTAGTTAGTTAGTTAGATGTTCCTTTTCTGTTGATCATCAGTTAGATTTCATCTTTGAAGTATCTGTGCAAACTCAGTCTTATATTGTTCTTGCAACATCAAGAATCCATCCCTATGTTTGTTCCTGCAGCATAAGGCCGGTTTATAGTTTGTCTCTCAGTTGTAGCTGTTATGATTTCCGCTTTGGTTAGATTATGGTTGAGTTAAGAAAACTTTGCATTACCTTCCTATAGCGTAGGTAGAATTCTTTCCAAGTATTTGTTTTTGTTAAGTTGTGATTGAAACTAGTTCTTAGTGCATATATTGTGCTGCTCCATTCAAAGTATACGTTCCCTGGTTTGACAAGTAAATGAATGTCCATAAAGAGATATTAGTCGCCTGCTGGAATGTCCAATTCCTAGGATAGGTTTTGCTTTGATTTTCATATCCTTTTGTGGGTGTGACCATAATGGATAAATGTTCTATTGTAAGAATTTTTTTTTTAAATATTTAGATGTATAAATCATAGAAGGGATATCTCTAACATGTACTTATGGCTTTATTTTGTTTATCACATAGGGAAAATAGTTTGCATATTTAACAAATTTATGTGTTGTTATTTTTGAGTTAAGTTTTTGAACCTTAATGAATTTGAGGATGAAGTCCAATCGAACGGTATTGGGATGTGATTCCCAAACCTATTTACAATGGTTATGACTCCATGATAAGTTCAATTGTGCTATATTAGTGAATCATTTGACAAAAAACCCAATATAGGTTAAGTATGACATAGCATCAAAACCATCAAATCCTGGTGTGGTTATTATATGAGACCATTAATAATTGCACCAAATTTCACGCTCAATGTTCCAATTATTCTATGACCTAGTTTAAATGATTATTCCCATAAATGTACTTTTTAAAATGTGAATTTGCAAACCAATTAGCAATGTATGTGAACATATGAGATTGATTTTTTATATAAATATCATATGATGAGCAAATTCAAATTGATATGAGCTAAGGAATGTTGTGTACCTAATTTTAGTTAAAATTCTATGCTAATGTGTTTTATGTCATTTTGAAAATGATAATATTTGAGAATGAACTAGGACCTTTCAGGATCAAAAAGAAGTAGAAAAGGGATTATTGGAAAAATATCATTGAGGATAAATGGAGACAACGCTAACCAATGATAGGTATACCTAAGATGATATATTGTTAAAAATTTTATTAAATAGTGAAGTTAAATAATTAAGCTAAGGTTAGAATTTTATTATTATTTAAGATAGAATTGAATTCCTATCCTACATAGAGAATGGTCATAAGTAATATATATGTATGGTTATCCACTAAATATTGAATTTGATCTTATCGAGATTTTGAGAAGGTGATTCTTATGATCCCCAAACAAGCATATATTTATAAAAATATGTATGAGATAAGTTCCAATGGCTAGAAAGGGAGAACTATCTTGATCCTAATTAAATACTTCATTGTGAAGTATTAATTTCAAACCCTATGAACTAGAAGGTAATTGGGGCTCTATGTTAATATGAAATTGTTCTTATAGGGCTAATGTGTGTGAATTATGTGCGTGTTTCAAGTGGTGTTTATGTGTGCAAACATGTGATTAAGTGTGTAAGTGGAATTAGGGCTTTGAAATCCTTAATTGAGTCTTGAATTTTGGATTGATTCTTCAAGGTAAATTTAAATGGACTTAAAAATCATATTTTATAGTGTTTTATTACTTTTTGGTTCCTGAGGGTAAGTTCCTATGTTTATGGGGTTGATTTAAACCTTGAGATTAGGTAATGCCTTTGATGTGACCCCTCTAAAGGGACCATTAAGAAGAGTGACAAAAATTAGACATTGTGATGAGAGAAAATAACCTTTTTTGTCCCATTCTCATTCCCCTCAACTCATTTATGAGCATGTTGAATCCCACAAATGACTCTCACATGTTTGAACCTCCTTTATAAGAGATCATGGGAAGAGTGTCGAAGTACAATCCCCATCTTCACAAAAGTCTCACACATGTATAAGCATTTATGGGAATGTGTATTTGAAGGATTAAATACAAAGCGACAAGAGTCACTCCATCAATCAAGGGATTCTTGAGATTGAACTCCTTTATATTTCTAATTTGATGAGGAGTTTTGGGATTCTTAGTTTCATTATTTTCATTTTGGTTTGATTTTTGAGATAAAGTGTCTAGATAAATATGAGAGTGTCTCAAATTGGAGCTGGTGATTCTTACCATGGCTTGGAGTGAAGAGAAGTCTCATCCCTACAACATCATGTAGAGAGATAAGTCTTCCATTAAACTTTTTTTATGCGTTAGTTTAGATAATGTATAGCATGATTTGAATATTGAAAGTGTTCATGTAGTGACTAGCGAATGTGAAGCTAATATGAGTTGTGAAAATACATTAGTATGTCTAGTTTACAAAATGGGTTAATTTGGTCTTGATAAATTTTTAGTTCACATAAAAATATTGGGACTACTATAGTTTCTCCTTACTCAAGGGAATCGATATATACCTAAGAGGCTTTATCATTCCATTTACAAAAGGGTGGAGGGAAAGATTATTTTCACTCATTGACATACTCCAATCTAGAATTTTTGGAAGATGGATATAGTAGTTGCATCTCACTTCATTTGTTTTCCTTAAAATACTATCAAATTTAGCATAAAGGTTAAACTAATGGGTTTTGAATTACCCTTGTTAAAAGGGAGAAAGGTTGTATCGTATAAAATTGGAAATAAAATAAAAATTATTGCAATTGATTTTCCCTTACATGTATTAATGAAGGTTTAAATTTCATAGACTAACTTGGTGAAATGCGTATACCCTTCATCTCCAAATCTTCCCCATCTCACCAAAATAAATAAGCAACTATGTATTTACTAGTTCATTATGCCTTGATAATTTTTCCATTTAGGTTCTCACCTTTGTATATATTCACCATGCTTATATTTCAAATGGATTCAATATTTTCATCACATAATAAAGAAGTGAATCCATCTTTTTATTTTATTATGGATGTAAATAATATACAAAAATAAAAAAATAAAAAAATAACATATCATGTAATATATAAGTTGTTAAACCTTTATTATTGATGCACAATGATTAAGTGTAAATAAAGTAATAAATTTTCCATGCTTCCAAAGAGATAAATCTATATATTATTTTCAATCTTTCTTTTTATATAATGTATGTATCAAACATATGTTATATAATTAAATAATATATATCTCATTAACATTTTTTTACTTTATATATAATATATATTATGTATTGAATAATGTGAACCAAGATTACAAACCTACATGAACACAACAAATAAATACTATATTAGATCAAATGCAAGGTTAGTATCATGATTCCTCAAGAAATCCATTTGAATTGCAAAGGAAAAGGATTGAAATGAAGAACACAAAAACATAAACCAAATATATGAAATCCTATTCTAATGCAAAGCAAACTCTTAATCTCATGGGGGAATTAGTGCCAATTTGATGTGAAAATTAGCCCTTTCCCAACTCCTTTGCAAGCCTTGTGATGATTTGATGAAGATTTATCCACTTGTTGATGAAGAACAATGAGCTCCTTGGTGGAATCTGCAATAACCTAACTATGATGATGCCAAATACTATGAAGATGGGGTATGTGTAGGATCATCATGGAAAAAACATGCCCTTAAGTGGCAAAAAATTTAGAAAATTCAGAGTTAGGCAACTTGACGTAAAAAATTGAATACATTATCTATATTATTTCAAAAATATGTTAAAATAGAATCTGTAGCAAATTGAATGTAGTTTCTAAACTACTAGGTTTATTTAAAAGAAAAAAAAATCTATTTGGTGAAAATTTGAAATTTCAATGCAGTAGTACTTAAATTTCAGCGAAAAACTAAGTAGCTGTCTGTCTTACCACCCTAACTACAATAAAATGATAATATTTTTTAAAAATATTTTAGATATAAGTAGAGGACTCATGTCCCAATGTGATGCATATTTTTTTGTAATTCATTTCCAAGTAAATAATTAATTATGAATTTTTTATTAAACCTTTTAAAACATAGAAAATTTTGTATGTCTGGCCGCCTTAACTTGGCCAAAACTTCATGAAATTCAATTTTTCTTTTTTTAATCCTATAGTATGCAAAGCATGTTTTAGATTCACAAAATATGATGCCACTTAAAAGTTATAGATGTTTTTCAATCACCCTATCAATTAGGACTTTAGTTGTAATTCAAATAGAAAATGAATAATAATTATTTATTAAATTCAAAGTAAATCATAATTTATATTGGTGGAAAGCTGATAATCTCCTTTAAAAACCCTTTTCGTTTCATCAATTTTGGGTAAAAAAAAGTTGTCAGCCACATACCCTACACATACCCATCATATCGCTACTTTTTGGCCCGTCATGATCCTGCACATACCCGATGGATAAAATTAGCTCTCAATGTGAAGAGAGTAACTTTTGTCTAAGTTTTGGATGCAAAATACAAAGAGAAGCCTTCTATAAATAGAAGAGGAAGATGAAGGAATGAGCAAAATGGATGAATGTGGAATAATTCAACATCCAATGGGAAAATGCCACTTGTCAAGATGTGAATGGAGGAAGCTTGAGCACATTTTGGAGAATGTGCAAAGAGGAGGGAGATTCAAATTCAAAAGATGGCTTGAATGATGAGGTGAAAGGTGAAGTTAATGTAACATGGCTCATGAAAATTACTTGTAAGAGATGTTAAATGCCATGTTTGGAGGACAAGACCTTTTGGGGGAGATTTCAAATTTGAGGAATATTCCATCTTTGATGCCTTTTTTGAATAAAAATAGATGATTTTTAAATCAATTAAATTGATTTTCATGTCCAAGTTGCAAAATTTAGAGAATTTTATGGATTAAGACTAAGATTAGTCAAGATTTGATTAATTTAAAGGAGATTAGCTGATTTGACCATTTGATTTAGATTTTTGGATTTAAATAAATCAAAATGAGAGGAATAATGATTTTAGGCTTAATTAAATAAGATTTAATTTATTTAATTAAAAAGGATGGTGGTAGCTTTAAATCAAATAAAGATTAATTTATTTAATTTAAATGAGATGACTTTATAGATTAATTAAATTAAATGAATTATTTAATTAAAAGAGGGACTATAGGATTAATTAAACAAAGTGATTTATTTAATTAATAGGAGATGATGACTTAATTGGATAAAAAATGATTTATTTAATTAAGAGATGAAATGTGATGAATTTAATTAAAAATAGATTATTTAATTAAATGTTTAGCAGAGAGATGATTCAAGGTGAACTGGTGTTAGTAAAATCATGATTAGGTGCATGTACATTTTACGTGTCTACAAATATATTATATATATTATGTATAAAATATAATACAAATATATAATTATTTTAAATTATAGATAATTTTTCTCTAAATCTTCAAAATCTACAAACACAAGTGAGTAGATAATGATAGAAGAATAAGATTTATAAGAATCCTTATCGATTTAGGCTTTATATTAATTGTCACAAGATCTAATGGTAAATATTAAAACAAATCTAATGGCTATCATTTAATGCAAATTATATTAATTTCTAATTTTTCATTACTTTAATTAAACTTGTGTAGTTCTCCAATATATCCATGGTGGGGATAGTGAGCTTAGGAACCCTCACTTTAAGTTTTGACTTAAAGTCACTATTTTTACTTTATAAATAAGGTGGCATTTCAACTCAATTTTAAATTTATGTGGGACTTAAGAAATTAATTTTATTCATTTAAATTTGATTTAAGCTAAAAGGATACCTAAGTTATACAACCTTTGCAAAATCATTAGAATAATTAAATAAATATGAGTTTAATATTATAATCATAAATCTAGGGTAGGCTACTCTCATTATTTCAAAATATGATTTTTAAGTAAAATAAACAATTGCAATAGGATTTAAGCAGAATGATTTTTTATATATAAATCCAAACTAAACCATTGTAAAACCAATTAATTACATCGATATTTTAATTATATACTTAACTTGGTATGATTAATGGGTGATGCAAATTATATTGATCAAACAAAAAATTAAATATAATACAAGATTAATACCATTAAACCAATGAGGTCATGGGTTCATGATGTGATGTTCCTTCTTGAAATTTGAGACAAATAAGTCTGAATTAATTAGTTTTAAATGAATCAATTAAAGGTTAAGGTTAACATAAGGATTTAATCCTTAGTAAATCAAATAGGTAATGTGATCCAAGATTAGTTATTATTTAATAATGGAAAATGAATAACCGTTGAAATTGATCATGTTCAATTTA
This sequence comes from Sequoia sempervirens, assembly GCA_007258455.2. Taxonomy (NCBI): domain Eukaryota; kingdom Viridiplantae; phylum Streptophyta; class Pinopsida; order Cupressales; family Cupressaceae; genus Sequoia; species Sequoia sempervirens. The sequence goes on from VDFB02271358.1 coordinate 380,960,008, forward strand.
GCATCCTTTACATTAAGAACATATAAATTAAATCATTGTTAACTCTTATTTAATTATTTAAGTAAATTTGATGAGGTCACCTTATCTCGAGAAAGAAGATAAGTAAGTAATTAAGTATTTTATCAAAAAAATAGAATGACTCCAAGTATGAAGTCTAATTAAGCCTAATATAAACATGTCCTTATACTCAATTAGTAATTATTGTATAGGAGTATTTGGTCAACCTCTAGGATGAAACGAGCTTAAATTTGGTTCGGTTATATTAAGGAATTAAGAATTGAATAAATGAAAAAAATAAATTAACAAGTTTTAAAGTATATTAATATCCTAAACACCTATAAGCAATCGAATTAGTGAATATTTAGCTTTGTTACATTTAAATTAAACTAATTATCAAGATCTACTAGAAGGACTTTAATCTCATTAGAACTTGATGATTATTTAACCTTTAATAAACTCAATTAATCTAAGATTATCTTAAGTTAATAATTGGACCATTGGGCTAGATATTATTCTTACAAGCTTATCCTAGTCAAACAAGGACTTATGTTATCCTAGTCCACTCTATAAGAAGGCAAGATGTCAATTTTGTAGGTAAAGCCTATTAGAGATTGTATAACAAATTCTATAAATTTAACCCCAGCACTTGACTTAAGAGGTGCTACACAAAGTTGAATAACTCATATCATGGCTATTTGATGCACCTCAACCATGTAGAGAGATGAATGCTTTAATTAATGAGTAAATGAAAAGAATATAGAAAATTACCTCAAATTTTACACAAATCCAAAATGATAAACTATCACAAAACATACCACAAATGAGTGAATCCAATCACCCACACACTCTCATTCCAATTCCTATTCTAATGCATCCAATCTCATTTGATTCCCTTCACAATTTCTCCCACAATCCACAATTTTCTTTTCCAAAGTGTAGGGTTTTCTCCACACAATTTCTTCACAAAATACACATCAAATGAAAGTAAATCTCTTTTTCCCATTTTCTAAAAATGCCTTTGCCTCAATTTCCCCCAAGTCTCAAATAATCATTTATTTCTATTCCTAATTAAAACTCAACATTTAAATACATGAATTAAATCCATATAAGCATTCCAAATTAAATTTATGGAAATCATAATATAAACAAAATATCAAATCACACATTTACTGGACATCCACATGGGGTATGATAATTTCCAGAATCATATGAAAGATGACATTTGAGTTAACATGGGAAATATAAATAAAGAGTCGTATTTTAACTGAGTATGATAGTAAGGATAAATAGTTATGGCCAATGTGACATCTCCCATATAACCACTATTAGAGAATAACTCAGACCTATGAAGCTAGGTGCGAAAATTCCCGATACCTATACCCACAAAATGCATGTCAAACATTCCTATGCTTATACATAATAGTTAAAGCACAAACAATTCTTTAATGAGGTATACAACATTACCCTAAAACAACCATCCAAGCCTACAAATATACTCTAAACAAGAAGTATTCGCAAAAGACAATGTCTAGAAAAATAAGAACAATGTACAAATACTTATAAAACATTCTACATAAATTTCATCCCAACATCTAACAAATAGTAAAACAATGCATCAACTAAAATTCCATCCCAACACCTAACAAATACTAAAACAACACATCAACCAAAAGAAACAAAAAAATATAAATTCCATCCCAAACAACCAACAAATACCTAGTAAAACCAATACATCAACAAAAAAAAAAAGAAAGACTATAAGCCAATAACATCCAAAAGTAACATTGAAATTCTTTAATCACACCAGAATGCACGAATCCCAAACAGAATTATCATTCTAAATAAGGGAGAGGGGCCGACAATGGAGCGGGATCCAATAGTGGGGATAGAAGTATTCCTTAGTGGATTCCATAGTGAAGAACCTTAATATCCAATTGCAATACACTTTTTATCCATAAAATACACAAACTGACAAATCATGTGATGCTACACTATGGACCCCTCTCCCCTATAACATTCTTTACACATCCATATAAGATTGTAAGAAAGACAAAGTTAGGGTGCTCCACTATGAGCCCCTCTCCCCTATAACATTCCTTACACATCCTTACATTCTAAATTCAAACATATTTCTCAACCTCTAAATCAAAGCGTGCGAATCGATCTCAAAAGAATCAAGATGATTAATTTGAATATAAAGATTGTCTTGTAGCTGTATCAAATTAATATATATACATAGTTTTGTTGTCAGATAACCACAATTTCATTCTTATTCGCGAATGTCACGTGATCACAGCTTTTTGAGCTGGTTGCCGCCAAAACATTAAAATAGAAATCAGGCACAGTGAAAGGTGGGTTTAAGCACGCATTGTAAGGCGACAATTATTCCACCCTCTCCAGGGAATTGTTTGGTGGTCCGTGTCCACTTGATTACAATGAAAGGCTCGGGAATTTAAAGGATTTTTTTCGTTGGAAGATGCGACCTTCGAGTTAAGATTACTGTATTTATATACACCAAAGCTGTTATGGTGGAATGTCACTCACTTGTGTTGGGTATGATAATAATAAGCATGCATTCAAGCGTCTCGATAAGGATGTAGCCTTTTCTATTTTTATCTTTGATGCAAAATATGTAAACCTGACGCAGTATTGCAATTCCATGTGATTACAGACGTCAGTTTGAGCTGGTTTCCACTAATAACAGTAAAATATAAATCAGGCTCAGTGAAATGAGTGTTTATATCAGCTTTTAACTTTTTTTCAAATTGGCGTTCAGTGAAGGGGTTGGAATAAGCACGCAATGGAAGGTGCAAATCATTCCATCTTTCTTGAATTGTATTGCCGATCGTGTCCACTTGAGGAAGATGGATTATTCAATTGAATTGTTCTGGAATTTGCGCCATTTTGTTATTGGAAGATGGGGCCTTTTAAGAATTCACCACATAAGTGTGGTGGTGGAGAATGATAATAGGCATCTTTTCTAAGCATGTCCAAAACACTGAATCTTTTTTATATAAGTAAAAGGGAATAGAATAATACTAGTTTACAAAGTGTATAATATATAAATATAAAAATAATTAGATTTTTTTTTGAAGTTGAAGAATTAGTGAGCATATAATATAAAGATATTTCAACCTAAGAATTAGTGAAAAATTAATGTTATATGAATGAAATTTGAGTTGTGGGTTTATTACACATGTTTGCTAATGTTAAGAGAAGTTTATTCATATACTCTAAAATTAAAAAAGAGATTGTATAGAAGAACCCATTCTTTCTTACTAAAGGAAGTTACTTTCTATAAATTTTATCTAGAACATAGACTAGTCGAGAGTCTCAATACCAATGACTTAATTGATCATTGTTAGTAGTGAAGTACCTTTGCTTTTGTAGAATGATGAAACGTGTTGTGTATTATTGTACTAGGTTCAATTCAAAAGTCCATGCATGTTTGAAAAGGTTGATAGAATACACATAGGTTACGATGAAAATTGTTTTGATAGAGGCTAAAAAATAGCTAATTACCAAATTACCTATAATTCCTAATAGCCTTGCAATATGCAAGCAATAGGATGTTGTGTTTCACATGTACTTGAAAACCTAGTCTAAGGTTGTTATAAACAATGAGAATGCAACAATAGTTTATAAATATGTAGCTTTCTACAAAACTACATGAAAATCCTAAAATTTTCAATACATATTTCTTAGTGGGGTTTCTACTTTCATATATAGTTCAAAATCTCACAATGGAAGGTATAAGCCTTCTATAAATATTGTTTCTTAAGGATTTATGAAAGGAGATTGTTTCTCATCATTGAGTGAAGCCACATCTTAAGAAAACATAGAATTATGTGCACCAAGGGAGTCCTATTGTGAAGGAACAATGACAACAAGTTATTGTTACAATTGCACCAAACATGGAGGTCTTTTGACCTAGGGTTACAATTAACATTTACAAGCTTTCAAAGGACATGAATTATTCATTTTTTGTAAAGTATTAGGAAACACTAATGGCTCATGTGCAGACTATTAAGGATCTTAAGGGACCATTTATTGATTAGGTTGCCTTTGTTGCCTAGCCAAATATTGATAAACCTAATGAATTTAATTTATAGTCATATCATGGCCAAGCAGTTCATGCATCTTAAAGGTTTCTCACTAGAATGATAAATATGTGCAAAATTAGTATAAACACAAAGCATTAAAAAAAACAATTTCATAATTAAATTAAATAAAATAGTTGGATCTTTTTCTACAATGTTGCTTAGATGTCTAAATTAAGATGTGAGGAATTGAAGATCAAAATCATAGTTTTTGGATTAATCAAAGTGGTTATTAGAAATGGCGAGTTGGAGTAAAAAATATGGAGCCTACCATTTGAATTTATTGCTTTCACAAATGAGGAATTTTAGTTTCTTGCGAATCTTCATTTATAATTTTAATAGAATGGAAAAATGTTTCTACTATCTTCGCAAGGTGAAATATGAAATGGGAAATGGGTTTTTCTAAAGGGCCTTACAAGCTTTTGAGCATATTTCACAAAAAAATCTCCAACCTCATTAGTAGAAATTTTCTATCATATTCCTAGCCTATATCAAATGGTACTTTTCGAATAAGGTACAGTATGACCAATTGAAACATAAAGGATGTTTTCAATTTCATCAAACTTAATAGTTTTAATTATTGGAATAGATCTAAAAAATGTGTGGAAGAATACAAAAGAACCATGGACTATTTAAAAAACTAACTCAGATATTTTGTCTTGTATGCAATAGTAATTACTAGACACAATAAATTAAAAAATTATGAAAAATCCTTATAAAATTTTGACAAAATATAATTCAAAGGTGTAAATCTATATTCTAGAATATACAAAGATAAAAGTATATATTAAAGATCTATGTTTTAAATTTATTATCATTAAGTTGGACCTTAATCTTAATGTTATAGCTCTTTATGTGCTACTAATATACAATAGATAGTGGAAGAAAAAGTGCATAAGTGTTTGAAAATATTGATAAATTATATTTTTTTAGTCAAATAATGATTTTTTTTGTGTTGTATTACATTGGGCTTCATTCAAAAGTGTACACATGATCAAAAATATTGGTAAAATAAACATAAGCTATGATGATTCTTTTTGTGCTAGTTCTATAGTAACTAATTTTGATATTTAAATTTTCAATTTGGATGCGATATATACTAACATAGGAAATATCCTAGACATGGGACAAAGCATGTAAAATAGCCTCTTTGAATTTAGAAGTTATCTCTTCATAAGATATGGAATGTGTTTTTCTATGAAGTGTGGGAGAACAGTGGAAAATTTAAAAGATAACATTTTTATTAATAAACAAAGGGTTTTTGATAAGCAATAATATTTTGATTGATACTATGTTTGCAGTTGATTGAAAAAATGTTTAAAATATCAATGAATTTCCTCTTTGACAAAGGCATGTGCATGCACAATTATTAATTAGAAAACAAACTACTGAATCTTAAGTATACAAACCAATTCTATCAAATAAGATAATTTTTTTAGAGGGAGATAATAATATGATACAAAATGGCAGTATGAAGAAAATCATTTATGTCCATGGAATACTTAACATACAATATTGGAAGCACAATTATATAAAATGGTCTAAGCCTTCATATATTGATTTCAAATACCACATTAAAGGTAAATGTTTACTATGGTCAATTTTGTGATTTTTTATATTTTGACCCTCTTTCTTAAAAAATCATGACTAAAATAATTGACATCATGTCAATGAAAATTAAAAATATTCCTTCGCTAATTGGTTAGAAGAAAAGGTGACCTAGTATAATTCCCTCTTGAGATGTTGTTTGAAAAGGGTTATATAAGAGAGTTAATTAAATGAAAGAAGGGAGTTGAAATTTTGATAGAGGCTAAAAAATGAAGAGAAATTAAATAAAAATAGAAAAAAATGGTTGAAATATGAAGAAATGGTGGAATAAAGAATAAAAAGGTGTGAAATAATTAGGGCCTAGGGCTTTGAATTGGAGATAATGAGGCATATAAATAGGCTTTGGGGGCCCAAAATTTTTACTTGAACCCCAATACTTTAGAAAACTACAGCACTATACATGCAAAGGAGGTAGCAAAAGCTAACCCATATCCAATGCCACACCCACCATGCTAAGTGAGTGCAATATTATTATCAAACTTTCTTTCTTTATAAATGTTATTTAATTTCAATTATGTCATGCTCATGCATATATATAAATATATTTATGATGAGGTACTGAAATCAACCACTTTCTCTATGATTATAGTGTTTATATATGAGTGGATCAACTTCTTTGGTCAATGCATAACACGAGAAGTCCTAGCTGTCTAGATCTAAGGTAATATCTTAGACGCCCATAGGCCATAGTCAATAGGGCATCATAACCCATTATTCAAGTAGGTGGTTTAAAAATGGAAAAATTATAAGGAGATCCTGGCAAAGCTATTCTAGTGTGCTACACAACTGATGGATTTTGACTGGGAAAAGAGATCAATAAGCTATAGAGCTCTGTACTAATCTAGTTGAGAGACATTAGGCCATGACATAAGCCAAGAGTTCCAAGCAAACATCTGTTGATCTATAGAGCTAGGTTGATGACCTTCGTACATAATTAGAGACTGTGAGGGGGACCCCTAGTGATCTCCAACATCCTCAAGTGTAGTAGTTGAGGAATGAGTTGCGAGAGGCTTGAGAGTAAAAGGACACACTAGCAAAGTTCATCGTAATCCTTGTGTTGGTTATTTTTTGAGTTCACCAAACTTAATCTTAATCATTATCTATGAATCCACTACAATTCAATGGTTAATAATGATAAGCATTGGCCAATGAATAGGTAGAGGCTTGCCATGCTACTACATCAACACTTTAGGGTTTGTGAGACCCAAAAGGCTAATCTTGAGAATGTGCTTCGATGATACTCTTGTGCCATTTTATCATGAACATTTTGATAGGCAGATGCATTCCTCCCAATTGCAAATAGACATAATTCTTCAAGAATTTGGTTGATCCTTTACCAAATTGTTATCTAAAATCTAGGAATGTGTTGTTCTCATACAACTTTTCTACAATTTATAATGTGTAAGTGATTTTCATATAGATATGTGTCTTTGTCAGGTACAGGCCGACTCATTTACATCTAGGATGACCAAAATAATAGACTAGTGTTTTATCCATGTGTAATAGATTCCCATTTGTAGAAAACTATAATACATTAGTAATTGAACTAAGCATTTATAGGCTATTGATATATTTCTTTGCAATAAACAACTCATAATATGTAGAAATTGAAACTACTTAGAAATCCTTAAATTCCATCTCACAAACCTATGATAAGAATTTAATAAGTTCTTTGAACCAAAGCAGAAATAAAAATGTACTTTTAACCAAAATGATTGAAGACAAATAAAAGATTGTTAACTATTTTATTCATAATTTGAAAGAAAAAATACATAGGAGATAATTTTGTTCTAGAATTTTCAATTCTCATTCATATATCATTGCCATTGTAAAACCATTAAGCCTATAACAAACTAGAATACATACCTAAGACTCAAAACTATTCTATTCATTTGTGCTTGATTTATAAAATTTGCTAGTACATGTGGTCAAACTTTCTCCAACCAAAGAACGACAAAAGACCAACAAAAGACCCTCATAATTAGCCTTGAATTCACATTTATAGAAACATGGGAGCAACAAGCTTTAGGCCAAATTACAATTTTAGTCACATTTTCATTTGACACATTTAAATGTCAATTTCAAAATTCCTCAAGTGGTTATATTTGAACTTTGTAGAAAAGGGGAAAACACATAAGATAAAAATTTTATTCATCCATTGAAGAAGATATACTCACCTTCCAAAAGGAACTTTCATCTTTGTAGCAACATCAAAACCTCTCCTCCACGTCAGCGAAAAATTGTTCTCCATGTTAGCATCAAAAACAAAAACTTCAAACAGAGACTCTATTTCTACAATGTTTAATTAGCTTTAGAATCAGAGTATGCATGTCACCTCTATGATTTTGTTGAAACTAGAGAATTTTTCTAGCCATCATTAGATTCTTCTAGACCTGCAAGTGTCATAAGATATTGGGCATATTCTAGATCATCTTCTACCTCATCTTCCATGAGAACATTAGGTCATCCTATGATGTAGTATCTTCATGAATTAAGGTATAATTGTGTATAAATACAAGGTTTTTCTACTCATTCCAACCCTAACAACAATAAAAATCATCTCCTAAGCATTCAATCAAGCATTCTAAGTATTTCAAGTGTTCTCAAGTCTACATTCATTAGATCTATTAGTTGCATGTCTTTAGATTTCTACTTCAAGGGTTTGGTGAGTTGTGGCATTGCATATTGTTCATTCATCATTATCTTTACATATTTCATTTTATTTTCAAAGGTTTAATTACCAACAAGGGCTTTGGCCAAGGAAAACCCATATTCTCTAACCCTTCAACCATTTTTCCCTCTCTTTGCATGTGATTTGCAAGTATTGTTTGTAGATTTGTTGGAGAGAAAGAGTGGAAAAGTTGTCAGCAAATCATCAAAGCTATTCAAAGTGTTCAAAACCCTAATAGAAGCTTGGAGAACACCTACAAGTCGAATTTTGTAGTTTCAGACTCGAATTTGTATCAAGAGCACAAAGGTAGATTGAAGGCTACAATTGCATGTCCTGAATTTCCAAAAAATTAAAAGTGGACTGATTTTCAATTTGTGGCGAACTAGTCCCACTGCCAGGCCTGAAAAAGGGTTTTATGTAGATTTGCGTACCCAATTTCCTGAAACCTATTTCAGTAATCTTCCTGAAGTAGGACTAATTCAGTCAGCCTAGCATATGATTCCCAGTTGGTAGCAATAGTAAATTTTCCAAGATTCCAAAACTCCATTCCATCCTTTTCTAGTCTCCAAGTGCACACTTCAATTATCGTAAGTTTTTGTTACTTTTTACTTGCATTTTTAGGTCTTTTTTATACAACACTATGTTTTCAAACACTTTATGTTTCCTCAACTTACATTAAGTATTTAATCTCTTTTATTAGTTTCTAGCATTTAGGACATTCCGGTTTGATATATTTCAATCATCTTTGCATTTCTTGAGTGAGCCATTAATATTTTTGGTGTGCCTCTCTCCTTTTAGATGCAATACTCTTGAAGTGTAAGCGAGCCCTCATACCCAAAATTTTTTGGTTTAGGGGCATACATTGAAACTCATTTTTCTCTGTGTAATTTTCTTTCTTTCTTGCTGGTATCATTGGGTTTGATTTCCTCTGAGAGTGTGATGTTTCTTTGATTATTCCTCTTTTGGAGACATTAGGCACGATGTTTCCTAAGAAGATACCTTATGTGAACTAAAAAAAATCCCTTTGAACGTATCTTACACATTTTGCATTTACAATGAATGTTATATGGCCAACTTCCATAGCACACTTTGCTTTCCTGTGGAGCCATCATGTTTTTTCATGAGTATCTAGCATATGAAGCTTTTCTTTCCTCATGAAGCTCAAAGATCATTGTTGTGTTGTGCCTTATAAATGTTATCAGGAGGTGTAGCTTTGGTATGGTTGTATGTATGGGAGCCGAACTTAGGCTTGACTTTCCCATAGCCACTTGCTTGTGTGTGTGAGTGCATATCGAGACTGTGTGCATATGTGTCTCACCTAGTGGATGACTTGAGGTTCCACTAGCCCTTGTGAGCATGCATTTTTTTTGCATAGTAGACATTGTGCTCCACTTCTAAGCCACCTTGTTTGGATACTCACCCTACAGACAGCCTGATGTTTCGCTACCTTAGAGTGACCATGCATTTTTTTGAAAAAAAGCTTAGATCTAATCCACAACATGTGATACAAATGGTTCAAGTATGAGCCACCTTTTCTTTCCTTTTTGCTTTCATCTTTATGTCTTTGACATCACATGTTTGTGTATCTTGTTTTGCTGCATATCGTACACCTTGTGTGTGTCCCTTTTGTGCTTATGTTGGTTTGACATAGGATCTTGGATCCTGGGGGTTGGACACTTCCTTGATCTTTGTCATCCTAGACCATCCACATTAGTACACTTGTACCCCTCTTGCATGTCTACTTTAGTGTGAGTTTGAAGCAAGTTCCTCCTCTCACTAAAGTGGGGGTAAATGTAGTGTAGAAAAATGTACCCCTTTACATTTTCACACTTTAATTTGGGAATGATTAACATTAAATTGAATCTAATGTTGCCTTTATATTGTGATTTAATTTTTTTAACACATTAATATTAGGTTTGGGGCCCATTTAGAATAAATAGACCTAATTTTTCTGTAATTTAGTGTTGAAAAGTGTATTTATTTACATCTTCACACTATGTTTAGGGACCCTTTTAAACTAAATGGAATTAATGGTTCCTTATTTATGGTGTTGTAAAGTGTATCCTAACACTTTCACACTAATCTAGGCTTTTATTAATTAATTGGGCTTATCTATGCCTTAATTTTCCCTATTTTGCATCCACAAACCTTATTAAATGCATTTTTCCAAAGATAATCCTGACACATCAAATAACCAATCATAATTAATTCTTTTGGGTCATGCATTCTAGATTTAGTGGTTTGGCACTCATACACCACCTTGGGCATATGACTCCCACCTAGATCTTGGGACCTGATTTTCAAATTTGCATTAACCGAGACATGTATTAGAGTCTGTGCCCCAGTTTTGTGCCACTAGGGCTCATATGCCACCTTGGGCCCACTCTAATCAAGACCTAATTTAAATTAAATTGTTGGTGGGATATTATCTACCTAGATCTAATGTCGGCTTCTAGTGTTTTATTTTAGGGAAATTTGGAATAAATAATTAAAAATACAAGGTTCGTTCACTCATTTTCACCTAGGACTTTCAAGAGAGAATTCCTAATAGCAATTTTGTGATTACAAAAGAATTAGAGAGTTGACAAGAGCATTTCTAAAGAATTTAAGAGTACATTTCTTCATCATTTTCTGTAGCAATTCAAGATCCATTATCATGTCAAGGTAATCAAGCATCAAGAATGTTATTGAGCTAGTGTTGTGATGTAGAATTCAAAATCCAAGATTAAGCATTGTTCACCACCTAATCCAAGATCAATATTTACATCTCAAGACATAATTCAAGGTATCACTGTTCATGTTTCATATTTCATTGTTTCATCACAAGGTTTAATTACCTAAACGAGGTTTGACCAAGGAAAACCCCTATTTCCTAACAATCAACAAGTTTCTCTCTCTCTACGTGTCTGATTATATATCTAGGTGTCTTGGAGATTGAAAGATTTTTGAAGACTAAGTTACAAGATTGGAGAAAGTTGTTGGAGTTGTCTCCTTACTTGCAATATCATAGAAAGTCACCTGTAGGTTACAAATCAAGGTTTCTGACTAAGAGATTTAGCATGAAGGAAGCTATAGGAGATCACCAAAGAGTACCAAAATTTTAGCCAAAACCTAATACAGTGAATAAATCACCACTTTTGGCTTATGATTCCAAATATTATAATTTTTTAGGTTTAAGGAGATTCATATAAGTCCTTGATTGATTCCAATTTTGGCACAAAAATCTTAGTTTGGGACTAAATCGTCCAGACTAGCTATGAGTCCTAATGGGAATTAAAGATTGGGATTTTAGGGTTTTGAAGCTTTTTTTGACCTCATCCTTCTTCTAGGTGCACCTCTTCTCATTCTCAATATTTTATTTTGCATTGTAGTTTCATAAGTTTGGTCATATAGTTAGATTTTGAATATATTTTACATTTCTTGTCTTTCCAAGCCCTAGTTTGGTGTTGAGCCCTCTTTTAGTCTTTAATCACACCCTAAGACATCCATCTTAGGAGATATCTTTCCATTATTCTATCCTTGGATTGATATCTCTAGGTTTTCCTTGAATGAAACTTGAAGAAAATTGGTCTAGGTCCCTTAAACACCTAGTTTGTGTTCCACCTCCCAAAATTTGGAACTCCTATTTTATTAATTTCATTTTGGTGAACCTAACCTTTAGAACACCTATTTTCTTCTTTCACGTGGGTGGTACAATTATTCCCTCATGAGTGTGAGTGCAACCTTTGATTCCTCATAATTATCTTTTTATAAACCATTAATGTAGTATCAAAAGAAGTATCCCTTTTTTCTTAATTTGAGAATAATTAATAATAAATGAGCCTAATTTTGGCTTGATTTAGTGTTAGAATGTGTTTTACATGAGTATGTGGAGGATCATCATGGAAAAAATAGGCCCTTAAGTGGTAAAAAATATAGAAAAATCAGAGTTAGGTAACTTGACGTAAAAATTTGAATAAGTTATCTATATTATTTCAAAAATATGTAAGAATAGAATCGATAGAAAATTGAATGTAGTTTCTAAACTACTAGGTTTGTTTTAAAAATATATATATATTTGGTGAAAATTTGAAATTTCAATGAGTACTTAAATTTCAAGGAAAAATAAGAAGTAGGTGTTTGTCTGACCACCCTAATCACAATAAAATAATAATATTTTTTTATAAGATTTTAGATATAAGTAGAGGACTCATGTCCCGATGTGATATATATTTTTTTGTATTTTTTTTCAAGTAAATAATTAATTATTATTTTTTTATTATAACTTTTAAAAAATATGAAAAACTCGTATGTCTGACCACCTTAACTTGGTCAAAAATTCACGAAATTCAATTTTTCTTTTCTTAATCCTATAGTATGAAAATTATAAAATGTGATACATGATTTGGATTCGAAAATTGTGATGCCATTTGAAAACTATAAATATTTTTCAATCAACCTATCAATCAAGATTTTAGTCATAATTCAAATAGAAAATGAATAATAATTACTTATTAAGTTCAAAGTAAATCATAATTTATATTGGTGGAAAGCTGAGAATCTCCTTTAAAAACCCATTTTTTTCCATCAATTTTGGGTTAAAAAAATGTTGTCAACCACATACCCATCATATTGCCACTTTTTGGTCCATCATGATCCTGCACATACCCACACATTCACATTAATTCTATGAACCTTTTTCATAAAAATGGACTCAATGATGACTTATTTTGGGTGTTGTAAAGTGTATCTTTACACTTTCACACTAATCTAGGGATTTAATTAATTAATTGAGGTTAATTTAGCTTAATTGGTCCCTTAAATTCAAATCCAAGCCTAATTTATTGTATTTTATTAGGGATAAAGCCTAAAACTCATTAATAATATTTCACAACACTTAATTTTGCAAGGTTTGTGTCCTAGTATAGTGACCTAGGACCCATTTGTAACCTAGTGAATGGGTCATCACTAGGTCTTAAAACCCCCTTTTGACATGACATTTCACATTCCCCAAAATAGGTCCTAGTTAGGTATGCAAGGACCCATTCACCCTATGGATAATAGGTCCTCACTAACTTAGGAAACCCTCATTGGGATTTTTTTTGGTGGGATTTTAATAATTTCAAATCCTAGATCTAACACCAACTTGTGTTATTTGAATTTAAAGATTAAATCTCAAGTTAAGTATAAATATAAGGTTAATTCACATAATTTCATCCTATAATTTTATAAGAAATCAAGAGTAATTTTACAGGAGCATTATAGAGCATTTAAGGGAATTTCAAAGGCATTCAAGGGAAAATTATTGAATTTTATTGTAGTAATTAAAGATCTATTTCATAATTTCAAAGGCATTGTGCATCATGCATGTTGTTGAGCATTGAGGATCTAATTCAAGCATATTCAAGGTGTTGTTTCTAATCAAGTGTGGTGATTAAGTTTTGAACTACCTCAAATTCTTACAAACTCTTGTTTTCTAATGTCTACATGTGCCCTTCTTCATAAGAAACACCTTCCATTGTTTTCTTTATTTTCTCAACTTCATGTCTTTTTTATTGCAACTCTCTCTCAACAACATGAAACTCCTTTTCTTTGTGCTTGAAAAGAACTTCTATTAGCTTCACATGTGTGCAGAGATGTTGAGCATCATATTAAAACTTCTACATTCCTTAAATTTATTACAAATCCTAAAAATTATGATATACGCATGGGTTGTATTCAATAAAAATCCCTCTCTCTAGCTCTCCCTCCTCCCTCTCTCTCTCACTAGATAGATAGTGTTTTGATTAAAGAGATTCTTCTTGCTCTTAAGAAGTCTCAAAGGTGTGTGTGCAGTATGTGCAATGGGTAAATGGAAATGTAAAAGTGGATAAAATTAAGAGGTTTTGTATTGCATATGAATTTGTGCAAGAAAATAAAGTTAGAGATGATGCTATAAGTGGAGTTGGACAAATGAACTCAAATATTCTTAAAGTCCAAAATTCCATGGAATAAATACAATTGGAAATAAGTGACAAGGAAAAAGAAAATTTGGTTCTAAGTGTAGAAAAAGAGAATCAATTGGGTTGGAAGATATTTAATGATTAGGATGGAAAGATACATGGATAATGGAAGGACAGATGATGGATGAAAAATTCTTATGAAAATATTTTTGTTTCGTATGCACCAAGAATGTAATGAAGTCCACCTTAAAATTTTACAACAACTTTTTCATACAGTAAAAATGGCATTTCACTTTTTCATCTAATTGGAACAAAAAGATGCTTACATTATTGCAATGTTGGAAAACACACTATCTCTTGTCAGATATTTCCTTATGAATTTTTTTTGATTCATACACACGAAAAATGTAATGAGTCCACCTTAAAATTTTAGAACAACTATTTGGTATAGTAAAAATGGTGTTTCACTTTCTTCATTTGATTGGAACACAAAAATGCTCACATTATTTGCAGTGTTGGAAAACACACTATCCCTTGTCAATTATTTCCTTATGAAAAATTCTCACATTATTTCTAGTTTTGGAAAATGCACTGTCTCTTGTCAATTATTTCCTTATGAAAGATGCTCACATTATTCGATTTGGAAAACATGCTATCCATTTTCAGATATTTCTTTATGAAATTTTTTTGATTTGCACACAGCAATAATGTAATGAAGTCCATCTTAAAATTTTACAACTATTTGGTATAGTAAAACTGACATTTCACTTTCTTCGTTTGATTGAAACAAAAAATGCTCACATTATTTGGAGTGTTGGAAAATACACTATCCCTTGTCAGTTATTTCCTTATGAATTTGCAATGTTGGAAAACACACTATCCCTTGTCAGCTATGTAATGAAGTCCACCTTAAAATTTTAGAACATTGGAAATAACTAATAGGGGACAACGTGTTTTCCAACATGGGACAGTGTGTTTTCCAACAAGGGACAATGTGTTTTCCAACATGGGACAGTGTGTTTTCCAACAAGGGATAGTGTGTTTTCCATCAAGGAACAAAATAATGCTCACATTATTTGCAGTGTTGGAAAACACACTGTCCCTTATCAATTATTTCCTTATAAATTTGTAGTGTTGGAAAACACACTGTCCCCTGTGTAGGAAATAATTGACAAGGGACAGTGTGTTTTCCAACACTGCAAATAATGTGAGCATTTTTTTGTTCCCTATTTGTAAACACACTGTCCCCTATTGGAAAAAACACTTTTCCTACACAAGGGATAGTGTGTTTTCCAACATGGAGAACCCATCAACCATAATGCATATTTACTCATGTTGGTGATTTGTTGTAGGTATTATGTTCAAGAAATCCATGCTAATGGATTCTTATGGCTGTGTTAGAATTTCAAGAGTGGTGTAGATTCCAAGATTCCTATTTTTAGGGATGGTGATTTGATAAACTATTTGAATGTCATAAAATATTTTTCCAAGACCTAGATTTGATAGTAGTTATGACTAGATCATAATAGAGGGAGGGAGAGAGGGAGGGAGAGAGGGAGGGAGAGAGAGAGAGAGGGAACAAGGTAGATAGGAAGTGGTAGGGTGGGAGGGATAGGAGGGATAGAAATATGGAAGGAGAGAGATAGGGGTAGGTATAGATAGTGGTAGGGTGGGAGGGATAGAGGGAAGTAGAGATAGGGAGTGGTAGCATGGGAGGGATAGGTATAGAGAGAGTTAGGGAGGGAGGAAAGGAGGGGTAGGTTAACAGAGGTTGTGTGTGTGTATGAGGGAGAGAGAGGGGGAAGGATGTAGATAAGAAGTGGTAGGGTGGGAGGGATATAGGGAGGGAGAGCAAGAGGGAAGGAGGGAGATATGAATTGGTAGGGTGGGAGGGATAAAAGGACCCAAAATGGACTTAGTAGGAGGGAGAGATGTGATGGTTCATTGTGGGAAATAGGCACCCAAAATGGATTTCAGGAGACCAATATTTTATAGAAAATAATTAGTAGGGATTTTCATAGGGTATCCTTCATATTATGCACTTCACACTGTAGGGTAATTTTTAATATTCTAAAATGATGGATTCACAAGATAGTGGTAATTTTTAATTTTATGCATCATCCTCAACATATAAAAATATAAACTCGAAACATAGAAAGGAGAGAAAGAGGCAAGGAGGGAGATAGGGAGTGGTAGGGTGAGAGGGATAGGTATAAAGAGAGTTAGGGAGGGATGAAGGGAGGCATAGGTGGAGAGAGGTTGTATGCGTGTGGGAGGGATAGAGGGAGGGAGAGGAGGGATATAGGGAGTGATAGGTTGGGAGGGATAGGTATAGAGATAGTGAGGGAGGGAGGGGTAGGTGGAGAGAGGTTGTGTGTGTGTGCACAAGAGAGGGGGAGGGAGATAAATAGGAAAGGAGGGAGATAGGCAGTGGTAGGGTGGAGGGATAGAGGAAGGGAGAGGAGGGAAGGAGGGAGATAGGAAGTGGTGACAAATTTGGTTGCATATGATAAGGGAAAGGAAAAATTAGATAAAGGGAGAGAGAGGAAATAAGGGACACATGGAGAGGTAGGTAGAGAGAGGAAAGGTTAAAGGAATAGAGGGCGAGGTAGGTAGAGAGAGTGAGGAAAAGATGCAACACAAATTTTTCCTCATCTCCATTGCTCTTACTTGTTAACAGCCCATACTATTCATTTTCATGATCTTCTAACATTTTTTTTTCATATCTTTTACTTGAATCTTTAGATCAGCGACTCCCTCATCAATCCTTAGGATAGAGACATTCCTTTTTTGGACAAAGTTTTCAATGTATTGAATACTTTTATGTAGCTTTGTAGCCACCTTTTTCTCAGCTTTGAGAGTGTCTTTACAATTATAGAATCTAGATGTTTCTTTTATCAAGTTCTTTAGAAGACTTGTCTACCTTTTCAGGTAAGACTTTCATGTCTCCAACCTACTGATTCTCTTTTTTGCACTTAGATCTGATTTTTCCTTTTCCTTGTCATCTATTTCAAATTGTGTTTGTTCCATGGAATTCTTAAGTTCAAGAATCTTTGAGTTCATTTGTTCAACTCCACTTGTAGTATCATCTCTCACATTCTTTACTTGCACAAATTCATATGCAATGCAAAACCTCTTGACTTTATCCACTTCTACATTGCCATTTTCCCATTGCACATATTGCACATGCATCTTCCTCAACTTCTTAAGAGTGGGAAGAATATTTTCAGTGAATACACTATCTATCTCATTCACTTTGGTTTGCTTCTTCAAATTCCTTTTCCATTTCAACTTCTCAAGAGAAGGAAGAATCTCTTTATGTGTTATCATTCTTCCAAACCATTTTTAACCATCCCCCTCCATTATACTAGCTCAAAAATGTTATCCCCATCCCTATCAAAAAAACATTATCCCTATCCCTCCTTGATATTATAAATCCAATTTAGGTGCATATGTCCCATAATCCACCAACACATTTGCCCCTCCTACTAAGTCTAAGATATTAATTTTTTATTTTCTTTTTTGATGAATAGGCAGCTATCTATATTAATTCAAATATAAAGGTACATATTCTCAAAAAAAGGGTGGGTGGTAGAAATGCACACCCCAAGAGTCACATGGGCAATGCCTAGAAAATTAATAGATAACGTGGGCTAAGCCCAAAGTCCAAAAATAGAAAAGATAAAAAGGCCATTAAGTGGCCAGAGTAGTGCCAGTAGAGCTAGGAGGGTCTTTGTCATCCAAAATTTTCCCCCATATATTAGCAGGGTCTGGAGTGATGTTAGGAGGAGGACCCCAACCATCATCAACATCTTTTTTTCTTTATCTTCTTCCTCGTGCTGAGGCGAGATTGCAAGAACCATACACGAGAATGCTTTACCAGTAACTGGCCACCCAGGGCCAGAAGTAGGAGGATCATTAGAGGGCCACCTGGAACCACCACTGCTGCTCCTCGAAGCACCGCTAGAAGGCCACCCTTGAGGAGCCCGCAGCGGAGAACGGTTGCGTAGAGGGGTGCGAGAATCCCACCGAGGCAGGGACTGGGAATGGGGATGCACAAAGCCACTCCACTACCAGCCCCTAGAGGGCGACCAACCACGGGAAGAGGTGGGAAAAGTGGGGAATTAAGCAACAATACAAGGGGCATTACCCCAATGGTCCAAGAGAACCTAGAGGTGAGCAACCTCAAGTGCAACTTTGTTAGCTTGCACTTGAACCTATAAAAGCACATTAGAGAAAATCATAGCTTTAGTATATAAAGATACATGAATATCCATTTGAGAATGTGAAAAAATGCAAGCATTTCTGTCTTTCCAAATATTGAAGAGAATTTCCACCCTGAAAGATTGCTAAAGCTGGGTGAATTTTGCAAGAATTATGGGAGAATCTCCAACCAACATCATATGCCAAGAGAAAGGTTCTGGCTGAAAGGGCCGAAAAAATTCATGAATCCAAGTCCAAAGCTATTGAGCTATGGGAAAAAACCAGGAAAAATGCTTAAAATTCTTAGCTTGCCCACAAAAAAGGAAGTGAGGGTCCTGGACCCCCAGGTGAATCAGCCGAGAGCCCATAGGCAAGCCCTAGAAAATAATTCACTAGGCAAAGTGGGCAAGCTTCAGCTCAACACTTGCAGACCAAGTGACATCAAATATTTGATGCCAGATATGAGTGGAAGATTAAAAAAACCACCTCTGGTTCCAACTCTGAATCATAGGAAAATGTGGTGAGAGCCACCTATAACCAAGCCGAGGCCTGTAATTCCTGAAAGGGGTGTCTGGGTTCCACTTCCAGTCTTTCCACCAAGGTTTTGGTCCCATGGATTCTGAACTTATGTAGCATTTCACTAGGCCATCATAAGTAGCATGGTCCTAGTTATGAAGCCTATACTGGGCATAAAAACATCCCACGACATGATATGCATGGTGGGTTTGGAAAAAGTATATTGCAAGGTCTGGATACCCTTCTTGTGAAATTTGAGCGCTATAAGCCCTGGTGTCTTAGCTAGCGGCTGACCATTGCTAGAAAAAAGAGGTGACCATCAAACATTGTGTTGGTTGAGAGAAAGCCCATCTCGAAAATCAAAGCCAGCCCAGTGAAGCCAAGGTTTGACAACTTCCCAGGCCTGTCAGATGCTTTTGGCCACAAAAGTCCCAATAATCTGGACTGGTTCATTCATGACCAGAAGGGTTTGAAAGCCAATCCCCTTCCAGGCAGGTCTATGAATAGGGAAGCTGAATTGAATACTATGCATGAGAAGAATTTTCCAGGCCTTGTCCCCAGTAAGGGCATGGATAATCCGTTTAACGTACTGAGCAGTCCCTTGTCATTGAGTGGAAAGTAACCTGAGACCTCCCGAATCTCTGGGAAGACAACAAAATTCCCAAGCCACACGATGAAACCCTCTGTCCATTTCAAAGGAGGCCCAGATAAAATTATGAAGCAGCTTCTCAAGTTTTCCATAGGCAGCTTTGGAGGGGGTCCAACAAGAAGAATAATAAACATGGGTGACCACTAGGATTTTGGAACACACGTCAAATTTCCCTGCTAAAGAGAGCGGCTTAGTAACCCAATAAGTAAGCTTTTGCTCCACTCGAGAGAGCACGACTTGCCAAAGCTTAGCTGAAGATGCCTGAAAGGCAAAGGGAATGCCAAAAAACCAAAAAATTCACCAGATCCAATCCATTTCCAACCATACTATTGTAGCCACTGCAGTGAGGGCAAGATAAATTGTTGGTAACACAAAGTTTTATGCCATTGAATGGCAGAGCCAAAGGCAAGATAGAAGGTATAAAGGCACTCAAGAGCTACCGCAGTGGAATCTTTGTCCTCCAGAAGGGTGAGGAATGAGTCATCAGCAAAATGGCTATCAACAAATTGAGCCTGAGAGTTGGGTAGAGAAATTCCCTTGACATGCCACTGGGAAACCGCATTGGCCAAAAGATAACCAAAACCCTCGGCTGCAAGCACATATAAAGAGGGGGCTAGCGGGGACCCTTTCCTAATGGAACGAAAGAGTCCAAAGGCAGAGGATTGATGACCATTGATGGTGATACAAGCTAAGGCATCCACAAAGAGCATTCAAACAGATTGAATAAAATTGGGTCCAAAACCCAAGGCTTGTAGCATAGCAAGAATAAACGACCATTCAATACAATCATAAGCCTTAGCAAAGTTAATCTTAATGAACATGGTTTTCTGGTTTGAGTGTCTAGCCCATTCCATGCCTTCTCAAATAGCAATAATATTAGCCAAAATAAATCTAGACTTGATGAACCCAGTTTGTTCCGAGCACACAATCTGAGGTAGAAGATGATAGATTTTAAGAGCTAGAGCCTTGGCGATGATCTTGTAGGAGACATTAAGAAGCGTGATAGGTCTCCAATTACATATTTCTTCTAGGTCACCTGGCTTAGGTATAAATTTTATGTTACCTTTATTGATTAAGTTACCCAGAGAATTAGAGTGAAAAGCTTCTAAGTAAACTTGATGCAAATCATGCCCAATATCATCCCACATGGCTTTGTAGAATTTAGAAGGGAATCCATCAATTCCTAGGTCTTTTTCATCAGCCATGGAGTAAATAGCCTATTTGCGATCATCAACTCATAAAAGTTGATCACAAAAAATTTGTTGAGCTGAAGATAGTTTATTTGGCACAATAGCAAGGCAATCCTGAAGGGATTGCTGTCGCATAGGCATGACGTCTTGTGCAGTGAAAAATTGCTCATAATGATGTACAAAGGCCTGGAGAATGTCAGGCAGCTCAAAGAGCACTTGAGCACCATCTTTAAATTTTTTAATGCTCAGGGATGAGTGCCTGGCATGCAAAGCCAAAAAAAATTCTTTGGAGGCATGATCACCAACTTTTATCCAGTGCAGTCAGGCTTTGATTTGCACTCCTCAAGCAACATAATTGTCAAAAATTTGTTTCTTGTGCCTTACCTCCGCCACCTTGACTTGTAAGGAAGGAGAAAATGGGCTGGCTGCTAGAGCCTCGAAGGCAGCACAGAGGTCAGTGGTGGTAGCCTCATAAGACCGCCAGCAAAAAATGGCTAGCTGGCGCCCATAGATGCGCAAAAATCTAGCCGTGCAGATGATAGCCTCATTCCACCAAGAAATCTAGCCTGTATGATGAGCTGGCCTGCACTCCAAATTCTAAACTCTGTGAATGTGGGCCAGGTTAGGCTTGTGGTAGAGTAAAGAAGTGTCTAAAAAAAATTGAGTTTTACATGTACTAGGCTATCGAGTCTCCCATTCAATGCAAAAGGAAATGGGGAGATGATCTGACAAAGTCACATCCACTGACGGATTAACCGAGAGAGAAGAGCTATCAAATGAGAAAAAAGATTGCACTGAGATCATGCCACAATCAAGGCGCTTAAATATTCTATCAGAACTGGCTTGATAATTGTCCCAATTGTTCTAGAGAGAATGAGAATGGCAGAGACCAATATTGGGATCAAAAAGCCCCAATTTATTGTGCATGTAAAACTGTGCCTCTCTTTCCCCAGCTGTCCATCTAAATGGCAGAGTGCCACTTTGTTATATGCCATTTCTACCATATTGAAGTCCCCACAGAGTAACCAAGTAGCAACTGGTAAAGAATCAGCAATCCAACGCCAGAGCAAAGAGTGTTCCACAACATCATTAGAAGCATAGACATTAATAATCCCAAAGGAATGATTATTAATGTTGAGAAGGATCCAGACGAGCCGATGAGTGGGATCATACCCGTGGTCGACCACAGAGGAGTGCCACCATGGGGCCAAAAGGATGATAGCTCCACCATGCCCAACATCGTGGTTAGTACAAAAAAAATTTACTAGCTGGACAAATAGAACGACTAGCCGTGGCAAGCAGAAAACTAAAAAATTTAACTTCTTGAAGACAAAGAACTTCAATGTCAGAGTACTTACACAAGGTATCCCTAACAAAATACTTTCTGGAGAGGTCTGTTAGACCTTGAACATTCCATGAAAGGAGCTTCATGAGTGAAACTCCTCCATGTTTTCGAAACATGATTCCTCTTCATCCAGAGAAGAGAAATGATTCTGTAAAAATTCTACAGGAACTGATCCAATCTGAATGGAAGGGGAGGACATCCTCTGCTTTTCATGAACATATTCCCCTTCTTCCCTAGGAGGGGAAGGGTTGTGAGAACGCTGGTGAGCTCGTAATCTAGGAGAAGCCACATTTGGCTGTGTTAGCATGATAGTAGTTGGCCAAGGCATAGACTGTGGCCTAGGCTACTGCAAAACATAATCAGCTCCAACCAGAGCTTCTTTCCCCTTCATAGAAGGGTTTGAAACATTTTTCACTGGCTCAGAGGTCACGGGGCCCAACCCAGAACCAGCGGACTTATTCTTTCGGTTCATGATCGTAGTCCATTTTGCATCAGGTTTAGCAATAGATGCAACCACCAAACGAGGCTTTTCAACATCTCATGGTAGAGAAGGTGTACGAGGCACTGCTAAAGGGCAGTCCTTTATCTTGTGGTCTGCAGACTAACACCTATAACATGTGTTAGGAAAATTAAAATAGGTGACCTTCTAGGTGTGGCGGAAAGCTCCAATTTGAATATCAATGGAGTCTTTTAAATCTTTGGAATGGTCAACTTCCACACAAACCCTCTTTTGGGGGAGGGTCTAAAAGAACCTATTTGGCTCAATGCAAATAACCCTCCCTAGTGAGGAGGCTATATTATTTAGAAAAGGAACACAAGGCAAAGGTAGACCAGGAAATTCAATTCATACTGGGACCCGCAACTTGGTGTCATCTGAGACAACAAAGTCATGAGTCCAAGCTTGAAAAACTAACCGAGAGGATCAGACATACTAGGGCCCATGGCTTAAGATGGCTTGCACATGATTGACCCCTGCAAAGCAGAACAAAAAGAAACCCTTGGTTATGTTTTGGACCATATCAAGGTAGACCCCATGAGGGACCCAAGCCTTGCTAGCCCAATCCTTAAGCACACTTTTAGGGGGAGTTCTCCCAACAAAATACCCAACAAGGGTGTATTGCTCAAGCCATTGATAGGCAGTATCAAATTCTGGTAAAGACAAAACCACATCAGCTGGTGAATCAGAGCACTTACCTCGTGAAAGACTTTCAGAACAAATTTTTGGGGACGTTTGTTCAAAGGAGGAGACATTGATTATTGTTGTCAAACTGCTAACACCAGCAAGAACTGCTGGGTTAGAACCGGTTGAAGGCATATTAAAACAAGAAACCGTAGTAAATGTGATTGTACAACTTTCTTGCATAGGATGTGCAGTATGACACAAAACCCTAGATATTAATTTTTTCTGTTTCCATACCATTTCCCATTTATATTTCTTACTATATAATTTTTTATCATGTTTATATCAAATCTTCTTAATAATTTTTTGTAGGATTAAAATTGTAGTTCTACCCTATTGGTTGTAACATATTTATGGTAACTTATCAAAACTAAAAGATCTAATTATATCTCCAATATTTGAAACTTACATAAAGTTATAAGTTTATCCCATGATTTTGGATGGAGTCATAGGGATCTTCATATCTTTATTTCACACAATAAAATCAATTGAATTAGAAAACTTAAAAAACATTTCATATTTGGCAACCCAAGGAGCACTTGGCAACCCAATGAGCACATGTAGATAGGTAAGATATGAGGAAAAATGAGAGTACCTTCAACCATGATGAGTACATATATAGTAGTTAGTTCTATCAATCCAATAACTTAATTTGTGTTTATTTATTTTTATATTGCATTCATCCTCACCATGAGCTCCTTATGTACTTTGTCTTGCACTAAAACTAATAAAATTGACCTAGTTGCTTTATCGCTTTCTTCTTTAATATTTCATAGCTTCTATTTGATCTTGATGTTCTCTAAAATTATTTCTTATAGGAAGTGGTAGGGTGGGATAGCTATGTATAGAGAGTGAGAGAGGGAAGGATGGAGGAAGGGATAATGGGAGGGATAGGTGGAGAGAGGTTGTGTGTGTAAATGTGAGAGAGAGAGAGAGAGAGAGAGAGAGAGAGAGAGAGAGAGAGAGAGAGAGAGGTTGCATGGGAAGGAGGGAGAGATGGAGAGGTAGGTAAAGAGAGGTAAGGTAGAAATAATAGAGGTAGGTAGAGATAGGGATCTATGTAGGGTGGGAGAGGTAGAGAGAGGTGGTGTATGGGAGAGACAGAGGAGGAGAGAGAGAGGTAGAGAGAGAGGGATAGGTAGAGTGAGGGCGATGTGGGGTGGGAGGGATAGAGGGAGGGAGAGAGAGGGAAGGAGGGAGTGAGAGATAAAGGGAGGGGTAGGTGGAAAGAGAGGGGAAAAAGAGGAAGAAAGGGAGGAGAGAAAGGTTAGGAGGGATGGTGAGAGATGAGATATAAAGAGAAGTATAGAGGTATGGGGGGAGGGAGAGGTCTAGAGAGGTGGCATGGGAGGGATAAAGGGAGAGAGAGGAAATGAGAGAGATATGGGGAGGTGGCTAGAGAGAGGTAAGGCTGAAGGAATAGAGGAAGAGGTAGGTAGAGAGAGTGAGAGAAATAACATGCACTAGAACCTTGTACCTAGGTTTGAATTACCTCCCTCTTTCTCTCCCTCCCTCTATCCCACTTACTATCCCTTGTTAGTAGGTAGAGAGAGTGAGAGGGAGAAAGAAGGAGGTAATTGGGATAGTAGGTGGTGATCTTGGAGTGGGGAATTAAATGCACTAGAACCTTGTACGTAGCCTTTAGTTTTTAGGGGAGGTGAGAACTTCATGAAAGAATTGGTTGCATTAATGAGATATGATTCCATATGAAAATCCCCTCCATTTTTATCCTTTACAAATTATTTATTAAGAGTTACAAAAAAAAGATTTCAATATAGTTTGGGAGAACTTATTTCTCTAAATTAATGTGTAACTAGAGGACCCTATCTACAATAAAATGGGTGTAATACTTGTCACAAAACAATGTACACATTAATCCAAGATTTCTTTAAAATATCTAGAAAAGATGTTAATTTAGTACTTTTTCAACCTACTATGTTAAGGCACATCTACCTTCTCTCTAGATATCATCATACAAGTGAAGCTTTCCTATTATTCCATTAGATCAAAATAATCTGGTTGAATAGGTATGAGAATTGTTTCCATCCAATATAAAGATTTTGGATTCAAGATTATTTGGCTAATGAGATGGGAGATATGTAATGATTAGGATGGAAAGATGCATGGATAATGAAACGACTATGACAAATGAAAGATGCTTAGATTAATAAGTTTATATTATCCTAAAATGAACCTAATGGATTAATGCAATGGTGATGGATGTTAGGTTTAGGGTTTAGGTTTTAAGGTTTAACCTAATGGATTAATGCAATGATGATGATGAATAAATCCAAAGAGAGAAATAAGTATGGTGTTGTAAGGATGGTGTTGAAAGGCCTTATAATGAAGAAATTGAAGAAAGAGGAAGTAGTAGTTCATAACGAAATAAAATAATAGATGAATACAATAAAGATGGAGGATGATACAGTAGCTAAGGGGATGACTTAAGGGGTCCTAAGAGGGTTCGTCTTAATGGGAGTTAAGATAATTACTTTATGGGAAGCAAAAGGATGGATTTAGGGTAGCTAACACAATGAATTAAGGGGTCCTAAGAGGATGGATTAAGGGGAGTTAAGAGAGTGAATTAAGGGGATGCAAGAGGATGAATTTAGGGTAGGTAGGACAATGGTTTAAGCAATCCTAAGAGGATGGCTTAAGGGGAGATACAAAATCCTTGAATCAAATTATGTGTCATATGAGAAAATTAATTCTATAAGGAGACTCCTTAAAAGGGTACATAATTTCATATAAGGGGTATATAATATTTGGATTGTAAACAATAAGGGTCTTTGTATGCATTACAGTAGTCACCATGTATGTTGTATCAAAAATTTGATCCATATGCATTAGAATTGGGTTTTCCAAGGAATTGAGATGAGTTAATCATAGTTTTACATATTGATGATATCTTAATCATTAGGAATAATTAAGTACTTATTAGAGAACTCAAGGTTTACTTGGATTATTGTTTTGAGATGAAAGATGTATGTGCTATAAGATTCATACTTGGTATATAAATACATAGAAATATAAATAATAAGAAATTATGGTTAAACTAGAGGAAGTATATTGACACTATGGTTAGTCACTCCTCAACCCAATTTGATTAGTTTTATGTATCCCCAAAATACAACTCCTCGTACTCTCCATTTTTTAAATTTGAACATGTAAAATGAAATGATGGACAACTGACATTGTGTTTTCCATCATGCGACTATTTTGTGTAGGTACTAGAATGTATGAAATGAAAAAGGAATCTTCTCTAAAAACACTTGAAAGGATGCAAACCAAAGTGAACGAGATAAATAATGTATTGTTTGCAGGCTTCATAAACCATCTACTCATTTAACCCACTGTGTTTTCCAAAATGCAATTATATCTTGCATTTATTTTACGAACATATGAAGAAATTGAAACACAATTTTTACTCTAAATAAGACTTGTTATAAATTTAAAAATTTTCATTACATTCTTACTCTTTTGTAAAATTGCAAGTTTGAAAACACTGCATGTTATGAAACATCCAAACCATGTACTATTGTAAAACCCTCTACACATAAATACTCTCTTGGTTAGTTAACCCTCAAATCAATTTTGTTAGTTTTGTGTATTGCCCACCTATAAATCCTCCTCGACCTCTTTTCCCTTGAGCTTTTAACAAGCACAATGAACTACTGATAACTAACTTTTTGTTTTCCAAGATAGCTAGCTTGAACAAGTAAGTCAAGCACACACATAATGATCAATTGTAAGTGTAATGCAGTAAGGGTTACCCATGTGATTGAAGTATGTACAACTCACATTCACCAAACTTGCATGGCTGCATGTACATATAACACAAGCAAATTTTATAATATCAAGATATGCTCTAGGAAAATTCATTGCTAACAATTCAGCAAAGGAAATTTCACTGCTAACAATTCACCATCATGGAAAATTTACCGACGGAAAATTCACCGCCAATGATTCACCAATATTTATTAACATATATTTCAAAAACTGACAATGAATTTTACTTGGCATGTCGGTAAATTTTTCATGACAATGAATTGTTGGTGGTGAATTTTCCTTCGATCTAGCAATGAATTTTCTGGATGCCATCAAGATATGGTCCACAGTGCTTCATTAATTCAAATATTTTGAGAGCATCCTTACAAAATCCATTTTGTGCATATCCCACAAACATTGCATTCTCCGCAACTACATTTCTTTGAGGCATTTTTGTGACACAGTTTACGTGTCTTGTTTATGCTTCCACATTTCCCATATATGTTTGCTAGAGCATTTCCAACGATAATATCCGACCAAAATCCCCCTTGCCTACCTTGTTCCAAAGCTCCCTTTTTGACACAGGCAGGGAGGATACTGGCAAACTTTGCGGAGTCTGTATTTACACCTGCTAATAGCATTTGCTTGAAAGTTTCTGAAGCCTTTTCAACAAATCCATTTTGCATATATCATGCAATCATGGCATTCCATGAGATCAAATTTTTTTTGGGATATTCTGTCAATCAGTTCACATGCCTTGTCTATGCTTCCTCAATTTGCATACATTCTACCAGGGAAGTTGCAGCTACAACATCCGACAAAAATCCATTCCTTTATCTTGTGGTGGATGTCCATGTCCCGTTCCAAAGATCCCATTTTGGCACAGGCAGGGAGGATGATAGCAAAACTGTGGAGTCTGGCTTTACACCTGCTAAATACATTCGATTGAGTGTTTCTATATCCTGCATGGATTCAACGAGCCCACGTTTCTTTGAGGTAACCTGTCAAACAGTTCGCGTCCTTGGTCTATGCTTCCACACTGCGCTTACATGTCTACCAGAGCATCTCCAACAGAATGATGGATGTCCATACCCTGTTCCAGAGCTCCCGTTTTGGCACAGGGCGCGAGCATGCATGCAAATGAAAACGTACAGAGGCAGAATACGATTTAAAAAATTTAAGCTTTGTGCAGGATTAATATTGAAAGCGGAAAAATAAAAAATTTAAAAGTAACGACGTTTGTTACCGGCCGTTTCTTCTACATCCTCTGTTGGAGGGCCCTGCACTACGTTATCACATCATGTATGTATGCTGCTATGTATGTTTTTATGCATGTTTATAGGTGCATTTTGTCTAGGAGTTAGCCAGCTCGGTAGGATAGTATGCATCAAACAATTTAATTACTTATTTCGTAATTTATGAATTTGTATCAGTACAAAAATAACGGTTACAATAATTTGTTATTTGTCATGTTGGTTTTTTTAATTAGTTTGTCAGCCTGTAAATAATTTACTTTCCCTATGGTTTTGAATTTAAATTAAAAAAATTCCATAGCAAATTTGATTTTCTTTTTTAATTAGAAGTTAATGGATAGTTATAATTGTTTTTTGTTTATTTACTATTTTAATTTGTGCATTTTAAAATATAAAGATATATAATAATTTAATTGGTTTGTTGTAAAATATTTTTTTATATTTTATTAGGAAAATATAAATTTATAATCAATCAAATATCATTCAAGAAGAAGTTAATTTATTTTCGAAAGTATATATGTACGTAGACATATTATGCATAATTGATGTGCAAGCAAGCTAATAAAATGTCATTTAGTAAGAAAATATACTGTTTTCTAATGTTTCGATATATGAATATTGCAGAGAATAAAAAATAAATTATTTTTTAATATTTGTGTGCATGTATTTTAATGGATTTTGTGTGAATGTGTGTGCATATTATACAAGTATATACAAGATACATTTTGTTCAAGCAGAGAGGTATTTCTGCTTAATTTTCTTCTGAGCCAGTGCTCTTCAATATGAGTGAGGTTTTCTTATATCTTTTTATGATTGTATTTTCTGTTTTGTATAAAATATGTGGTTATTCTTGAGTGTAAATTTTATTTTTTAATGGTATTGTTTTCATGCCTACTGTGGAAGGTAAGTTTGTGTTTGGCACATGACAAGTTTAAGGGTTTGCTGCCATTTTATATAATGTTTCTTTTCATGTCATTGTTTAAATACTTTTTCTACATGTGTTAGATCTTCAAATATTATTGTGTTTATTTATGATTATGTTTCTTTATTTTGTGCAGAAAATATGATTAATCTGAAAGTAGTTTTTATTTTTAATAATGAAATACTTATTTACCCCACATTATCTACCCATATGATTGTTGGAAATATTTTTAATTTCATGATATATTTGCATTGTTTTGATTGCCATGGATACAAAATGTGAACAGAAAATATCTTTAAGCAGATAATGTGATTGTTCCTCCTAAAATAAGTGAGTGAGGTAATAAGTCTACACTTAAATTTTGTCCAATCTGTACTGTTTATCTGTGTTAGAAATATTTTTTTGTGTATATGTGGTTGTGTTGTTGTGCCAATATTTTAATTTTTTTTTCTATGAAGAGAGTTCAAAGCTTTAATGTCATGTTATACGATAGTTTTTTCCACACAGATAAAAGATTTTACTCGGACATGTGGTAAAATCGTAACTACGATTTGCCAGAGGTATGCCGTGCACTTAATCAGGACCACCTAACTTTAATATTAAAAACTGCGGGCTGCAAACAGCTCACCTAATAGTATTGCAATTGTATCGGAAGTCCCTTGTCCGTACAAATGCAAATTATTCGAATGGTTTCATAAAAGCCGGCAGCGCAGTGATTTTGTCTGCGTGGATTCGTTTCGTTGTTTGGTTTTTCTGCGATCTGCGGGCATGTAACTTATTTCTTTCTCACTGAGAAAGATGAGTTCTAACAACAGCAGCGGTAGCGCGAATAAGCCCATAATGCACAGGGCACAGGGAATTTGTAATCAAATCGAAGCATTGGCCAAGCCCATTGACAGCCGCCTTGTCTCAGAAGGGTTTGGGTTTCTAATATCCCTCTTCATTGCCGATCTGCTTTCATTCTAAGATATTTGTTTTTTTGGCTGGCTCGGATTTAGTAAACTTACTAGGTTGTTATGATCTTTTTTGTTGGTTTAGGTGAAAAATTAATTGGGTGTCTGTTCTTTCGATTGCTTTGGGTTAAAAAATT
The DNA here is from genome assembly GCA_007258455.2 of Sequoia sempervirens. Lineage (NCBI taxonomy): Eukaryota > Viridiplantae > Streptophyta > Pinopsida > Cupressales > Cupressaceae > Sequoia > Sequoia sempervirens. The sequence continues at coordinate 380,990,424 of VDFB02271358.1, forward strand.
TAGCTTGGTGTCTGTTCTTTTGTTGGTTTGGGTACAAAGCTTTATTGTGCAGTCTTTGAGTTTTATCAGTTTTGGTGAAAACATATTAACGCGGGCGCTTACTATTTCCATTTGTTTCAATGGAAAACTTAAATAGGTGTCTGCTGTTTTGATTGATTTCAGATAAAAAAAAAACATGTCACTTGGTTTCTTCTACCAGAGCATAGGGCTTAACTAGATGCGAGCGAATAACGGGCTTAGTTTGGGTTTATAATTTAATTTGCTGGTTTATTTGGAGTCGGTTTTGCATTTCCATTGTGTTTGCTGGTTATATGTTTGTGAAGAACCTTACTAGAATTTCATTAGTCTAGTATAGAATAGTTTCGGATGTGTATCATGAGGTTAAAATTATTTGAAGGCTAGAGTTTGATGATCTATTCTAGGAATAGAGAATTAGGGCTAATGGTACTGTGAAAGCATTTTTTGTTTTGTTTCGGACAGATTGCAGTCTGAGGTGATGGCATTGATGGTATGCTAAGTCTTAATGTCATTTTTCTTTTTTCTGTTTTCTTTTTCTAATATATTCATATAAATGAAACTTTGGAGTTGAAATCATGTTTATTTCATTATATATTTTTTTAGTTTTTTTTTTTTTTTTAATGTTTTAGGAACCGAAAATGAGACGAATTGAAATACCTCCCACAATGGTTTAATCTATAATGTGAAGTACCTTTACTCTTGAATGTGTCTACAGTGCCCTGGTGTTAAGTGGCATGTACTCTGAATCGTAGATATACTAGCTTGGAAGTTGATTTTATGTTTTGAATTTTTTTTCTTACGGATTTTCTGGGAAATTTCCTTCTAAATGCAGGTGGCTCTTCTTAGGACATACGGTTTCTAATTCAAATCATTGAATTGTTGAATACTACTGATCAGAGGTAAGCCTAAGACCCTTCTGGGATAATTATAGTCGTGGCTATGAAATATATCCAAACATGCAAACAACACTTTTATCCACTATTACTCTTGTTCTTAGTCTTCTTTATTTCTAGATGAAAATATTGGGCTTACAGACCCTCTGTATCTGTACACAAGATTATGCATTTTTGAAAGAATACTGCCATTTAAACAATATAATTAATTGCTATCTTATGAGGAAAAACTCCCAAGGGAGCCTCGCTGACGGACCCCTGCAAAAAAAGAAAAATCCCCCCGTTACAAAGGAAAAACTCTTTATATCTTTCCCCTAACCCCTTTCGGTTTCATGCTGATTCTTCTCATAACTGATTCTTGGTAACTGAATCGTCTCTTCATGGTGAGAGACTTTTAGAATTCATTCCCACATTTCTTTTTCTTTGGTTGATCTCTAAAGTTATATTTTCTTGCGCTGTTTTAAAAATGACTGAAAATATAAAAATTTCCTTTTAAACATATGTCCATGTCTTGATAGCTGGAAATTCCCTTGTATTATGTGCATCGGGTTTTAATTTATCGGCAAGGTTTCTGTATACTAGGAAATTGATGTGCAGTTATACCGGTCCGCTTTGATATATCATTTGCCTGGATTGTCTTCGAAGATTTTGCCAAGCCCACTTGTTTAGCAAATACTAGTGCCTAAAAGTATATAACGGAGTGCCGCAACTGTTACCAAGCTATTCATAAGTAACGAAAGCGCTTTATTGCGCCATCACGATTTAGCTTAATCTTTTGTAATCGAGGATTTAACAGAACATAGCCATCTAGTGACTGTATATGATCAACGACTAGCTTTCATAGTCTCTCCGGTGGATTTCCATCTACAAAGGCCGACATTGACTCGTGCTTTTCCTGAAGGGAACAATTCAATACTTTGAGTATATAAGTGATTCATCGCTGATTTGATTTGGCACATCCTCCTTCCACGTCCATTCTATGATCGGAGCATTGGAATTAATCACAACTACTACCATTTATTCCTCAGTATATCACTTCCTGTGCAGTGCAGTCAACTTGTCTTTTCATCCTCAAACATGTCAAAGAAGTCTACTCTTTCAATTTGCTTAGCTTGTTCTATGCATCAAGACATTTTTGGTGAATGAATTAATTGTGAAATCTGATCTCTCCCTCTTCGTGAATTTAATGTAATTAATTGTACTGTTTTTGCCTCCTTTTTTCTTGTTGGGCATATACGTTGAACTTCGTAGTCTTTTAGTAGTGAAATGAATAGCATGTCACAGGGGCAGAAAAAGCACAAGAAGAAGATTGTTGTAGCAACAACATAAGCAACCATAAATAGGAGATAAACGTTCATTTTATTTTATGAATTTATGAGAAGAAGAATAGCAACTTTGTTTTGTCATCTTAAAAAGGGGTGAAGTATGTAAAGCTTTGAAATATTTTAAATATAAAAACTGTTGCAGCTATCTCAGTGTTTTTATTTCTATTTTTCTTTGTGCTCTGTTTTTCTCCTTTGCCTCTTCCCTTCACTTGGTATCAGAGTAGAAGGTTAGTAGTGTTTAAATTTTTCAAAAGCTTCTCAAAGAGTTAAAAGGGTTTTTCAAGCAAGTTATTTGCAGATAGTCATGGTAGTTCCAAGCACAAGTTTAACAAATCCATAGATCCCACAGTTCAATGGAAAAAATTATGACTACTGGGCAGTCACAATGAGGGCATTGTTTTGTGCTTAAGATTTATGGGAGTTTGTTGAGAATGGCTACCCAGAACCAACAGATGCAACAACATCTAATGCATTGTCTCAAGCAGATAAAGACTTACTGAAGGAAAATAGAAGAAAGGATTTAGAAGCTCTCTTCTTCGTTTTTCAAGGAGTGCATGAGAGCATTTTTCCAAGGATTCAAAGTGCAACAAAATCAAAACAAGCATGAGATATTCTAAAAACAACCTATCAAGGTATGGAAAAAGTTAAGTCAACTAAGTTACAAATACTATGAAGGGATTTTGAAGCAATATATATGAAGGACAATGAATCAGTAGAATCATTCTTCACCCAGATCATTGGACTAGTACATCAAATTAGATCACATGGTGAGACACTTGGAGATAAAAGAGTTATTGAAAATATTCTAAGGAGTTTACCCACAAAATTTGAGACAATTGCTGTAACCATAGAGGAAACAAATGACCTCACATAGTTTTCAGTCGATGAGCTACATGCATCTCTCATTTCTCATGAGCATAGGTTGAGCAGGTCAACAAATTCATCATTAAAGCATGCTTTTAAAACATAGGTTTCAATCATCCATGGTAGAGGCAGGGGAAAATCAAGTTTTAGAAGAAGAGGAAGAAACTCTTACAGAGGTGGAAGAAGTAGCCCATCAACCTCAAGTGGAAGAGGTAGTAGCCAATATCCAAATCAAAACCCATCTCAAAATTAGCCTCAAGGCCAAAGGTATGACAAATTTCAAGTCCAATGTCACTATTGCAAAAAATATGGGCATTATTTGAGTGAATGTAGAAAGAAATAGTATGATTCTAGACAACAAAAAAAAAAAATCACAAAAGAAAACCAAAATAAAAAATTAGAACAAAACATTATGTTTTTGGCATGCAATGTTGCACAAGTAAATGAAAAAAATGTAGAAGTTAAAGGAAAAGGGAACATTAACATTCTAACTAAACAGGGAGAGAAGAATTATATTTCAGATGTGTATTTTGTCCCTAGTTTAAAACACAATTTAATGAGCATTGGAAAGCTTGTTCAAAAGGGTTATAGAGTATTTTTCAAAAAAAAAGAATGAACAATTTTAGAAAAATATCCAAGTAATCAGCTTATAGCTAAGGTTCAAATGAGCAGCAATAGAATGTTTCCCCTAACGATAAAACTAGATTTGAAGGTAGATTTTGCTCAAGAACACCCCTCAATGAACCCACAAGCGCATGAAGAAAAAATTGCAGTAGTCACACAAACAATCTTTCAAGCTAAAATTAAGGATGAGAATTGGTTATGGTACTTAAGATTTGGACATTTAAACTTTGGAAGCTTAAATCTATTACATAAGAGAAGAATGGTGAAGGGGTTGCCTCTAATAGAAAATTCAGATAGAATATGTGAAGGTTGCATCTTGGGAAGACAACATAGAGAATCATTTCTAGTAGGGAAGTCAATTCGTGCAAATAAACCATTAGAGATTGTTCACTTAGATTTGTGTGAACCAATGCAAACAACCTCCATTGGTGGAAGCTACTACTTCTTGACATTCATTGGTGACTACACAAGAAATGTATGGGTCTACTTTCTAAAACATAAAAATTAATTGTTTGATTACTTTTGTTAATTCAAGGCTCTTGTTGAGAAGAAAAGTGGGCATCACATCAAAGAATTGAGAACAGATAGAGGTGGTGAATACATTTCAAATGACTTCACAAAGTTTTGCAAAGACCATGGAATCCACAAACAATTTACCACTAGATACACCCCTCAACAAAATGGTGTAGTTGAAAGAAAAAATAAAACAATTATGGAAATGGAAAGAAGGATGTTAAAGGAAAAACATTTGTCAAATGAGTATTGGGTTGAAGTTGTAGTATGTGCAACATATATAATTAATAGATGTCCCACTAAAAGTGTCATCAATATGATTCCTGAAGAAGCATGGAGTGGGAGAAAACATAATGTTTCACAAATGAGATTATTTGGATGTGTAGTATATGCACATGTGCCTGATGAATTGAGAAGAAAGTTGGACAACAAAGGAGAAAAATGCATATTTGTGGGATACAGTGATGAATCCAAGGCATACAAGCTATACAATCCAATAAGCAAGAAGGTTATAATCAATAAATATGTGCAATTTGTAGAAGATGAAAAATGGGATGGAACTTTGGATAAAACAATCAATATTGCAGCCAACTTGCCACAAGAAGGCAATGAAGTTTTTATACTAGGAAATACTCCATCAAACTTGATTCCTTCCACACCCATTCAAGGTCAACAAAGTAGTCAAGTGACATCATCATCAAGTGTAAGGGAAGCCTCATGCATTCAAACAAGCACTCCAACAAGTGGATAACAAACACCATCAATAATAGGCACTCATAGTGTAGACCCATAAAGTCCACATTCAACAAGTTCAAGTGATATGTCAAACCCCATACTAGCAAGCTTAAGGAGACAAAAAATTAGAAGTTTAAGAGAATTTTATGAGCAAAATGATGTTGAAAATAATGCAAGTTAGAATTCTCTTTTTTCTTTATATTCACATGTCGAAGATGCTATTAAAGAAGAAAAATAGGTGCATGCAATGGATGGAGAAATAAATTGTATTGAAAATAATCAAACATGTGAATTAGTAAATATTCCACAAGGAAAAGAGGTGATTGGAGTGAAGTGGGTTTACGAAACCAAATTGAATGCAAATGTTGATGTGCAAAAGTATAAAGCAAGGCTTGTAGCCAAAGGTTATTCACAACAACTTGGGATAGACTACAATTAGACATTTGCACTGGTTGCTCGTTTAGACACTGCAAGAACAATATTGGCCATAGAAACTCAAAATAAGTGGGTAGTATATCAAATGGATGTGAAATCAACTTTCTTAATGACATTTTAGAAGAGGTCTATGTGGAGCAACCACCTGGGTATGAGATTTTGGGACATGAAAACAAGGTTTACAAACTCAACAAGGCAGTCTATGGACTTAAACAAGCTCCAAGGGCATGGTATGGTAGAATTGATTCTTACCTTTTGCAAAATAGCTTTAATAGGTGCAACGGTGAGCTTATATTGTATACCAAAATGAATGAGCAAGGTGAGATTATAATTGTTTGTTTATATGTTGATAACTTAGTATTTACAAGTGATCTATCAATTGACATGTTCAAATCAAATATGAAAAAAAAAATTTGAGATGACTAATTTGGGTTTAATGAAGTACTTTCTTGGCATTGAGGTGAATCAAAATGAAAATAGTATATTCATCTCTCAAAAAAAATATGCAAATGACATTTTGAAAAGGTTTAATATGATGAATTACAAAGAAGCCCCAACACCTATTATCATAGGTTTGAAATTGAGAAAAGATGACAGAGGACAAGATGTAAATCCAACCTTGTACAAAAAACTTGTTGCCAGCCTTATGTACTTAATACCTACAAGGACAAACATAATGTTTGCAGTTAGTCTCATCTCAATATTCATGGAGTCTCCAAAAGTTTGTCATTGACAAGCAGAAAAGAGGATTTTGAAATATGTTAGTGGAACAAGGAACTATGGAATTCTTTACACAAAAACCAATGATTTCAAGCTAATAAGATACATTGACAGTGATTGTGCAAGGAGTATAGATGATAGTGTGAGCACCCTTCAAAATCTGCACACACTCTAAACTCTCTTTCATGGGTTAGTTATATGAAAACTTGTTAAATGCTCCTATGAAATAACATATCATGCTCAAAAATGCAAACAAATAACAAAAAGGATAAAAAGAAATGTAGAAACATAGCATATACCTATTCCATAGTGGATTGGTGTCACTTGTGAGAGGTGACCCTTTCCCAATCCTTGATAAGCTCAAATGATGAAGATTGTTGAAAATGCTATGAAGAGGACTAAATTAGCTCTCAATTGGAGAGAGTAACTTTGCATGAAGGTTGTGGATGGATTGTTGAAGAATGAGCCTTCTATTTATAGAATACCAAGTTGAAACAGTGCCCAAAAGAGAGCAATGTGGGACAAAGATTCAACCAATAGGAAGGAACCACTTGTCCAAATGTGAGTGGTTTAGGAATGTGCAAGTTTTGGTCAATGTGCCAATAAATGAGATTAGTTGGCCTCTTCAAATTCAAATTTGGCTTGTTGGAGGGAGAAAAGGGGACTTAAATGCCAAGTGGGGGACATGTAAGAGGGGATTTAATGCCATGTTGGAAGGGACAAGTCAACTTGTTTTTGAATTCAAACTTGAGGGAATATTTTCCAAATATTCCTTGTTGAGGGAAAATGAGGATTTTATAAATGAATTAAAATGCTTTATCTATGCAAGTGGGAAAAGCTAGAAGATGTGATGGGTGCTTAGGATTAGATTAATCATGGTTTGATTAATTTAAGATGATGATTAGGTGATTTTGACCCATTTGAATTCGATACTTTGGTTTAATATTTAAATCAAAAGGGAGGAATATGAATTTGAGATTTAATTAAATAAAGTTTGGTTTATTTAATTAAAAGGGTGATGTAAGATAAAGGTTAATTTATTTAAAGGAGATGAACTTAGGAGATGATTTATTTAATCCAAAGATGGAATGTTAGGATTTGATTAAAAATTGATCTATTTAATCAAATGAGGTAATGATTTAATTAAATAAAGTGATTTTATTTAATTAAAGGATGAAATGTTAGATTTAATTAAAGAAAGGTTATTTAATTAAAATGGTGAATTGAAGTGCATGCATATTTTGCATGTCTACATTTTTCCCCTCTTTGAAGAAATGTACTTGTTGCATTGGGTCAAAGAATAAACTTGCCGCAATCAAAAAATTAAAAAATCTTCTATTTTTTTTCGGATGCCCTGGTGGAAAGTACACTAGTACATTGCCCCCTCGAGAGATTGAGTGAAAAGATTCGATTTGAGGGTCGATCTCGTGATAAAGAGGTTCAAAATGGATGGTTATGATGATGATGCAAATGATATGGTTTTAAGATGCTTAGAATAACAAATCTATATTATCCTACACAACTTAAAATGATGATATAATGCATGTGAGATGGATGAGATGGATGATGTGATATGCTATGATTATGAGATGGTTAGACTAATAGATCTATATTATGATGAAGAACATGCATGTGAGATGATGTGCAAAATGTTGATGGTTTGTGGATGCAGGATGGATGCACTGGTGATGATTAACTGATCATGCTGTGATGTTAGTGCGGAGAAGAAGAAATGAGAAATGAGATGATGATAAGAGGATCCAACAAGCCAAATTTATGAGTGATGATGATGAGAAATGGGTGATTTACTTATCAAGAATTAGGATTTTGAAAGGGCCACTTACCTTATGTTTGGTAACATGCCTAAGCATGATGCATCAAGGTATAAAGAACCAAGATGGCATTGCACTTAGTGTGATGGAATTTGACTCGACAAATGGATAGGAGTATTCTTGTTCACACTAGATATACGAAAACATTGCTAGGATGCACTTTAGAAGTTTCAAACACCTCAGACCAAAACACTGAAAGGTATAACCTATCAATGCAATAGTAAACAAGCTGCCCAAAATACTCTCCATACATATCTAACAAAGCAAGTATTCACCAAGTTATATTACAAGAACATTCAACAAGCACAACAAACAAAAAATAATGATCGCTGCCCCATTCCTATCTCTATAAATCCATTTGTTTGGACATGATCGAGAGGTTATTGGAATGAGCGCAAAGAGATAAGTCAAAAGAGAAAGATAAAGTAAACAAACAATCTAATGTTCTTCAGTACCACTAACCAAAAGGAAATGTGTTTTTAAGGATAGGAACTTGAGCTATTACCAAAAGATAATTCCCATTGTAGGAAGGATACATCCTAGGACATGTTATTGGACGACGACACATCATTGATTGGACGATAGGCTATTGACACAAAGAGTTGACCAACTTGTTTGCATATGGACTTAAACTTGAGACTTGACATTTTGAGTTTTCACTTTTTTACACGCTAGACTTGTTTCTGATTGTTTTACCAAAGGTTGAGGATGACGATCATTTATTATGAGTGATGTTATTGTAGGTGAAAGCGAGATGAGACAAATGGATTTTTTTAAATAATTGGATGCCTTTGGAGTTTTGAAATGTTTTGAGGCTATTTTTGGTATTTTTGAGATTTTCAAATATTCTGATTTTTTTGATTTTCCAATGTTTTGGGGTTTTCTGAGATTTTAACCAAGAGACTAGTCTAAGGACCTATCCTAGGGGCCTTGATCAACAGATTAGCCTTGTCTAGGTTATACATGTAGAGACCAAATATTTCAATTGACGACTTGACTAACTTACAAAGAAAGATATACATGATGAAATGCCAATTTATTATGACATACTTCTAAAGGACTGACCTAAGTGTTTTGGGGGATGATCAAAGATCAACCTTGGCTACGTTCAAGGGTCAGAGACCCACAGTTTGACAAAACTACTTTGTTTTTGACTTTTTGACTAATTTTTTGACCTTTTTTTTTGGGGGGATTTTCATATGTTTTGAATGTTTTTGAATTTTCTTATTTTCTGATGTTTTTGCATTTTCTGATTTTCTGATTTTTTGATATTTTTTGATTTTCTAATTTTTTGATGTTTTTGGATTTTTTGAGATTTTGGGATTTAAAGAATATACACGAATGCAATCTGATGAGAACATGCCCCTAGCCTAATGCAATAGACTACTCCGATAAAGGAAAGACAAACTGACCTTGAGGATGGGTCGAGTAGTACTAGGAGGGATTACGATATGAACACATGACCAAGCTCTGATGTAGATATCAAATGGATGGGTGATGGATGGAGATCTGAATGCGATGGATGATGGAAATGTAATGGATGGATGATGCAGAACAAGCCATAAATATCCTGGTGGATTGAAAGTGCTTATTTACACAAGGCACCTATTTGCCAGGTTTTCAGCAAGGTACTTGTCCAAAGTGCTGCCGAAGTGGTTTTCACCAGAGGACGATTTTTTTTCTTACTATTTTTGATCATTTTTCTGAATTTTTGGAATTTTTGATTTTTTGATGATTTTTGTTGCCACCAAGACACCTGTTTGCTAGGTTTTCACAAAGGTAACCATTTTTTTAGGACATTTTCTAATTTTTTTGGATTTTGGTTCTATACCTTGAAATATTAGGCATAAAACTTTTTGAGATGAGAGTTGTTCACATGTGGCTCTTGCAAAGGTTCCCCTACAAGTGTTGATAGCTGATATGCCCCTAACTTATAGCTTGCTATGATAACAAATGGTCCCTGCATACATACAAAATTAGCATCCTACATTCAATTAATTAATATTCATCCACTCATTAAATAAATCAAGTTCATTAAATCCATTCATCAAATAAATCAAGTCTATTTAATTCAATCTCTAAAGATCATACATTTAAATTGAATAAATTAACTTTATCATTATCCCTCTTTGATTAAATAAATCAAACCTTTATTTAATTGAATCTGAAATCATCTTTCATCTCCCTTTGATTTAGTTTAAATCCCTAAATCTAAGTCAAATGGGTCAAATCACCTAAACCCTCACCAAATTAATCTAACCATGATTAATCTAATCTAATCACCCATCACATCCTTTAGCTTTTCCCACTTGCACAAATAAAGCATTTTAATTCATTTATATAATCTTCATTTTCCCTCAACAAGGCATCTTTGGAGAATATTCCCTCAAGTTTGAATTTCAAAAAAAGTTGACTTGTCCCTTCCAACATGGCATTAACTGTTGGTTCTCAGTTGTGTTTTGGTTGGTTTTTCCTTGATGACAAAATTGACCTTTGGGTATCATATCGGCATGACATTCAAGTGGTCTTGGTGACAAAAGAAAGTTCTATCGGCATGTTGTTCACGTGATCTTCGCGACAGTGGAAAGGTCTATCGGCATGAGTTTTGTTCACCGCTGAGAGGTCTTACCAAATGAGTTGGGTCTCACCGACTAATTCATGAGGTGGTTCATCGGCGTAAGAAATCTTCATCAGCATTGTGTCTTGGCGAGTTTGACTTGTTACATCGACAGACTAGCACATTGAAGATTCATTTCGGCCAGACATATTACTTTTGGTGTGAAGTCATAGTGATTGTACATTGTCACACCGCTTGGTGGTGGGAAGATACATCGGTAAGAGTTAGGGTTTTCAGCTTAAGGTCTTGGTGAGTGACCTTCAGTCTCACCAACATTAGACATGGACTTTCATAGGCTACTTTCAAGAGGACTTCTCTTTTGTTTCGGCAACAGTGAGTGATCTCTTTCGGCAGGAGTAATACCGTCGGTATGTGGTCACAACGAAATTGGTATGTCACACTGATCAGAGATTAAATGGAAACACATCGGCATGAGTTTAAGGCTTCGGTGAAGGGTCATAGAAAAATTGTTATGTCTCACTTACCATATGCATGTGGATGTCTATCAGCGAGACATTCATGCGGTTTTGGCGACCAAGGATGAAATTATCGGTAGGAGTTTTGTTATTGGGGTAGTGTCTCATCTAACTTGAAATTTCTCCCCAACTAGTGCATATGGAGGTTCATTGGCAGACTTACTTTGTCACACTGATCAAAGGAAAAGGAACATATCGGCAGGAGTGTTGTATTTGGTATGTGGTCTCACTGATTGTGCACAAAAAGGTCTTATCGGCAAAGGTTTTTCTTCGGTATAATGTCATAGTGAACCCTGTGGGTCTCACAGATGGAATACATATGGACCTTGTCAGCATAAGCATTGAGTTGTCTCGGTGAACATGAATGATCATGTGGGATTTTGGTAAGACTCATGAGTTTCGATGTAGAGTCTCTGCAAACCCGTCAAGTCTTAGTGACAAAGTCAAATGAATGGCTTTTGGTGAGAGGTTGAAAATGTCTTGGTGATCTAAGGTGTGTTCAGGTTGTTTCGGTATGACATAATATAATCTACAGGAGGTCTCCTCGATGTCGGTATGTTATAGCGACCTGCTTGGGACAGATGGTCTCATCAACAAGAAAAGCCTTATGTCACAGTGACACACAAGATGGTGGGTGGCTTTTGGTATAAGAAATTTTATCTATATGAGGTCTCCCTGAGAGCGAGATGTTACGGTGACAAGTTTGTTCACGGTGGCTCTCGGAAAAACAAAGACTTGTCTACAAGTTGTCTCTCCGATATCAAATAGCTATAGCGATAGTGAATGAAACTAAAGGAGTTCTCGGTGAGAGACTTGCTGATGTCTCAATGAATGGTTAACGAAGTCTCAAACTCTGTGGCCATCATGGAAATTTCAAAATACAGTTGCAAGCTGACATCATGGATTGGCATTGAATCTCAGAACTGTTACATGGCAGAATATTCATTGAGTTTCCTTTTTGAGTAGTTGCATTTTTGAAATAATGGATGATTTGCAGCTCTCTGGATATGCATTACTCTAATTTTTACCATCATCTACAGTCTGTCATTATTCAGCTTTATATTCAAAAACCAACAAGAGAATTTTAGTATCTTGTGAAAAATACTTTTTGAAGATTTCTTAATAACATACATACTTGAAATGTATATATAAACCAGTGTTGAAAATAGTGAAAATGCGATTGATTGTAATTCTAGAATATTGTTCTTTGGCTGTATCAAAAATGTATTAGGTAGATGAGGAAAACAGAGAGTTATGAGCTTGACTGAAAATAGAGAGATCCTCTGAGATATTTTTATTGTTCAGATGCATAATTTGAGGGGTTGGTACTCCTTGAGATAGATATCTCTAAATGAGGGGTTGGTGCTCCTTGAGTGGGTGCTCAAAAATTAGCCTATAAGGCATTATGAACATTTGTTTAAAAGATTAAGCCTGGAAGGCATTTCAGGAGTGGTTTTTATACCCTAGGATGGTTTTCCACTCGGTAAAATCTTGAGTATCCTTGTTATTCTGAGTTCTCTTTGCTTTAATGTGTTGTTATTTCAGTTCACTATTTGGTTATTACTTTTCTTAGTTCTATTTATTAATGATTACATTCAACTCATGAATGCATTAATTAGAGTATATTGAGATCAAATTTGAGCTATGGTTTTTGAATTTTTGAAAATTGGTCAAATTTGTTAAGACATTGATTAACCCCCCCTCTCAGGTACATTTTAACTCCAACAATTGGTATCAGAGCGTAGGGTCCTCTGATAGGTTTTAATCACTTTGGATTGATCTTGGTCTTCGAGTTTTTTTTTAATGGCACATTCTCAAGACGGTGCCTCTGTAACCAGAGCTCCGTTATTTGATGGAACAGATTATGTGTTCTGGAAAATCATAATGGAAGCTTTTCTTATTTCTTTTGATGTTGATGTTTGGAGCATTGTTATAAATGCTTACAATGTACCACCCTGTATTCCCACTAATCCTGCTGAAAAAAAGAGGTATGAAACAAATGCTAGAGCCAAGCATGCCATCTTGTGTGGGTTAACTAAAGATGTGTTCATTAAATTCATGCATTGCAAATCTACTCATGAAATTTGGGAAAAAATTGAAACTATATATCAAGGGAATGAGAAAGTCAAACTATCAAAAATCATTACACTGAAACATCAGTTTGAGGAGTTGAAAATGAAGGATGATGAAAAATTGGTTGAATATTTCATAAGAGTTGATGAAGTTGTCAATGCAATGAAAGGTCTAGGTCAAGAGGTTAATGAATTTGATGTGGTCACAAAGGTTGTTAGAACCTTACCATCCAAATTTGAATATAAGGTTTCAGCCCTAGAAGGAAAGAAACACTTTGATCAGCTTACCTTAGACAACCTGCAAGGAATACTTATTGCCTATGAAATGAGAACTAGCAAAAACAATTCAACAGGAAAAGAAACTGCCTTTAACATTGAAAAGAAAGAAAAAGTTGAAGTCAGTGAATCAGAGTTGTCAGATTCTAAAGAATCCCATTTTGTTAGAAGATTTAAAAAGGGATCAGGAAAATATAAGGGAAAACTTCCCTTTAAATGTTTTAATTGTGGCAAAATAGGTCACTTTGTTGCAAAGTGTCCCTATGATGATCAAATCTGTGACAACGACACAACTAAAAAAAAGCCTAAGAAGAAGGTCTTCAAACCTAAGTGAAACTTCAATTTCAAAAAGAAGAAAAGTCTATTTAGTAAGGATGAATCTAATATTGAGTCTGAAGATTCATCAAGTGAAGAAGATGAAACCTTGTTCATGGCTGAAATTACTCAACAAAATGATTCAAACACCATTGACATTGAGGAAGGTGAAGTAGATCTTGAAAGTGAGCTGAAATGTGCTTTACAAGAGGTTAGAAAACTCAAAAAACAAGTTCTTGCTCAAGAACATAAACCAGATCAAGAAATGGTCTCTCTGAAAACTTAGCTTGAAGAAGCTAAAAGAGTTTAAGACTGTCTTCGAGAGACTATAAGCTACAAAGATCAAGAAATTCAAAAACTGGAACAAGAGGTAGTTTGTCTTAGGAAGGAAATTGAAAAATATGAAAGCACTCTAAAACTGAATGAGATGCTCAACAAGAAAAAGATGTACAAAGATAAAAATGGTGTTGGTTTTGAAAAGGGTGAATGCTCAGTTGACCATGCAAAACAAAACCCTCTTTTGAAGTCAAAGGTTCAGGTTCAAATCACTTAGAATTTGGTAAGGATCATGTTCAGTCTTTAAGAGGTAATAGATCTTCATACAAAGTCAATCCTTTCTTCTATACTTATTATTTTTTCTACAACAAATTTGGCCATAAGGTGAGCACTTGTAGGCTTATGAATCCTAGAATACCCAAGTTTGGTCTTAGGAAACACTATGGTTTTGTTAGACAATTTAGACGTTTTAAATGCAATGCTTTGGGACATTCTGTCAAATAGTGCAGAACTAATCTGCAATCGAAAAAACAAAAAATAAAAAAGGTTTGGAAACGTAAGACTGTTAAAAACATTGAGCAAACTATGTTGGTTCAAACTACTTTTCATTCCAAGAAAAAGGACTTATGGGTCCTGGACACTGGGTGTTCAAACCATGACTGGCGACAAGGATAAGTTTATAAATCTTGAAGATTATGTAGGTGGTTATGTTAAGTTTGGTGATAACTCTGGTATTCAAATCAAAGGCAGAGGTTCACTTCTTCTGAATGAAGACACTCCTATCTATAATGTGTACTATGTGGAAGGTCTCAAGCATAATCTTCTAAGTGTTAGTCAAATCTGTGATAGTGGTTATCATGTTCTTTTCACTTCGCAGGGATGTGAGATTAAGAACAAGCTTGGAAAGGTTGTTGCAGCTGGAAGGAGGACAAAAGGAAATGTGTACAATCTTCTTGACTCATCATGAAATGACAATAATCAAGGTATGTGTCTAATGGGCCAAATTGAAGAGAATTGGTTATGGCATTAAAGATTAGGACACATAAACTTTGAGAATCTAGTTAGAATCAGTAAAAATCAAATTTCTAGAGGTCTACCAGTTCTTAGCAAGCCAGAAAACTCTGTGTGCAAAGAATGCTTAAGTGGTGAACAAACTAAAATCAGCTTCAAGACAAAAGAACATTCTTCTTCAAAACCTTTACAGCTTGTGCATATTGATTTATGTGGACCAATCAGAACAAGGTCTATTAATGGTGAAAGGTACTTTATGCTATTTGTGTATGATTATACTAGAATGGTCTGGGTCACATTTCTTAAGCACAAATCAGAAGCCTTTGAAAGGTTCAAAATATTTCGTAAAATGGTTGAAAAGGAATCTGATCTGAAACTCAAATGCCTTCGATCAGACAAAGGAGGTGAGCTCACCTCTCAAGAGTTTATTGATTACTATGAACAACACGACATTAAAAGACAGTATGCTGCAACAAAAACACCTCAACAAAATGGGGTAGTTTAACATAAGAATAGAACAGTAAAAGAAATGGCTAGAAACATGCTAGATGAAGCTAAGTTGTCTGATATGTATTGGAAAGAAGTTGTTCATATAGTTGCATACATTTTGAATAGAGTGCAGCTTAGGGTGAAATCTAAACACACCACTTATGAACTTTGGTATGGAAAAACTGCCTTTGTCAAATACTTTAAAAATTTTCGAAGTAAGTGTTTTATCAAGAAAGACGATGATAAACTTGGGAGCTTTCAATCAAAGAGTGATGAGGGTATCTTTTTGGGATACTCAACTCACAACAAAGCTTATAAATGCCTTAACAAAAGGCTTAATAAGATTGTTGAAGTTGTTAATGTAAAATTTGATGAAAGACCACATTTGATTGCTGAATCTTTGCAGGATAATGAGGAAGAAGAACTTGAATTTGAAATAATTTCAGAAGGAGCTGAAACAACAAAGCCTAATACTAATGAAACAACAAGTCCTGAAAAGGTTTCATCAAAAGCTCTAGCTAAATATCACCCTAAAGATCAGATTATTGGGGATAAAAATGTAGGAGTTCAAACTAGAAGAAAGGCTGCAGAATCTGATGAAAAGGCACAAATTTCTTTTTGTTTAGTTACTTAGTTTGAGCCTAAATTTTTTAATGAAGCTCTCAAAAATTCATGTTGGGTTAATTCCATGTAGGAAGAAATAGATCAGATTGAGAAAAATCAGACTTGGGAGTTAGTCCCAAGACTAGATGACAAGAATGTCATTGGAGGCAAATGGATATACAGAAACAAGCTTGATGAAAATGGCAATGTTGTTCGCAACAAAGCAAGATTTGTCTATAAAGGCTATGCTAAACAAGAAGGTATTGATTTTGGTGAAACCTTTGCACCTGTTGCTAGATTAGAATCTATCAGAATATTCTTGGCTTATTTTGTTTATAAAGACTTTACTGTTTATCAAATGGATGTCAAAATTGCCTTTTTAAATGGTTGCTTAGATGAAGAGGTCTATGTTGAACAGCCTGAAGGATTTATTTGCAAAGATAAGCCTAACCATGTCTATAGGTTGAAAAAGGCCCTCTGTGGCTTAAAACAAGCACCTAGAGCTTGGTACTCTAGGCTGGATAGTCATTTGCTTTCAAATGTTTTTGTTAGAGGAGGTGTAGACAACAATATTTATGTTAAAACTAAAGGTTCTGATATTCTGGTTGTTGAAATTTACATTGATGACACTATCTTTGTCTGCAACAATGTTACTTTGAGTAAAAAATTCTCTCAGCTAATGGAATCTGAATTTGAAATGTCATTATTAGGAGAATTAAATTTCTTCTTGGGTCTTCAAATCTCTCAACAAGAAAATGGAATATTTCTTTCTCAAACCAAGTATGCTAGAGAGATGCTTAAGAAATTTCAGATGGATGAATGCCATCCAGTTAGCACTCCAATGGTTACTGGATGCAAACTTACTAAGGTTGATGAATCTCTTGATACAAATCAAACTGAATATATATCAATGATTAGTAGTCTGTTATATTTAACTGCTTCTAGACCTGACATCATGCATGTAGTTTGCACTGTTGCATGGTTTCAGGCATCACCTAAAGAATACCATGTCACTGCTGCTAAAAATATTTTTAAATATATTCAGGGCACTCTTGATTATGGTCTTTGGTATCCTAGAAGCAATGATTTCTCTTTGATTGCTTATACTGATGATAACTGGGCTACTTTTTTGGATGATAGGAAAAGCACTAGTGGTGCTACATTCTTTCTTGGTGATCATTTAGTGGCATGGCAAAGCAAGAAATAAGAATCTGTCTCTCTTTCTACTGCTGAAGTAGAATGCATTGCTGCCACTTCATGTTATACTCAAGTTCTTTGCATGAGTCAAACTCTATCTGATATGGGTATTGGAGTTCCTAAACCTATTTCAATTCTCTATGATAACACAAGTGTGATAAATATCTCGAAAAATCCTATTATGCACTCTCACACTAAACATATTGCTATTAAGTTTCACTTTCCTCAAGAAAAGGTTTTGGCAAATGAAGTCTACTTACAGTTTGTTGGCTCACAAGATTAGGTGGCTGATATTTTTACTAAGCCCTTAGCTAAAGAGTTATTTGAAAGGTTGAGACTTCGATTGGGAGTTATCTCTCAATCTTTACTTCTCTGATTTTACATGAATTGGCTTAGGGGGATCATGTTATATATTTTGATTCACTTACAGCTCTCCTACAATCTTAGTTACTGCACTGCTACTTTTTTTTGTAGCTGTTTCTCATGGTTGGCTTCTCAATTGTGATTCATGGCAATGCACATTCTTCTCTTCTATCTCTATAATTGAGGAAAAAAGGGGGAGAGTCATTTGTGTTTTTCCATCAAGGACAAAGGGGGAGTTTGTTGGTTCTTAGTTGTGTTTTGGTTGGTTTGTCCTTGATGACAAAATTCACCTTTGGGTATCATATCGACATGACATTCAAGTGGTCTTGGTGATAGAAGAAAGGTCTATCAACATGTCATTCAAGTGGTCTTGGCGACAAAAGAAAGGTCTATCGGCATGTCATTCACGTGGTCTTGGCAATAGTCGAAAGGTCTATCGGCATGAGTTTTTTTCAACGTTGAGAGGTCTTACCGAATGAGTCGGGTCTCACCGACTAATTCATGAGGTGGTTCATCAGCATAAGAAATCTTCATCGGCATTGTCTCTTGGTGAGTTTGACTTGTTACATTGACTGACTGGCACATTAAAGATTTATTTCGGCCAGACATATTGCTTTCGGTGTGAAGTCATAGCGATTGTACATTGTCACACCGATCGGTGGCGAGAAGATACATCGGTAAGAGTTAGGGTTTTTGGCGTAGGCTCTCAGCGAGTGACCTTTAATCTCACTAACATTACACATAGACTTTCACAGGCTACTTTTGGAAGGACTTCTCTTTTGTTTCAGTGACAGTGAGTGCTCTCTTTTAGCAGGAGTAATACCGTTGGTATGTGGTCACAACAAAATTGGTATGTCACACTAATCAAAGATTAAATGGAAACACATCAGCATGAGTTTAAGGCTTTGGTGAAGGGTCGCAGTGAAATTGTTATGTCTCACCAACCATATGCATGTGGATGTCTATTGGTGAGACATTCATGCGGTTTTGGTGACCGAGGATGAACTTATCGACAAGAGTTTTGTTATCGGGGTAGTGTCTCATCGAACTTGAAGTGTCTCCCTGACTAGTGCATATGGAGGTTCATCGACAAAGCTAGGTGGTATCGGAATAGGTCTTGGTGAACTTACTTTGTCTCACCAATTGAAGTAAAAGGAACATATCGGCAGGAGTGTTGTATTCGGTATGTGGTCTCACCGACTGTGCACAAAAAGGTCTTATCGGAAAAGGTTTTTCTTCAGTATAATGTCATAGCAAACCTTGTGGGTCTCACTGATGGAATACATATGGACCTTGTCGGCATAAGCATTGAGTTGTCTCAGCAAATAGGAATGATCACGTTGGATTTTGGTAAGACTCATGAGTTTCGATGTAGTCTCTGTGAACCCATCAAGTCTTAGTGACAAAGTCAAATGAATGGCTTTCGGTGAGAGGTTGAAAATGTTTCGGTGATCTAAGGTATGTTTGTATTGTTTCGGTATGACACAATATAATCTACGGGAGGTCTCCTCGATGTTGGTATGTTATAGCGACCAGCTTGGGATAGATGGTCTCATCGGCAAGAAAAACCTTATGTCACAGTGACACACAAGATGGTGGGTGACTTTCGGTATAAAGAAGTTTATCTATATAAGGTCACCCCGAGAGTGAGATGTTACGGCGACAAGTTTGTCCACGATGGCTCTTGGCAAAACAAAGAATTTTCTACAAGTTGTCTCTCTGATATCAAAAAGCTATAGCGATAGTGAATGAAACTAAAGGAGTTCTCAGTGACAGATTTACTGATGTCTCAGTGAATGGTTAACGAAGTCTCAAACTCTGTGGCCGTCATGGAAATTTCAAAATACAGTTGCAGGCCAACATCATGGATTGGCATCGAATCTGAGAACCGTTACATGGCAGAATATTCATTGAGTTTCCTTTTTGAGTAGTTGCATTTTTGAAATAATGGATGATTTGCAGCTCTTTGGATATGCATTACTCTAATTTTTACCATTAGCTACAATCTATCATTATTCAACTTTATATTCAAAAATTAGAAAGAGAATTTTAGTATCTTGTGAAAAATGCTTTTTGAAGATTTCTTAATAACAGACATACTTGAAATGTATATATAAACCAGTGTTGAAAACAGTGAAAATGCAATTGATTATAATTCTTGAATATTGTTCTTTCGCTTTATGAAAAATGTATTAGGTAGATGAGGAAAACAAAGAGTTATGAGCTTGATTGAAAATAGAGAGATCCTCTGAGATATTTTTATTGTTCAGATGCATAATTTGAGGGGTTGGTACTCCTTGAGATATATATCTCTAAATGAGGGGTTGGTGCTCCTTGAGTGGGTGCTAAAAAATTAGCCTATAAGGCATTGTGAACATTTGTTTAAAAGATTAAGCCTGGAAGGAATTTTGGGAGTGGTTTTTATACCCCAGGAGGGTTTTCCACTAGGTAAAATCTTGAGTCTCCTTGTTCTTCTGAGTTCTCTTTGCTTTACTGTGTTGTTGTTATTTCAGTTCACTATTTTGTTATTACTTTTCTCAATTCTATTTATGAATGATTACATTCAACTCATGAATGCATTTATCAGAGTATATTGAGATCAAATCTAAGCTATGCTTTTTGAATTTTGAAAATTGGTCAATTCTTTTAAGACATTGATTCACCCTCCCTCTCAGTGTCTATCATTTTAACTCCAACATTAACTCCCCTTTTACATGTCCCCCACTTGGAATTTAAGTCCCTTTTTCTCCCTCCAACAAGTCAAATTTGAATTTGAAAGGGCCAACTAATCTCATTTATTGGTAGATTGACAAAAACTTGCACATCCCCCATCCACTCACAAGGTGACAAGTGGGTCCTTCTTATTGGCTAAATATTTGTCCCACATTTCTCTCTTTTGGGAACTATTTCAACTTGGTATTCTATAAATAGAAGGCTCATTCTTCATTTCTATCATCCATAATCTCATGCAAAGTTACTCTCTTCACATTGAGAGCCAATTTTGTCCACTCCATCTCCAAGGCATTTTATCATAGAGCTTATCAATGATTTGGAAAAGGCTTCTTTCCACAGAAGCAACAATCCACTATGAGATATGATTTACTTCATGTTTTATTGTATGCTTTCAATTAGTTTATCTAATCCTTTGTTGTTTTGATTGCATTGTGAGACATGTTGAGTTATTTCATAGGGATGTTGACTGTTGACTTTGTTTTAAAATACTAATCATGCTTTGTGTGTTAGGATTTTAACCATTTGCAAATTTTCACATCGATAAAATTGTGCTAGAAGGGGGTTACTTAATTTGATTGATGTGTTACTGATTTAATGTAGATCCAAATTTAATGTGCATATATATGTCACTAACATTTTTAAATTGGATTGATATTTCATTGTTTCTAAATATCATCATTGCCAACTTGTATATGCACTTCATGTTTCGGTCTATCATACTTGTCATGTAATTGTTTAATGCACTTTATTTATAAACTTGTGAGCATAGTAACAAGTTTAAACTATTCTAATGTTCCTTTTTTGTGTGTCCTCATTTTACATGTTGGTCTATTGATATAATCATGTGAATTGACTTTACAAATGGTCAATTTCAGTTTCTTAAAAATGTTTGGAGCCCCTACATATATCCATTTTGTATGTACCCTACAATCAGCGCATTCCTTGATATCACATTTTTCTCGGAGGCATTGTCTCTGAAAGTTGATACACCTTCTCTATTTTTGCTTATACATCTAGCACGAAATTTCCAACCATAACACCAAAAAAAATATATCCATGTGTTATGATGGATTTCCATACCCTATTCTAAGGTTGGCGTTTGGCGTGGGAAACAAAGATTTTGGCAAAGGTTTGAGAGTTTGGCTTTATGCCTGCAAATAGCTTTTATTTTTCTTTTTTTCTAAAAGTTTCTAGAGACATTTTCAACATATTTGTTTTGTGCTTATTTGGTGGTCATTTCCTTCCATGAAACTACATCACTTTAAGGCATATTGTCAAATAGATTTCATACTTTCCATTCGGTGCATATCTTGTAATCATGGCATTCCATGAAATGCCATTTTTGTGAGGGATTTTGTCAAATGGTTCATATGCCTTCTCTCCACATCCACACACTCCATGCACATTTTCCAGGTGTGGTCTCTTTCCATAGGCTATGAGTCATTTGTTTCTAGCCGCTATTTCTCTCAAAAGTTGCCAATCATCCATCGATGATGTGGAATTTGGTTTGACACTTGCCAGTTGCATAATTTATTTACATTACAAAAAAAAAGAGTTGTGGAATTTAGGTTTTAAACCTTGAAATTTCTTGAAGAATTCTAAAGCCTTTTCCACAAATCCATTAGTGAATCTTCTTGTAATCACTGCACTCCATTAGAGCACATTTCTTTAAGTCTTTTTGTAAAGTAGTTCACATGCCTGGTCTATGATTCCCAATTTTGCATACATATCTACAAAAGCACTAGCAATCATAGCATCTGCTAATAAAATTCCCCCCTTCCCTTATGCTTTGATGAAATGGACATACCTATTCCAAAACACCCATTTTGGCATACGCTTGACAAAGGTTAAGGAGTGTGATTTTTGAAGGCTTCTAAAGCCCTTTAGACAAATCCATTTTACTCATATTCAATAGATCTTGTAGTCCATGAGACTACATTTCTTTGATTTTCTTTGTCAAATAGTTCATGCGCCTTTCTTATGCTAATACTTTTTTTTTTAGAAGATTTGATTCACTGGCAAATATCCATACCCTGTTCCACAACTCCCATTTTTGGTGCAGGCAAAGTGCACGATAGCGAAGATTGTGGAATCATTTGTGACACCTGCGAAGAACTATTTGCACAAAATTTTGAGGATTTGTTGAGGAAGTTGCCTAACCAAGGGCAGTCTGCTAGAAATATGAATTGATTGGTTGGCTTTATCATTTAAGTTTTTGTTGACTATTGGAGATCTCTATTTAATACTGAAAGGAGGGAGGCATAGGTTTCTAGATCTTAATTAGATTTGACTGGCATCTTCTTCATTGGTGTCACTCATTATCTTCTGTAGGCTATGTCAACAATAATTAAATCTTTATTGACATGCATTTAATCATTACTTTTTATCAGCCACTATTATTGACATACATGGCATTCCAAAATGCTAGAATAGCCTATGGTGCTCCATAAGCAAGATTTCCCTTATTTCTAGAATTCAAATTTGAAAGGTGCTAGTGAAAAGTCTGTGTTTTGAATAGCTAACTACAAATCATGAAAAACTATATGACTCTTAAAACTTTTCCATTTATGGGTTTCCTACAACAAATGTGTGATGATTGTTTGTAGGCCAATACAGATTTATTCCTACAAGATTTGGCTGCATAATGGAGGAGATAAGTATGGTGTGCATGTTTACAAAAGTTGGTTTTATCTCAATAGAGGCTTCACTAATGATTAGAGATAGGAACACATTTCTATTAGGACCTTGCTACCTTTGAAGATTGATTTTTATTCTTTGTTTGAAGGGGATCTAAAAAATCTGATGATTTGTATCTTTTAAGAAGCTTTTCATGTTATCAGCATGAGAGGTTTGTTTGGAAAATTGTCTATTTCTAACTAAGATTTGTGTTAAAAGTTTGTAGCAAGCAAGACTATTACTAATGCTTCATTTGAAATCATTCCATTATTTAAAGATAATGTGTAAAATGATTTTAATTAATAAATCTATCCTTGTATAATTATCCCTTTTTTATCTAATAGGAAGAGCGAGGAAACGAAAGGAAGGAAAGGCGAGGAGGAGGGATTTTGTTTGCACAAAAGACTTGCAATGTTGGAGCATTGGAAACAATTTTGGATGAATCTTAGAATTGAAGAGGATTGAAGCATTAAATTTTGAGTTGAAAAAGCATTTTTAAATGCTTAAGGCTTCCGTTCTACACTTTAGTTTTCTGTTTTAAGCCAACTTTTTTTTTTGGGGGCTTTAAAATGAACATTACAAAAGTTTTCAATTTTCATTGCAAAGGGTTAAAATGAACTTTAGGAAAATTGACTAGATTTGATTTGAGGTTAAAAATTGAACAAAAAAAATCTCATTTGTCCTTTGGTGCTTTAAAAAGAACTCACAATTGCTTTGAAAAGTTAACAAATGAACATGTTTCTTTTATGCTTTGTAATATTTTTTGCAAAATAATCTCATTTAAAAAGGCATATGCACTTCTCTTGTGCTTAACGGTGATCTTGAGAATCAAAAGTATTTTTGATGAAATTAAGTTACATAAAAGATTGCCTCCACACTTCATTTTGGGAACTAAAATTGAACAAAGCTTGTGAGTGTGAGTTAGGTATGTCACATGTGTTCTCCCTTTGTTTCTAAACGAAGGTCGATCAAACTGTGGATGTGCTTGCTCATTGTTTTTTACCTTTAGAGGGGCCTACCTAAGAGACACATCCAAAATAAGAACTCAAAGGCAATTCCAATCGATTTTCATTCATGTTGACCGTATATAAATTGATAAGACTAAATTGTCAAGTCCTCATGGTATGTATGCTTTAGTCTTACAGTGTCTTTCAGAATGGGGTACTACCATAAAAAGTATAAGCACCCCTAGTAGGATTGATTAAAGCCTTTAGTGGCTTGCTGGACGTTTGCAAAGTGCCATGTCCCCGATGTCCCATCATTAAGAACCTTATTTGTAGTAGCCAACCAGTCCATCCAACGAGTTTATCAAAGTGGTGCATTGGAACTTAGATTCCAAGAAGTTACTTTCCATGTCCGATCTTGGTTAAAATATAGAGGTTAAGACTTCATTCTTAACATATACCTTTATATTTTTTCCTTGGTTGCATGTAAAATCATCTCTTCTACTATGAAGGGCATGAGGCAAGCCCACCAACAAAAATGTACCAATTGAGCTAGGATGTTATATTGCTTGTGAGTTAGTTTGAAAATACAGTGCTTGGATCCAAAACATTGAGAAAAACATTAAACAAATCATTAAAATTTCAAACTCTTTGAGAGGAATAATACCTTTGAAAAGTGTGTTACTACTTGTCCCTAGGGTTTCTTATCCCTAGAAGGCTTCTAAACACTAAGACCTATATCTCGATTTGTTCATTCCAAAGTCAACAATAGGAAACTATGCTTTTGAAAACTTATTTTTTGCATAAGGGACCTTGTGAGATGAGAAGGAATTGAGACATAGACATATAATTTGAAAACTAAACAAGAAGTGTGTTTGTGGTAAAAATAATTCATTAACCAAGATTAACTCAAACTGAGCCCCACACATGTGGTTGTTTATCTTTTTGTCATCTTTCAAGCAAACATTGGTCTTTTGCTTTGAACTACTTTTAGAGAAAAGAATGTTCTTCAATATCTTGGTCTAGTAAACAAAGTCTCTAAGTCTCTTAGGATCAAAATCAAACCTTCATCCATCTTTGAGCATCAAAGCCAAAATCATCTCATCATCAACTCTTTGAAAATATTGGAAAAATCCTTCATGTTAAACTTTGGGCAAATCATTTGAAACCAATCAAAAATCACCTTGTTTGATTGAATGTGTGTAGATGCATCCTTCTCCACATATTTGGTCAAATTATCAAAAATTGTGAACAAATTCATCCCTTGATAACATCCAACATCTTGGGATTTAGGAGTTCATTATCAGAATAATCTTATTTGGTTAGGTGTGTCTAGATGAATCCTTCTTTGCACATTTAGTCAAATTAGCATCTTGTGGATAAATTTACTCTAGGACAACATCCAACCTCTTAGAGTTTATGAGTTCACTATCCAAATCAAATCAAACCAATCCCAAATCAAATCAAACATCAAATCCAAGTCCTAAAGTTTGGTATCCTCTTCAAGGTTTCCTAAGAGTTTGAATCATTCACCAATCATCCATCTTTCATATCTCATCACCATCCTTTTGATCCTTAAAATTTTAGACTTTCTTTCTTGTACCTAGAGTTTAGATCAATCCAAAGAATTAGAGGTTCACCTCCCACATTCTTGAAAATTGATCGTTATTTTATGGTCCAAACTAGACCTCAACACAAGAGGAACATGGAATATAAAATTTCTCCATACGTCATGAGTAATCCAAATAAATTAAACTTCCAAAGCCTTACAATGCTGATTGATTATCAAAACTCACATTTATACAATTCGTACATGGGATCATTATCTCCTACAAACCTCAATGGTACAAAAAATGCGAGTATTCCCATTCAAAATCTTGAAACACCTTTCGCAATGGTACGTTTAAATCCAAGTCCAAACCTACAAGTCTATCAACCGAACAATCAAGGCATGAAACTTGAAACAAACAATGTCATCCCATCAAATCCCAAAATGCCAAATGTGAATGTACCAAGTACAACTTTACAAAACATGAACTTTTTGAATCCACAATTGGTAAAATTTTGGATGGATATCTTTACAAATCATATGAATATTGTTCAAATTCCAAACAAGATGTTAACAACTCCATGTATTAATCCAAGTCAAGGTAACACCATGCAAAATCAAAGTTACCTAAATCATGGCAATGTGATTCCCAACATCAAAAATGTTCAATTTCAACCTATCATGCCAAACTAAACATCATCCCAAATGAGAACATTGTCCAAAATCAATTGATCCAAGGCAATCCATCAAGCACCAATCAAATCATTGCATCAAATCCTCCAAATATACCATTGATATCACAAAAATAGATGGTATCCAATCAAACAACAATATCAATCCCAAAAAATCAAAACACGGTCTCCCAAGGACCTAGCACCTTAGTCATTCCAACCATCACTATCACTTCAATCATTCCAACCACCACTCTCACACCCATCAAATCTCAACCCCTCACTACCATGATCGCTCCAAGCATGTCTCAACCACTTGTCACTGCGTCCAACAAATTTTAGAATCTACCACCACTACCACCTAAAACAAATGTAGGAAGCCAATACAATAATACACTAAAAGCTTACCAAGCCTACCAAAAAGCACTTCAGCAGTACCAAGCTACTCAGCAAGCTGCTCAAGTTGCCCAAAAATACAAGCACAAACATGAAAAATGATAACTATTGGGGACAATGATCAAGATTCGACCAATGACCATGTTGAAAATGTCTCCACATCACCTAATGAGTTAGAGGGCATATGTTAGGAATTCATTCAAAAGCATGATCAACATATTTCACCAAAGTCTAGCAATGGTCCTTTCCAAGACATATTGACAACCTTTGACCTCATGGTTGTAGATATTGAAGGAATCTTCGACTCAACATTTGATCCAATTCCACTAAAAAATGAAGAGGATATTGAGCCAATTCCAATGCCTAATGATGGTATCCAAGAACCTTTTATAAGCTATCCATCCTTTGAAACTAACCCATGTCAAGAACTTGATCCAAAGCATGTTGAAAGCAATTTTGAAATTATTCAAGATCAATAATTCATGTCTCTAGGATACTATAATGATTTAATGGACACTCTCCTATCTATACAGGATGCCATAGATAATGATCATATCCATAGAGCACGTACTCCTCCATCTACCCATGAGATGATTTCTTTGGATGGACACATAGATGATCTTCATTCAGAACACAATTCTTTTACTCCCAACATTATTACACAAAGAGATCAAATTATTGACTCCTATAGTCAAACTGAGTTGTTAACATTAGGATCAGATATATCCCAAATTTAGACTAAGAACATCATGTATGAAGATATCCAACATTATCCACTCAAAGAAACAAGTCAGATGGAACAGTATAATCCAGAGTTAGTAGAGCAACAAATTGAAACAACGTCATCTACAATAGCCATTTGTCAGAGCATGATTACTGAACAAGACATCTCAAAACAAGTAGAATCAAGGAACAAAGGTGCCACTACCACAATACTAGGGGCAACTATGTCTCAATCAAATGTCAACATAGGGAGCATGAAGAATCCTTATGATGAAACCGATGCCAATACTACAACTAGCCACTTCATGAATCTTCATCCACCCATCACCCCATCCACGAATTGGGACCAACATCAAAAGAAAGATTTGAATCAAAGCACAAATAACATTATCAAAGGAAAAGAAACATAGCATGAAGGACACATCAAATACACATGGATACCAAAAAATACAAAGAAAGATTATCCCTATCAAACTCCATCAGTCAAACAAACTATGGCAAAAAATAAAAAAGGGAAAAGTATCCATGAAAGATGTCCACAAAAGAAAAAGAAGGCTTTTCAAGTGATGTACAAAGTGTATCAATTAGTTGGTCCTAATTCCATGAACACTTCCATATCCACCCATCATTGCTCATCTTCCAAAGTTTGGAGAGTCAAAGGTTCCAAATTGTCAACCAATCCATCTCCTATCCGTAAACACACTCCATCCATGCCTCCACGCACAATATCCAATTCTCACATTGACCATGTGTTGGCAACGACCCTTCATCATAAGGATTTAGAAGGCATTCTATCATGATGTGTGCACAAAGACAAAGTCAGCTCTGGTATCAATGAAGTAGATTAGGAATCTCAAAATTTGTATTCAAGTGCATGTATCTTGGAAAAACAACTTTTTTAGGAAGGATATCGATGACACATTATGAAATAAGCATCTACATCAACACCACTAGGTGGGTCATCATGAATCTTTCAAAAAAACCCAAAAAAATAAAAAATATGAAAATTCAAAAAATTCAGAAAAATGATTAAAAAATAGTAAAGAAAAAAAATTTCCTCTAGTGAAAATAGCATAGGTGGCACTTTGGATAGGTACCATGATGAAAACCTGGCAAACAAGCATCATGTGTAGAATCGAGCATCTATTTGCGCCTCTTTAGGGGTAAGCATCTCATCCTATCTATAATAAATCTAACATTCCATCCACCTTATCCATAATAAATCCATTCATCAATGAACCATTTATCGAATCCATCTTCATCCATCTACATCCACCATCCTAGCTATCTTGATCTTGACAAAGTATGGTGCATGCTTTACACTTGCATATGGTAAACATCTGGACATGGGTCATTTTCACTGATCCTATACTACCCAACATTATCTAATCCATAAAGCATTATCGGATGAGAATTATTTATTCAAACACCTTATCTTATTGCAAGATAATCATTGGCATCCTTTGCATGCTTACCATATCCATCCATCCATCCATACACTTATCCAAGAATCCACCGATGAAATTCCATACATTGCTAGACATTGGGGGCAGATAGTTGCATCTTGCTTCGAGAATAAAACTTGATCTATATCCTCCAACTTATGTGGTGATCCAAGCATTGGAAAACATGAAGTTAATTGGTCAAAACATTTGTGAGCCAAAATCCAAATCACTAGCCCATGGCACATTTTGACACTAAGACATTCCTTATCAGTCATCATCTTTCATCGAACATCAATCCAAACAATCACTATCAGTCGCATCTTCAATGTCACATTAAATCATCCAAAAAAATATTTTGTTCCAAATCAAGTTTCATTAATCATGATCAATAAAATCCAACCAAAAATCATCATCTTGGGATATCCTTGTCTTGCTTAACACTATCCTTGTGTTATTGTGTATCCTCAACAATGTTATCATATTCAATTCATCAATCATATTAATCAACCCTAGCTTGGTTTTCAACAAAGTCCTAAATGGAGCACTGATATAATCACACATATCCATATCCAAATCATCAAAATCATGCAAAAAATCCAAAAACATTAGAAAATCAGAAATATCCAAAAACATTCAAAATCATATCAAAAATCCAAAAATAGTCAAAAAATAGAAAAATGTCAAAAATATGTTATCCGATCTATGTTGTCTTTGAGCTTAAACATAGGCAAGGCTAATCTTTGGTGAGCACCCGAGACACAAAATCGAAAAAAAAATTAAAAAATCTTGAAAATACCAAAAACAACCTGAAAACATTCCAAAAATGTCAAGAACATCCAAATTTATGAAAAAAATCCATCTGTCTCATCTTTTTTTCACTCAAAATAATCAATCATTCATAATAAACTGATCATCACCTTCATCCTTTGGCAAAATCAATAGAAACAACCACAACAATTGGCAAAAGAAAACTTCAAACGTAAAATCAAAAGCAAACAACAAACCTTTAAAACAAAATCAAACTCTTGATCATTTTCAAACATGTCAGTGAACCTTATATCAACAACCTATCAATCAACTTATCAACCCATCATCATCCTATACAATGCATGTTCTAGGATATGTCATTCTAACAATGGGCATCATTTTAGATATCACTTTGATTCTTATCCTATAAAAACACATCCCTTTGGCTGAAGGTATGAAGAACATTGGCTTGTTTGCGTACTTGATCTTTATCTTTTGACTTATCTTATTGCACTCATTCCAATGACCTCTTGATGATGTCTACTCAAAATGAGTTAGAGAGAAAGGAATGTGGCAATGATCATTATTTTTTGTCTACTGTGCTTGTTGGAAATTCTTGTAAAATAACCTTGGCGAATACTTTCTCTATTAGGTGTGTATGGAAGGTGTTTTGGGAAGCTTTTTGACTATTGCATTGATAGGTTATACCTTTCATTGTTTTGGTTCAAGATGTTTGAAACTTCTGAAGTGCATCCTAGCAAAGTTTCCATATATGTCAGGTGTGAAAAAGGATACTCCTATCTTTTTTTCAAGTCAAAGTCCATCACACTAGGTGCAATACCATCCTGGTTCTTCATACCTTGATGCATCGTACCTATGTGTGTTATCAAACATAAGGTAAATAGCCCTTTTAAAATCCTAATCCTTGATAAGCGAAACATCATCTATCATCATCATCATCTCTAATAAAGTCTCATCAGATCATGGACTTGTTGGATCCTCTTGTCATCATCTCATTTCTTCTTTCTTGTTTTCCACACTAACATCACATCATGATCAATTAATCATCATCGCCAGTGCATCCATCCTGCATCCACAAACCATCAAAATACCACATATCATTCATATCATACATAATAGGAAACAACGATCATTTCACATGCATTGCATTTGCATCATCATCATAATATAGATCTATTAGTCTAAGCATTTGCATAAAACATCCATTGCATAATCATAAAGGAAATATCACATCATCCATCATCAAATCATATCATCATTTAAGTCATTTAGGATAATATAGATTGGTTAATCTAAACATCTTAAAACCATCTCATTTGCATCATCATCATAACCATCCATATGTCCGTCTTGAACCTCTTTATTGTGAGGTGAACCCTCAAATCAAATATTTTCGCTTGATCTCTTGAGGGGGCAATGTACTAGTGTTTTTCTTTTCACTGGGGCATCTGAAAAAAATCTGAATTTTTTTGAATTTTGATCGTGGCAAGTTTATTCTTTGAACCAATGCAACAAGTACATTTCTTCAAAGAGAGGAAAAATGTAGTTATGTAAAACTAACATCCTACATTTAATTAATTCATATTTTTCCACTCATTAAATAAATCAAGTTCATTAAATCCATTCATCAAATAAATCAAATCTATTTAATTCAATATCTAAAGATCATCCATTTAAATTGAAAAAATTAACTTTATCATTATCCCCTTTTGATTAAATAAATCAAACCTTTATTTAATTAAATCTGAAATCATCTTTCATCTCCCTTTGATTTAGTTTAAATCCATAAATCTAAGTCAAATGGGTCAAATCACCTAAACCCTCACTAAATTAATCTAACCATGATTAATCTAATCTAATCACCCATCACATCCTCTAGATTTTCCCACTTGCACAAATAAAGTAGTTTAATTCATTTATAAAATCTTCATTTCCCCTCAATAAGGCATCTTTAGAGAATATTCCCTCAAGCTTGAATTTCAAAAAAAGTTGACTTGTCCCTTCCCACATGGAATTAAACCCCTCTTACATATCCCCCACTTGGCATTTAAGTCCCTTTTTCTCCCTCCAACAAGCCAAATTTGAATTTGAAAAGGCCAACTAATCTCATTTATTGGCACATTGACCAAAACTTGCACATCCCCCATCCACTCACAAGGTGACAAGTGGCTCATTCTTATTGGTTAAATCTTTGTCCCACATTGCTCTCTTTTGGGAACTCTTTCAACTTGGTATTCTATAAATAGAAGGCCCATTCTTCATTTCTATCATCCACAATCTCATGAAAAGTTACTCTCTTCACATTGAGAGCTGATTTTGTCCACTCCATCTCAAAGGCATTTTATCATAGAGCTTATCAAGGATTGGGAAATGGATTCTTTCCATAGAAGGACTAATCCACTGTGATATGATTTACTTCATGTTTTATTGTATTCTTTCAATTGGTTTATCTAATCCTTTGTTGTTTTGATTGCATTATGAGACATGTTGAGTTATTTCATAGGGATGTTGACTGTTGGCTATGTTTTAGAATACTAATCATGCTTTGTATCTTAGGATCTTAACCATTTGCAGATTTTCACATCCACAGTCCCAACTAGTTGGGTTCAAATTTTCCTTCGCTATTTGGATTTGGGACATTCTTTTGATTCTCCTTTAGTACCAATTCTCCGAGTTGGAAAGTCCTGCTTCTGATTTTCTTGTTATAGCTCCTCTTGAGTCTATTCTAATAGACTTGCAAATGATTTAAAGTGTCTATATGCCACTCATCCAGTAGCTCCAGCTCATTCAGTCTTGATACTCAATATTCTTCATCCATGATGAGGTTTTACAGTGATATTCTCAGTGACGAGAGCTCGATCTCAATGGGAAGTACTATTTCTAATCCGTAGACCAAGGAAAATGGTGTTGCACTAGTGGGTGTGCGGATACTGGTTTTTTTAGGCCCAGAGGGCGAGATTGAGCTACAGATGCCAGCGATTACCTATACCATTAACTGATTTCTTGAGTAGCTTTAAAGTACTTTTATTTGTGGCTTCTACTTGGCCATTTCCTTGGGGATAGTATGGAGTGGAGAAGAGATGTTGGATTTTTAATTTTTCACGCAGGTCACAGACATCCTAATTCTTAAATGCTGTCCCATTATCTGAGATAATGGCTTGTGGTACACCATAGTGGAAAATGAGATAGTTCAAGATGAACTTTGATATCTACTTCCTAGTTATATATGTCATGGGTATGGCTTCCACCCACTTGGTAAAGTACTCAGTGGCGGTTATGATGAAATTGTGGTCATTAGATGAAGTGGGAGTGATTTTTCTAATGAGATCAAGTCCTCACTACGAAAAGGGCCATGGTGTGATGATGGGGTGAAGTTTTTGAGTTGGAGCATTGATGAGGTCCCCATGCTATTGACATTGTAGCTGCCTTTTAACATAGTCATGTGCTTCTCTTTCCATTGTAGGCCAATAATACCCCATCCTCTAAAATTTCTTGGCTAGGGTCATTCCACTTGAGTGTGAACCATAGATGTTGTTATGCACCTCATTTAAAGAGGTCAATTCCTCCTCAACATTTAAACAGTGTAATAAGGTTCCTTCTATGCTCCTACGATATAGGGTATCTCCTAAGATGATGAATCAGGATTCCTTTTTGACAAAGGTTTATTTTAAGGTTGACGGTAAGTTAGCAGGTAGGACACCTATTCACAGGTAGGTGTAAATTTCATGGTACCAAGGATCATTAGGACCAATTATTTCACACACAAATTTTGATTTTGGTACCTTGAATGTGGGTGCGAGAAGATTCTCTACCAAGAATTCATATTTTGGGACATTGTGAGGGATGTCCAATAGGGCTCCAATCATTTCCATGGCATCTGCTGCTCTATTGTTTGCTCTGGGAATTTTCTTAAATGTAATCTCGATAAATAATTCCTTGAGAGACTCCACTAGTTTCTTCTATGGAGTGAGCTTATCATCCTTAGTCTGGTATTCACCATTCACTTGGTTTATTATCAGCTAGGAGTCTCCATATACCCTGAGAGCCATGATGTGCCACTGCACTGCTATTCTAAGACCTATGGTTAAAGTCTCATATTTTGAAATGTTGTTGGTGTAGGGGAATGCTAATTTATAGGACCTTGGTATGTAGTCCTCTTTCGGGGTGATAAAGAAGACACCGAATCCTAATCCATGTTGTGTGTATGAGCCGTCGAAGTAAAGTTTCTAGTGGTAAAATTTGTTGAGATTGAAGATGGATTCATTTGGAAACTCTAAGATGAGAGGATTCTCTGAATAGATTGGTGCTTCTGCAGGTTGATCTGTGATGACTTGGCCTTTAATTTATTTCTGCTCCAAATATTCAATGTCGTACTCTGATAGTATCATGACCCATTTAGCCATTCTTCTAGTGAGCATTTCTTTTTGCAATAAGTACTTGAGAGGGTCAATTTTGGAAATGAGTTTGACTCTGTGTGCTAGCATGTAATGTATGAATTTCTGTGAAGCGAACACTACTGCTAGACATGCTTTCTCAATGAAAGAGTAATTTAACTCATGAGCAACCATTGTCCTGCTGATATGGCCCTTTCTATCCTATTTTCATTGTGTTGAGCTAGAAGAGCTCCAAGGGCTGTTCTTGTTGTTGACACATAGAGAATTAATGGCTTTCTTGGGATCAATGGCATGAGGACCGATGGTGTAAGCAGATATACTTTGATCTTATTGAAGGATTCTTCACACTTGTTATCCCACTTGTACACTAATCCCTTGTGAAGTAGGTGAGAGTATGGATTTTGTTTATCTGCCAGTTGTGTTATGAACCTTTGGATGGACTGAAGCCTACCTTGGAGACCTCTCAATTGTTTCAATGTTTTGGGTGCCTCCATCTCAAGGATTTCTTTTACCTTAGCAGGGTCTACCTCAATACCTCTCATTGATACTATGTATCCTAGCAACTTTCCTGATTGTATGTCGAAGACACACTTCTTTGGATTTAATCGGACCTTAAATTCCTCCAGCCTATCAAAAATGACACTTAAGGTTCCTATGTGATCCTTCCTCTTTCTGGATTTGGCTAGTATGCCATCGACATAATATTTGATAGTTTTATGGATCATGTCATGGAATATTAAAGTCATGGCTCTTTGGTATGTTGCTCTTACATTCTTCAAGCTGAATGGCATCATATTCTAGCAGTAAGTCCCACATGGAAAAGTGAAGGCCATTTTGTGTTGGTCTTCTTTAGCAATCATTATCTGGTTGTATGATGAGAAACCATCCATCGAGGAAAAAATTTCATGTCCCATCATCATGTTTACAATCATGTCAATGTTGGGCAATGGGAAATCATCTTTTGGACATGCCTTGTTCAAGTCCCTAAAATTTTCTCAAATTTTGATGCCCCCATTGGGTTTTGAGATAGGAACCAAGTTTGACACCCATTCTAGATAGTTTATTGGTTGAATGAACCTGCGTCCAATAGCTTCTTTTGTTCCATTTTGATTAGTAGGGTGATATGAGGGTGTATTTTCCTAATTTTTTGTCTAACAGGCTTTCCTTCAGAGTATACTACTAGGTGATGAACCATGATTTCTGGATCAAGGCCAGGCATGTCCGTGTAGCTCCATGCAAAGTTTACTTGTCTCTATCTTAAGAAGGCTTCTAGGATGTTTTGTTCTTCTAATAGTAATGAATCCACATAGAATGTGATGTGTGAGGTCTCCTCTATCCCTAAATTAAGTAGATTACACTTTTCTGTTAGGACTATTGATTTTTCCTGATGAAGAGATTTGAAAGGAAGATTGAATCCCCCATCCTCAGGTGCCTCAGAGAGGTTTTCACTGTTGGATGCGTCCTTTCTTTTTTACTTTTTTTGGGTCAGAGAGTGCCACATGTGGTTTTACTCAAGGACTTATATATTATTCTTTATTTGTCACTTTTGCAACTAAGGGATTCAATCATTTCCCCATAATAGGCCTATGTATCTAGCTCAATGATGAATCCTACTTTGTGATCCCCACATAGAATGTTATCCTGTAGTCCCATGAATTCTAAGAGCGCCTCATCATTTTTTAATGTGTCAAGAATTGGTGGTCCTCATTGGTCATAATCGATGAGTTGGGGGTAGACTAGACATATTTCATGATTTTGATGGTTTGACTCAAAGGATAAGGTGCTAATCATGAGAAGGGTGGTATCCTCGAAGAGCCTAGATAGGTTGGTTATCAGATCCTCATCATCACTACTACTATAGATGTAAGTTATGTCAAATGTGAAGTTTTCTATGACTCAACCTATAGATACGAGTAAGCAAAGTTTGGCTACGGATTCCTGAGGAGGATTATTGACATTTGTAACTAGAGGACTTTCACCACATATGGTATACTCGGAGGGGTACATCCAAGGCAAGATTTCTCATTCACATCTCTGAAATGATAGCTATTATAAGCCCATTGTTATTTTTCCCAAGTCTCTAGTTTTTATCATAGCCCATTGTGAGTATCATTTGCAAACCTTTGCTTTGTCATCCATTCGTAGATCGGTTGTTGGTCTATTATCTTAGTATAAGAGATTAGATGGGTCCTCCTCTATGACTTCTTGGCCAAGATCTTCCCAACTTCTGAAGTTGGGATATTCTTCAAGGGATTTTTGAGATGTGGAGGCTTCATTTGCTTGCAGACGTCCTTGTAATTTGCGAGATTGTGGGAACTCTCCAACCACAAAAGCATTTTTGGGAATTGTACAGTTTCAACAACCATTATCATGGATGATGAATTTGATATTAGAGATGGTGGGGATGGTGGGACTGGTGGGTGTCTCTATCATAGAAGTGGAAGCGAGAGTGGCTAGATCAATGTACGGTGTTGATAGGCCTTCATCATTTTTAGGAACTTGAGGGATTTTGTAGTATTTTTCCTCAAGGTTCTTGCAATAGGAGAATGGTTTAAGATCTCCATGGATGGTGACCTCTTGTCTTTCATATGTTAATTTGACACATTTATGGAAATTTGATGCTACCACTTGCATTGCATGAATCCATGGATGCCCTAGGAGAATGTTATAAGGAAAGTCAAGGTCCAGGACCTAACAGGTGGTTTCCATGATAATTGGCCCTACTTGAATAGGGATTATCTTTGTGCCATGGGACACTCTTTCCTGATCATCATATTCTTTGATTGTAATACCATTCCCTTTGTTGATGGAATCCTTTGAGTTATTTAACTGCTTAATGAGCTTGAGGGAACAAATATTCAAGCTTGCACCTCCATCCACCAAGACTCGCTTGAATTTAATTTTCTACACTAGGACCTCTAAGTGGAGTGCATGGTTATGAGATGGTTGAGAGGGAAAGTCCTGATTGGAGAATGTAAGGAGGTTTGGAGTGATGATGTTTCTGACCATAGCTTGGAATTGTTATGCATCAAGATCTGCGAGGACAGTGGATGAAGCCAATGCTTCATCAAGGATTTTCTTATGGGTGGATAAGATTTTTAATAACTCCATCATGGAGATTGGCGTTGGTGTTCATTTTAGCTAATCAAGGACATTGTAACCATTGGGAATAGATATTGAATTGGACATGAAAGTTTTGTTTGGTTGAGATGATCCTACAATAGTAACTTTTCTACCTCTTGTGGTGACTCCACAATCAACTTGAGCTCCTTTGATAGTGATTACTACACAGTGTTCATCTAAGGAAGTGAAAATAGTTTCGTACACATGATTCAAATTTTTGAAGGTTCCTTTCCCCTTATCAGTGTTATTGTTCCCTTTATTCCTATGGTTAGGCATCAGATTCATGTATATTTTGAGGTTTTGGTTTCCTGTTGGCTATTCCACATTTATGATCGTTTGATCAATGAGGTGTTGGAATATGTTCTTTAACCTCATACAACTTTTAGTGATGTACCCTTTGATTTTGTGGAAGTCG
Source organism: Sequoia sempervirens (assembly GCA_007258455.2). Classification (NCBI taxonomy): domain Eukaryota; kingdom Viridiplantae; phylum Streptophyta; class Pinopsida; order Cupressales; family Cupressaceae; genus Sequoia; species Sequoia sempervirens. The sequence goes on from VDFB02271358.1 coordinate 381,027,915, forward strand.
TAGAGTTGATTTTTGTTATACCAAGGGGATTTAACATTTGGTTCTTTGTAGTTCTCATAGGTGGGAATCTTGATGAGGTTTTCATTTATTACTTTCTTCATGATGACTTTGAGTGGTTCCCCAAGAGCGGTGTAGTTTTGCTTGATTGTTTGTTTGATGTGTTGTTGTGTTCGCATTATGATTGTTTTTATGATGGTTTTGGATTTGTTGTTGTGGTGTGTGTGTGTTTTGTTGAGGGGCACTGATGACAACTTTGGGATTGACAACATCATCATTGGTAATATTTTTGTTTCTTTCCCATGTACGAGGTTTATCATTGTAATTGGTGGGTGGGTGATTGTTCTGTTGTTCAAGAAATGAAGTTGATCCTCCAGGTTGTATCATAAGGGCTCATTCGATGCTGACCACCTTGGAAATAAACTAGTCATACGTGGTGATCCCTTGGACTTTGAGATGGAATGCCAAGAGGCTATCAAGGTTGGATATGATAGTGCATACTTGTGGTTCCTCGGGCATGACCCATTTATTTTGATTGGCCTTGGATAGCCATCGTTGTAGGAATGAAGCAAATGATTCATTCTTACCTTGTTTCAGAGCTGATAGTTCTTCAAGACTGACATCCATGGTGATATTGCATGCATAGTTTTTGATGTATGCATCTATGATTTCTTGGAATGTCTTGATGCCTGTAGGTAGGTGAGAGAACCATTCCATGGTGTGGCTAGCCAAACTCCTAGGAAATAGCCGCATTAGATAGGCATCGTCATATGTGACTTCCATGCAATGAACCTAGAATTCTTTGATATGATCTTTAGGGTTTCTTGTCCCACGGTACTGATTGAATTTGGGGATCTCAAATCCCTTTGGGAATGGTTTCATTACAAGGATTTTATTGAACGAATAAGGACACAAATTGTTGGGTGCTTACATGGTTCACCCTGATTGAAGGTCAAGCACTTGTTGCGAGAGCAACTTGATTTGTGCTATCACATCATTTTGTGGATTAGGGGGTGGGATGAAAGTGTTCTAAGGTGGTGGGATGGGCAGATTGGTTGGTATGTTGATGGATGATGTTTTCATATTTTGTTGAGCCAAGTATGCTTGCAATTGTTATTGTACTGACAACACTTGTTGTTGGTCCTATTGCTACTATGCTATTAGTGCCTATTGCTGGGCTTGTTGTTGCACTTTTTTTCGAGCTGCTAATTGGGTTGCTTCCTATTGTTCTTGATATTGCTTTAGTGCTTATTGATATTCTTGTTGTTGCGCTACGTGTTGTTGTGCAAGATACTGCACTTGTGCTTGTGCTTGATATTGGGCTTTGGCTTGAGTGTGTGCTTGAGCTTGTGCTCATTATTGCTGGTTCCACAATAAGGCTTGGGCTTATACAGCCTGCTATGCTTATTGTGTGATTTGGGTAGCTTGAGCATCTTGTGCGGCTTGAGTGGCTTGCTAAGTAGCTAATTGCATGGCTTGCTGAGTAGCTAATTACGTGGCTTGTTCAATAGCTATTTATGTAGCTTATTTTTTTTGTACTTGCAGGAATCCCTTTTGATAAGCAGCTTGCTGAGCAGCTTGTAACACCATACTCTATTGGCTTGATGTATTGGAGCTTGGTGGTGGTGGAGGTGGAGGTGGATTCAAAATGGTGCTCATTGTGGTGGTGAGAGGTGTCATCGTGTTGGTGATTGGGATTTGACTGGTAGATGGTGCGATCGATGTGGTTGGTCCTTGAGAGATCATGTTTTGAGATGTTAGGGGGCGGTTGATAATGTGGTGATTGCTTGGGTAGTTTTCATCTATTGTTGCAATGTCGATGACAAGTTTTGAGAGTTTAGCGTGATGTTTTAATTGATGTTCGGGATGTTGGTTTGATTTTGATTAATATTTGGTAAAGGGGGAAGTCCTAAGCTAAGAAGTGGCATGGATGATGATGGCAATGGCGGAAGTGGTGGAAATGTGAGATATGTGATCTCTTGAGGAAATGGCATAGTGTTGAAAATGCCCCCTAGTCCGAACATGTCACCCTCTCCTTGTGAGGTTATGGGGAGAGAGGTTTGGGCTGTTGTGCAGAATGATGATGATGATGGGTCATTTGGATCATGAGAGGTGAGAGGGTCATAAGTATGTAATGGTGCGGTTTTTCCCAAGATGGTATTTGCATCCAAATCTTGATTGTTTATGAGAGGATGTTTTTGCAATGCATTAAGAAATGCACTTCCTTTGTTAACAATGGGCTACGTTGGAGCAATGGATGATATGATTTGCGAGATGTTTTGAGTGATGCTTTGAAATGAGGGTGCAGATGAAATGGGGATGGTAGATGAGATTGGAGGCATGACTCTCAAATATGGTTCCACAATAGTGCTCACATCGTAATCAAAAGGGAGTTTATCCCCTTGCTTTGCTTATTCGAGCATGTATAGTGAGGGATTGATTCTCATCATGATGTTGATAATCTTATGATTCTATGGATTTTGAATTATTTTAGTGATTTCCTCATGTGACATTGCAAAAGGATTATTGGTAAGATCCTCCACTTGGACACCTTCCTCTTGATGGTCTTGCAAAAATGGAGGAAGGTTAACCGTGAGATTGCCAGACCCAATGGGATTCATTTCGGGAGCAGTTTGACTTAAGTCACTTGAAGTAGATGTTTCTTTGTTGGATTCCATGTTCCTCTTGTGTTGTGATCTAGTTTGCACCATAAAATAGGGATCAATCTTCAAGAATGCAGAAGGTGAATTCTCTAATTCTTTGGATTGGTCTATCTTTAGGTACAAAAGAGAAATTTTAGGATGATTTAAGGATCAAAGGGTGATAATGATATGGATGTAAGATGGATGTTTTGATGGATGATTGGGAACTCTTGAGAATTTGGATTGGTCTATCTTTAGGTATACAAGAGAAATTTTAGGATGATTTAAGGATCAAAGGGTGATAATGATATGGATGTAAGATGGATGTTTTGATGGATGATTGGGAACTCTTGAGAAAACCTTGAAGGGTATGTTAAACTTTAGGACTTGATTTAGGATTGATTTGTTTCAGATTCGGATTTTGGTGGACTCATAAACTCTAAGAGGTTGGATGTTGTCCTAGAGTTAAATTGTTCACAAGATGCTAATTTGTCTAGGTTTGAGAAGAAGGATTCATCTAAACACTCCTATCCAAACAAGATGATTTTGATAATGAACTCCTAAATCCCAAGATGTTGGATGTTTATCAAGGGATGAGTTTGTTCACAAGTTTTGATAATTTGATCAAATATGCAGAGAAGGATGCATCTATAGACATTCAATCAAACAAGTGATTTTGGATTGGTTTCAAATGATTTTCCCAAAGTTTTAACATGAAGGATTTTTCCAATATTTTTGAAGAGTTGATAATGAGATGATATTGGTTTTGATGTTGTTCAAAGATGAATAAAGGTTTGATTTTCATCCTAGGTTTACCTAAAAAGACACCTGCTTACTAGACCTTAGTTTTGATGAACACACTTTTCTCTAAACAAGATGTTCAAACTCCCTAAAAATTTTTGGGTTTTGATAGTAATAGAACGAGTACAAACTAGGATTGTTTCTTCAAGCTTTTCTATAAAAGTTAAAAAGAAGTCTTTGTCTGAATTCGTATAGCATTGAGAGACCCTTTTGATGGTCTTTCAGACTAAGGGCTTTTACCTTTTGTTTCTTGATATTGATCTTGTGTGAAATCATTGGAGACACATGTGTGGGGTCCAATTGTTTTTAGTCTTTGCTTAATGACTTTGTTTTACCACAAACATTTCTTGATTAGGGTTTCAAACTAGATGTCCAATGTCTCAAATTCTTCTCATTTCACAAGGTATATTGTGTGAAAATTTGATGAAATTAACGAAAGGGTTACCTATTGTTTAACATTAGTAGGCAAATTGAGATGTAAATCCAAGTGTTTAGAAACCTATTAAGGATAAAATCCCAAGGGTAAGCAATAACACATGAATTTGGTCAATTGTATTTTCCTTCTAAAGGGTTTGGAATTCTGATGATGATGTTAAATGTTTGTTCCCAAATTTTTTTTGAACAATCAAATCATTTTTGTAACCAAGAACAAACACAATCCTATGGATATGAAAGACAATATTTGTTGAGTCCCCACTTGGACAAGTTCAACTACATTTATCTTTAGCGAATGGTTAGATTCTTGACCCCACTGGCTCCCCCCCATGACACTCACTTATACAGGGCAGCCAAGCATCAACACCCATGAAACTACCATGGCATGCTTTCCATTTTTACTAAAGACCATAAAAGTGTGCGGCAGCTTCAGAACAACCGTTCTTGCACGAACAAATAGATATGGATTTTTCCATTTCTACAAAAAGGGTTTTAGTTTAGAATTTCCATTTGTAGGAGTTGATCCAACGTGGTGAAAGACCATTGTTTCCCTTCTTGTTAGAGTCAACCATGTGATACTGGTGTTTATTCCAATACCCACATTTATATCCCGACTGGAAATACTCTTGGCTTTAGAGTGTTACTGATTGAGTCGTTCACTTGGGTGAGTACTTTTTCCCCAAGGAAGGCCCTCTAAGGTAGAGAAAAGAAAGTAAACATATTCATAGTTTGATCAACCTTCGTTTAGAAATAAAGGGAGAACACATGCAATAAGTTTACTCATACTCGCAAAGTGTTTTGTTTAATTGTAAATAAAAAATGAAGTGTGAAGGTGATTACTTTATCTCAACCTAAGATCACCAAAAAGGCCTTTTGATTCTCAATATCATTGTGAAGTGCGAGTGAAGCACATATGTCCTTTTTGATGATATTTGTTTAACTAAGCAATCATGAAAACAAATTAGTACATGTTCATTTTAACCTTTCAAAGCAATTGTGAGTTCTTTTTAAAGCACCAAAGGACAAATGAAAGTTGTTTTATTCAATTGTTAACTTCAAATGAAATTTAGTCAATTTGACTAAAGTTCATTTTAACCCCTTTGCAATGAAAATTGAAAACTTTTTTAATGTTCGTTTTAAAGCCCAGAAATAAATGAGTTAGTCTAAAACAAAAAATTAAAGCATAAGACAGAAGCTCCAAGCATTGAAAAAATGTTTTGTGAGTTTCAAGTTTAATGCTCAATTCTTCAACTCCAACCTTGCTTTTGTCTTTGCTTTCAATTCCAATGGTTTATTTTTATGTCAACCTTTACCTACAAACATTTACAAAATAAAATCTTAGAAATGAGATTTATTTTGAAGAATCAATGAAGCATATAGCACTATCAAAATTACACTTTGTCATGAAAAATTAGATTCTATACAACTTTGAGTTTGGCAAGCCAAATAAATAATTAGCTATGTAAATTTTTTTATTTTTTTTAAATAAAGGCTTTAAAGGTTACTCCACCGAACATTATTCCACCAAATCATGTTATTCCTTTGTCAAAATAAATGTATGCTTGGAATTCATTTCTATCAAAACAAATCAAATCCAAACATGTTATACTTATCCCATTATTGTACTATTATAGAGAGGTCAAAACTCAAATTCATGCTATGGATTCTTCCAAGTTTGAATGAAAGAAAAACTAACCACTTCATGACAACCACGCAAGGAAGAAGCACGTTACGATGATTTCCATAGAAACAAAGAACACATAGATAAAGTCTTTACCTTCCCCCAAGAAAATAAATGTCAAGGAAATGTGAAAGACAAAAATTATTTTCGTAGAAAGTTGAAACTATTGAAAGTAATCTATTTTCACACAATAGTCTGCTCCATATTAATAAAACTACAAGATAATCTATGTTTCCAATACAAAGCTAATTCCTAAAAGGTTGAGATGACTTGCAATGGTGAAATGAAAATATCTAAAAACCCTTTCCATCACCAATCTGAATCTCCTATCATCTGCACTTCATCTATGACAATTGTCTCCACATTAAAATCGACAAACTCTCATCCTCAACATATAAAAATAAATAAAATAATATTACTTAGGCCTAGCGATGAGAATGTGGCGGGTTTCTCGGTGACAGAAGGCTAGAAAGTAATTGTACGAAAGGGCCTGTATCTTCTGATTACAGTTGCTTTTCCTATTAACTCACATACATGAGATTGAATTTTTAGCAGCCAACGCTTTGGGTATTCAATAAACAACATCTTCACTGTGGTTTTTAGGTGAAAACATTTCACTTTAACTTTATCTTTGCTGGCTTCATTTGCATATCTAGCAGTACATAGACATTTGAAATTGTTTGCAAGATGACCTTTCTTTAGTTAATTACTTTTCCCATCCAATATAATCTAGCGTACAGTGAAGACAACAGAGGGAATGGGAGTCTTTGAAAGCATTCAGAATAGCCTATAAGAAACCGTGTGAATTCACTACCAACAATCAATGGTCTTTATACTGACAATAATAACCAATTATAATACTTGGTGGGTTGATTTCATATCCAATGTATCTTAAGGAGCTGGCAACTTATCCTATCTCAAACAACCTATGCTAAAGCTAGCTATGAAGGCCAATTTCTACAAGATTCGACTAGAAAGGATTGTTGATTTCAAAGGCCAATATGAAACAAAGATTTTGTTAGTTAGCAAGGCCTCCAGCCATGCCATATTTTGTAGAATAGACATGGCATATCGAACCTATAAAGCTGCCATATTATGGATGTGAAAATAAAGTTTCTGTCAGAAGAGTAGTTGAGAGTAGCTAACCATGTACTAAAAGAGAGTGAAGATCCAATAACTTTATGAAGTAGAGTAGTAAAGAGAGTAAAGATCAAATAACTTTATGAAGATCAAATAAGTTTCTATCAGAAGAGTAACTGGGAGCAGTTTCTTTCACTGAGAATTTATGGCCCCCAATCCGATAGCATACCTTCTTTCTTGCCTACTGCAATATGATTTCAAATTCGAGATGATATTCTTTTTGCCTATCCTACAAATTTGTTGTAACAATAAAAAAAGGTAGGCACAGTAATAATAAGTGCCACAAGCATAAAGATAGGCATAGTAATAGGAGATTAGACTGCCATGAAAAAACACGATGCATAGTAATAGGAGATTAGATAGGTGCTATAAATTCCTCAACTTTTTCCAGCATGCTTTCTGTCAATGCCAAAATGGGAGCTTTGGAATAGGGTGTGGGCACCCATAAGGACATACAGGATGGCAAAAATTTCCAAATTTTGTAGTTGCAACTTCCCTAATGGATATGCATGTAAAACACAGGACGACAGACAAGGCACTTGAACTACTTCATAGACTCAAAGAGATGTGGTCACATGGACTACCCCCCAAGATGTAGGAGAATCGACCCATGTGGTCTTGAAGGAGAATCGATCCACATCTTTCATCATAAAATTCTGATGGCAGACATAAACAACAAAGAAGTGATGGAAAATCACTTATCAATGGGTATGGAAAACAAAGCTTTGATTCAACTTTCAATTCGAGATCTTATGCTATATTGCAACATCTTAAATTTAGCATCTAGTTGTAGCCTTGGTCGTCATATTTATGAAAAGAATGCAATATTAAACAAAAGAAGAGAATCCTATCAATGCAACTTAGGAGAAATTTATTGCTGGACTGCATATTGTAACATGATCACTCCTCCAAAACAATACAAAATCAAAGCAAAGATGATGAAAAATCTTACTAAACATTTCTCTTTTTCCTCGCAAAATGAGTGGAAGAATTACTTAAGCAGCCTCATGAATGGCTATAGGAGAATAGACTGCAATTTTACAATTTTTCAACCATTCATTGAAGATCCCTTGCATTGGTTTTTTGATATAACTAACATGAAATTGAGCATATGCACAAACAAATCAGCATGGTAAATATAAAGTCGACACCCTGAAGAATGCAAATATGGAAACCTTGGCTACTTCTCAAATGTTTTGATTAATAACAAACCACAAAATTCAATAATGCATTAAACAAAATTGGAAGCTTGAACAAAAAAAAAGTCTACATTCTTATTTCATGTGATAGAAAATAGCTTGAAGCCAACAAATATAAAGCCCTCCTTCTAGCGCCATATGTGAGCACCCTTCAAAATCTGCACACACTTTAAACTCTCTTTCATGGGTTAGTTATATGCAAACTTGTTAAATGCTCCTATGAAATAACATATCATACTCCAAAATGCAAACAAATAACAAAAATGATCAAAAGAAATGTACAAACATGACATATACCTATTCCATAGTGGATTGGTGTCACTTGAGAAGTGACCCTTTCCCAATCCTTGACAAGCTCAAATGATGAAGATTGTTGAAGATGCTATGAAGTGGAAAAAATTAGCTTCTGACTGAAGAGAGTAACTTTGCATGAAGATTGTGGATGGATTGTGGAAGAATGATCCTTCTATTTATAGAACACCAAGTTGAAAGAGTGCCCAAAAGAGAGCAATGTGGGAAAAAGATTCAACCAATAGGAAGGAGCCACTTGTCCAAATGTGAGTGGTTGAGGAATGTGCAAGTGTTGGTCAATGTGCCAATAAATGAGATTAGTTGGCCTTTTCAAATTCAAATTTGGCTTGTTGGAGGGAGAAAAAGGGACTTAAATGTCAAGTGGGGAACATGTAAGAGGGGAGTTAATGCCATGTTGGAAGTGACAAGTCAACTTGTTTTTGAATTCAAACTTGAGGGAATATTATTCAAAGATGTCTTGTTGAAGGAAAATGAGAATTTTATAAATGAATTAAAATGCTTTATCTGTGCAAGTGGGAAAAGCTAGAAGATGTGATGGGTGCTTAGGGTTAGATTAATCATGGTTTGATTAATTTAAAATGATAATTAGGTGATTTTGACACATTTGACTTAAATACTTTAATTTATTTAAATCAAAAGGGAGGAATATGAATTTGAGATTTAGTTAAATAAAGTTTGGTTTATTTAATTAAAAGGGTGATGTAAGATAAAGGCTAATTTATTTAAAGGAGATGAACTTAGGAGATGATTTATTTAATCCAAAGATGGAATGTTAGGATTTGATTAAAATTTGATGTATTTAATCAAATGAGGTAATGATTTAATTAAATAAAGTGAGTTTATTTAATTAAAGGATGAAATGTTAGATTTAATTAAAGAAATGTTATTTAATTAAAATGGTGAATTGAAGTGCATGCATATTTTGCGTATCTATATTTTGCCCTTGTTTGAAGAAATGTACTTGCTGTGTTGGTTCAAAGAATAAACTTGCCGTGATAAAAAAATTCAAATTTTTTCTAATTTTTTTTGATTCCCTAGCAGAAAGAAGTACACTAGTACATTTCCCCCTCGAGAGATCAAGCGAAAAGTTTTGATTTGAGGGTCGATCTTGCGATAAAGAGGTTCAAAATGGATGGTTATGATGATGATGAAAATGAAATGATTTTAAGATGCTTAGAATAACCAATCTATATTATCCTAAAAAATTTAAAATGATATGTAATGTATGTGAGATGGATGAGATGGATGATGTGATATGCTATGATTATGAGATGCTTAAACTAACAGATCTATATTATGATGATGAACATGCATGTGAGATGATATGCAAAATGCTGATGGTTTTTTGGATGCAGGATGGATGCACTGGCGATGATTAACTGATCATGACGTGATGTTAGTGCAGAGAAGAAGAAATGAGAAATGAGACGATGGCAAGAGAATCCAACAAGCCAACTTTATGAGCGATGATGATGAAAAATGGATGATTTGCTTATCAAGAATTGGGATTTTAAAAGGGCCACTTACCTTATGTTTGATAACTCGCCTAAGCATGATGCATCAAGGTATAAAGAACCAAGATGGCATTGCACTTAGTGTGATAGACTTTGACTCGACAAATAGATAGAAGTATTCTTGTTCACACTTGACATACAGAAACCTTGCTAGGATGCACCTTAGAAGTTTCAAACACCTTAGACCAAAACACGGAAAGGTATAATCTATCAATGCAATAGTCAACAAGCTGTCCAAAACACCCTCCATAAATATCTAAAAAAGTAAGTATTCACCAAGTTATATTACATGAACGTCCAACAAGCATAGTAGACAAAAGATAATGATTGTTGCCCCATTCATATCTCTCTAAATCCATTTGTTTGGACATGATCGAGAGGTTATTGGAATGAGCGCAAAAAGATAAGTCAAAAGAGAAAGATAAAGTAAATAAACAAGCTGATGTTCTTCAATACCACTAACCAAAAGGAAATGTGTTTTTAAGGATATGAACCGAAGCTATTGCCAAAAGATAATGCCCATTGTAGGAAGGATACATCATAAGACATGTTAGTGGATGGTGGCACACCATTTCATTTATCCAAAGTGTTTTTCTAATTAATAATGCCCATTGTAGGAAGAATACATCCTAGGACATGATGTTATCAGATGATTGATATGTGATTGATTGGACGATAGACTATTGACACAAAGAGTTGACCAACTTGTTTGCATACTGACTTAAACTTGAGACTTGACGTTTTGAGTTTTCACTTTTTCACCTGTTAGACTTGTTTCTGATTGTTTTACCAAAGGTTGAGGATGATAATTGTTTATTATGAGTCATGTTATTGCGGGTAAAGGTGAGATGAGATGAATGGATTTTTTCAAATATTTGGATGCTTTTCGATTTTTGAAATGTTTTGAAGCTGTTTTTGGTATTTTTGAGATTTTCAAATTTTTTGATTTTTTTGATTTTCCAACGTTTTATTGTTTTCTGATATTTTAACCAAGTGACTAGCCTAATGACCTATCTTAGAGGCTTCAAGGGCTAATCAATAGGCTAGCCTTGCCTACGTTATACACAGAGAGAGCACATAGTTCGACTAATGACTTGACCGATTTACAGATGAAGATATAAAATGTTAGTTTATTATGATGAACTTCTAAAGGATTGACCTAAGTGTCTCAAGGGATGATCAAAGATCAACCTTGTCTACGTTCAAGGCTCAGAAACCCATAGTTCAACAAGACTACTTTGTTTTTGACTTTTTGACTAACTTTTTGACCTTTTTTTTTTTTGGGATTTTGATATGTTTTGAATGTTTTTGGATTTTTTGGTTTTCTGATGTTTTTGGATTTTTTGGATTTTCTGATGTTTTTGAATTTTCAAATATTTGATTTTCTGATGTTTCTGGATTTTCTAAGATTTTAGGATTTCAAGAATATACGTGAATCCGATCCAGTGAGAACATGCCCCCAATGTGTGTAGTGTAGTCAACTTGTCTTTTCATCCACAAACGTGTCAAAGAAGTCTACTCTTTCAATTTGCTTACCTTGTTCTATGCATCAAGACATTTTTGGTGAATGAATTAATTATGAAATCTGATCTCTCCCTCTCCGTGAACTGTTAAGTGAATTTAATGTAATTAATTGTATTGTTTTTGCCTCCTTTTTCTTGTTGGGCATATACGTTGAACTTCGTAGTCTTCTAGTAGTGAAATGAATAGCATGTAACATGGGATAAATGTTCATTTTATTTTCTGAATTTATGAGAAGAAGAGCAACAGCTCTGTTTTTTCATCTTAAAAAGTGGTGAAGTATGTAAAGCTTTCAAATATTTGAAATATAAAAAACACAGGAAGAAGATTGCTGTCGCAACAACATGAGTAACCATAAACATGGGATAAATGTTCATTTTATTTTCTGAATTTATGAGAAGAAGAGCAACAGCTTTGTTTTTTCATCTTAAAAAGTGGTGATGTAAAGCTTTCAAATATTTGAAATATAAAAACTGTTGCAGCTATCTCTGTGTTTTCATTTCTATTTTTCTTTGTGCTCTGTTTTTCTCCTCTGCCTCTTCCCTTCACCTGTTAAGTTTGCGATGTCCCACCCATAATTCTGGAAAATTTGTGACCACAATGACCATTATTCTTTCATTTTGTTTGTTATGGGGATCGGATCATTTTACTGATCTGTTGTAAGGTGGCATTTCCTATAATTGTCACAAGTACTTTTGTGACTTGTAGCATTAAATTTTTCACCGAAGTGGGCAAATTGCAATACTCCTTGACAATTCACATTTTCACATTAATTAACCATTCCTGGTCTGCCACGGTTTCACTTAATTTCAAGGCTCCATCTGTTTCAATGCTTGTACCTTGAATCACTAATGAAGCAATGCTAGATAATGTTTGAAGTCAAAGCCTTTGATTGAATTTTTATCCGACTCCACATGTCTCAAAGAGTATCGATATGTTAAAGAAGAGTCCGCTATGCTGTCAAGATGTAGCATTAGCTTACCTAAGGCCCAAGCGAAATTCTCCCAGATGTATAGCTTTGACTACTTAATTACATTCTTCATTATGTGACTCGAGGGTCAAGAGTTCAGAATTTAACAATGCTTGTGAGAGATCACGGCTAGACTCTTCCTGATATGCTCAAATTTCTCCAAACCAGAGAACGTCTCAGTTTCTTTCAGTTGGTTCTTTCTGTTGTTTTCTGCGCATAAAGATAGGTGTTCGTGTAACAGCTGCAATATGCTATCGCGGAGTAAACAATTTTTTGAAATTGGTGTAACATATGTGTGATGGAAATGCAGAACTGCGCTGCGAACTATCAACATGTGGCCACAAAAGATCCTGCCAACTTTATTTTTGATGAAGCAATGAAACCCATTAGTGATTACCACTGAGGAAAATAAGGATCCATTAAGTTTTCCTTTACTGCCCTTCTCTTGAAACCAATCTATCTAGTTCGCATAGAGCATAGTTGCTTAGGGGTAAACATAGGTTGCAGCATTTTAGGATTTTATAAAGGAAAGTAGAGTGGCTTGAAATTCTCAGCCTATATTTATATTTGATTCAGAAGCATGGAGAAAAAACACCTCTGCACAAACAAACACAGGTTTTACTGACACCTTGGCGAGGGAATCTTTAAAATTTTCGTGGCCAAAAATGGGGCTAACACATTCTTAGGGGATAGAAATATGCACTTGATATAATTATGACAAATAATAATCATAGTCAAAAAACATTGGCATATAATTATGACAAATAATAATCATAGTCAAAAAAACATTGGCACTCTACATGATAATTAAAGGAAAAACAATAATAGGGAAATCATATCTAATAGATGCTATATGTCGAAATTTTGGAGATTTGACATTATCAAGGAAATAGTCACTTCTATTATTTTACCAACTTAAGCTGCAACAATCAATATCAAAGCATCAATAATCGATTCACAACTCTAAATCTCAATCACTATTTTTGCTCAATTTAAAGGACCAAGACTTAGAAACTTCTAGGAAGAGGTTCACCACATGAAATAGACATTAATTGATGAAAAGAGCTTCATTGCACAAAATGTGCCATAAAACATGGAATTTGGACATCATCAAACATTTCTAGATAACACAAAACATTAGCTTTAACAATATATTGATGATTTTAGTTTCACATTAAACTTTATTTTCCTTTTTAGCACATTTACTTCATTACTATTAAATACGTGTATCAATAAAATAAACTCATGTAATACTAACCAATTTGTTCAAATATTGTCTATCTATAATTTTGGTTGAAGATTTTGAAGCTCGTTAGATCTTGTCATTGACAAACCACTATGTGATAGTTATAGACATGCAAAATTTCAATGGGAAGAATGGGAAGAATTGAAAACAGTTTTATATTGGATAATGTTTTTAGACAATAGGGAGAAACCATTGACAAACAAATAATTTGTCAATTTTATGCAAATATAACTATTGATGATTGAAAGTTACTAGTGAAAAAAACCAATTTTCTCCTAGACAAAAACAAATGAATAATTTGACAATAATGTTCATTTGTCTTTCAAAAATGATAATGTGGATAGTTGTGACATAACAAAATTGTATTCATTGAAATGCCTTGTTGCACATAGTATTAGAATGAAACTAAATAGTATGAATACATATAAGTAGATAAAAAAGATGAACATATTGTGGAGTAACTGATCACAAAGGATGAAAGGTTCTTGTTAAACTCCAATATATTTTATAGAAGCATTTCATATAAATGGATCTATTAGTGACATTTAAAATATAATATATGAACCCAAGACTACACCACCAACACCACCAACATATGTTATGACCTAGAGCTTTCTAGTTATTTAGTGATACCATTTGAAGATAAAACTCTATATATAATTGTAATTGATCCAATACAAAGGGGGCACACAATCCAACCATCCTTATGAATGGCTTATGTATTGAGAATCCATAAATCAAATGGTTTGACTCTTTAAAAGGCCATGAATAAGATAAGACAGAAAGGAAGAACATGGTTAAAATTTGTGACTATATCCCATGCCAGTTCATTGGAGGAATTGGGAATATTTTAATCATTTACATATGACCACTAGGAAAAGGTAAAAATGTAAAACAATTTTCTAACCATAAAGTTGAAAAAGAAAGAATAAAGCTCTTAGAAAATAACTGAATGGACATTAAAAAATTATGTATATGAAATGTGAAACCTTTTATTCCCCAAGGGATACATAAGCAAGGCCGTTTAGAAGAATCACTTGAGGAGTCATTTGGGGTATATGGATTTGTAATGACATATGACTCTTTATTTCTATTTTTAACTTATGCATATTGATCCTTGATTATTATTAAAATAAAATTTATTTCTTATTCATTTTTAACTTATGTATACATATTCCTCTATATGTAATCAAATGAAGTTGATTTCTTCATTAATCTATGATGACTAATTATTTGTTTTACATGTTGCATTTATGGATGATACTAGCATACCTATCTTTATAAAAAATGTAAAAGGTGCCAAGACATATCCTTCTCAAGGTGCCTAATTTTTAATAAAATTGGCATATATAAGTGGAATAAGTAAGTACCTTAGGAAGGATATCTCTTGGTGTATTCTACATAGATTTTTCTATAGATAGGTATGCTTGTTTTCACCATATAAATGTAGATGACTCTTCTAGGAATTATACACTTTGTATAGATTTTCCATCATAGAAAAAATTATAGGTGTCAATGAGCATCCATTCAACATCTTCACCTAGACTCAGAGTGGTGGCTAGCTTACAAGATCAACTCCTAGAGGTGTGTCAGTTAGTCCAATATTGTACTTTCACATAACATAGAGGAATTGAACTTGGGTTGGGGTTCTAATATTAGATATAATTTTTTCATTACACCAAAAATTTAAGGTGTTAGTTAACTTCCAAATCAACATAAAATCAAGCTCAGTCTCAAGATGCCACTCTTTATCACCACTTCTAGCTCATGTGCCTTGGGGAAGGGTTATTTTTCACTTCTCAATATTTGAATTGTCTCACAAAGTGCACCACCCTCTATGGTGTTGTTATTTTTCTTGAATTCCATGATTTTCACAATGGGTGTAAGAACTTCTTTAGTCATAGGTTAGTTTTCTATCTTGATCCTTTTCGCCACCCTTGTTAATTGTGTCATTGCATGCCCTACTTCTTTTTCCTTCTATTTTTTGCACATGAAATCTTATTGTAATATTTCTATCATAGGGGTTCCTATTGTTAATGGCATCAAAGTGCATGGAATGTTCTTCCTATACTAATCTAAGTAGGGGAGAGTTGTAAAAAATTATTTAAACACCTTGAATAATTACAATTATAGAAAGATGTATATTTAAAATATATAAAAGTAGATAAACAATGCAAACCATATCATTGTGATTTATGTTGGACAACCTTACGAGAAAAACCTGCATTCTAAACATGTAGCTAGATTATGTTATCAACAACAACAATAATTACAATACAATGTCATAGTAATGCTCTTTTGGATTCTCATGCTCCAACAAGAATTTGAAGTAATTTTAGAAGCATAATGACATCTAAGCAATTCTTCAACTTGTCATATTGAATATTTAACGAAGGCATCAATTATTTATAACAATCCAAGATAAAGAGAGGGTGCCAAAAGTTTTCATAATGAAATCCCATGCTGTGAACATGAGTTTTTTATGATATGTTGTCATAGTCAAAACCAATAAATTATGGATTTTTCTAAATTCAACACATTTCTCCTCAAAAATAACTTTCACTCAACATGCAATGAACCTATAGACATGTAGCTACCAAATCCACACTTGGAAACCCCATAAATATATCCTATTTGTCATAGTGTAACATAGAAACTACCATGCATAACTGTTAGAGTTGAAATAACTTTCAATAGAAAGCTATCATAGTTTTCATAAACATGACATACCAACTTATGAAAAAGTCCATCAAGTTAGCCACAAATTTAGGACTTTCAATGTTGGACACCTACCTCCACAATTTTAGCTTAAAAATTACACGTCACCTTTAATATAGGATGCCACCTCACTAGTAGGTCCTGAAGAATGACAACCAATTTGATAGGCAATAAACTTGGGAAATAATTAAATAATATTAAATAATATTAAATTAAATGTTAGGAATGAAAGGTTGAGATACCTTAATCCCATCATTCTCCCACTTTTCAGACACTTATCAAGGGTTATTTGTAATTAACTACTTAGGACCCCAAGGCCCATGGGAATGGAATACCACTTGAAATTCTCTGTGCTCATTGGTTTTGTAAGTGTGTTTACAACATTCACCAAAGTCTTGACCTTATCCATATTCACCTTCACATATTCTACCATATCACAAACAAAATGAAACTGAACATCAATATTCTTTGTTTTGGCATGGAAACTAGGATTCTTTGCTAAGAAAATGATAATTTGACTACCAAAATAGATATTAATCTATTCTACATCAAAATAAATATTAGAACACAATATCTTAAGAAAAATGGCTTCCTTGCAAGCATAAGTAGCTGTCATGTACTCTTCTTTTGTAATGGACAAAGTGACTACAACTTGTTGCTTACTCATCCAAATGATATCGCCACCATAGATCATGAACACAACCATTGTTGGATCTTTTGTTATCACTGTCACTTGCCCAAATTAATTCGCATATCCATGGATACTCAATGAATTTTGAGATCCAATAGGACAACCCTGAAAACATAGGGAATACTTAAAATTAGCCCACAAGTTTATGAACATTCTCTTTATTGCATCCCAAAGTACTCATTTAGGATTAACCATAAATTCATTAAGGACTCCAACTACTCGAGAAATTTTCATTGAGTATTCATTGAGTTTATGAATGGCTGAATATGAATTAATTAAATGCATGATTCTAATTTTGCATGTCTACATGAACCATAGTATATATTAAACTATCAACAACACTTGCATATTGTAGTCATGTCCTCCATCTCAATAGGATATTTTGGGAAATCCTCCACAAAAAGCTTTATCTGCTATATTATAGGAACAACTATCTACAATCTATCATGTTGAATCTCTCCAACACTAAGTTCACATGATTACTATCACTTAACCAAAGCTTTCTTTTATCTTTATCTTTTTTGATATTCATACCCAAAATATACGTATCTACACCTAACTTTTTCATCTTAAACTTTGCTGACAACTAAGACTTCTAATTGTATGTTGAATGATTTTATCATTCCCAATAAAAAAATATCATATAAGTATAAAAAAATTATAAGAATAGAACCATTATCACATTTGTAGTACACAAAATGGTTATATTTAGATCTCAAAAATCTCAATGACAACACATAGATGTGAAACTTCTGGTACCACATCCTAAGAGACTACTTTAAAGGAAAATACAAATAATTTTTCAACTTACACACTAGATGTCCTTTAGCTTTAACCAAAAAATTCTTTTGTTGTGACATATAAATTTCTTCATCCAAGTCACTAGGAAGGAATATTGTCTTCACATGTAATTTTTCCACTTCTAGGCCATATGTTGCTAGAAGTGATAACTTGAATCTAATAGATGTTAGCTCTGTAACATGAGAGAATATCTCACCACAGTCAATTCCCTCCACCTGAGAATACCCCTTAGCAACCAACTGTGCCTTATGCTTCTTAACATTTCCATTAGGACCATAGTTCTTCTTGAACACCAATTTACAACTAGTGGGTTTACATCCATCAAGCAAGGGTTCCAGATCCCAAGTATCATTTTTCTTCAATGCAACCATATCTTCATCGATGAAGTTCATATATGAATCTACATCATTCATACTTGTAGCCTCTCTAAAATTTGTAGGATCATTATTATTAGCAATCGAATAAAAATCATAACTAGAATCCAACAAGGAATAACTAAACCATTCATGTTGCCACTTGACATGTGTATACCTCTTCAATGTTTTAGGTTGAGGTTCTTCTTCTTCCTCACAAATTTTAAAGCTTCTTGAGATTTCCACATCATCAGGTCCAATAAGAGTATGTAGTCCACCTTTTATTGAAGTAGTTGGAATCTAAACTACCTCATTTTGTTTCTCCTCTTTAGGTTTAGCTATAGATCAATAGTGGAAGGTTTCATCTCTTTGAAAATTACACTTTTTCTATAGAGAAAATTTTGGGCCACCCGATCCCAAAGCTTGCACCTCTTCAAACTTACACCATAGCTGATGAAGATACATTTTACAACCTTGTTCTCCAAATTATACCTCTTCTCAATTGGAACTTGAGTGAAAGTTTCACAAAAGAAATACTTTAAGATGTCTCTTAAAATGATTCTTACCAAACCATGCCTCCATGGTTGTCTTATAAAAAAGATTCAATGTAGGAGATCTATTGATCAGATTACATGCAATGGCTACAAATTCAGCCTATAATTTCTTCTCAAGGCTAGCACCACTTCAATTACTTCTTTTCCTATACATCAACATCATGTTCATCCTCTCAACAAATCCACTTTGTTGTGGGGTGTATGGAGTTGTCTTATGTCTCATAATCTTGTGCTCTTTCTAAAACTTGTTGAACTTTCTAAATAAATCTCACTACCACTATGAGTCCTCAAACACTTAATCTTTCTACTACTCTAATTTTCAACCAAGGTGCATTAAACACCCTAAACAAACTAAAGAATTTATAATTTCTTCCAAGGAAATAAATAAATGTATTTCTATTCTAGTCATCTATGAATGAAAAAATATATAAAAATTAATTAACAAGGGAACATTCATAGGGCCAAACACATTTATATTAACATAGTTCGAAATCCCATGAGACTTATGAGAGATAGAATAAAAAGAAACATGGTCTTATTTACTATACAAAAATTGTTTGTAAGAGTCAAAATCGACATTACAATCATCAATGCCTTCAATAAGGCTTTTATTTTTTTAGGGCTCTAATACCCTTCTCACTAATGTGACTAAGTATTTGGTGTCATAACATTGTGTTCTCTATAAGAAGATTCATTTCCAAGGAATAATCATCCTTAGGTTCACAAAATACATGACCATCAAATTTAGTTGTTGTAGACTTCTTCTCTACTTGATTGAAAATGGTGAGGATGAATAATCCATTGGTCTCTTTTTTGGTATTTCTGAAGAAGTATTTCATTGTATTATGCATGCATCCAACTTGTAGAAGATTCCAATTAAAACACCCTTAGCCAACACCATAACTCCTCTTGTCATCTTGCATCCTTCACTCAAGAAAACAACTTGCACACTTGAAACGTTCAATTTACTCACTAGGTTAATGCAAGAAGTTGGGTCCACAAAAAGCTCAAAAAGTGGATGTGCTTTTGCTATTTTTTATAATTTGTCACACTTGGATTAAAAATTTGAGGCACTTATGCAATGAATCTTAAAAAATGTCAGTACTATAAAATTTATCATTTTGAATATAGTTTCCAAATATGTAATTTATTTAAATACCCATATTATAGAAATTAAATTTTGTTAGGGATGTATAAAAACCACTTTTTAAAAGTCCCAATTTTTTTACCATACCATTCACATGTATTGACACAACTTTTTGACCCAAATAAAAGTATTTTGCTAATTCCTTTTGGCAAAAGAGAGCTAACAACATGAATATTGATGAGTATTTTTTTTGTAATTTTTTTTTTAAATTTTTTTTCTTAATTGAATTTTTATTGGCCTTAATTGTTGGTTTTAAAAATCAATATGTACGGACAACATAATTGGACCTAAAATAAACATTTTTTGAATCTTTTTTTTTCATTGTATAGAGAATTGTTTGAAGATTGATGCCATATATATTTTTTATAAGAAGCTTAACAAAAAAAAGTTATTAAAAAACAAAAAACCCATGATATTTCAAGTTTAAGGACTAGTTTGCTTAGAAATTAATTAATTATATATATATATATATAATTCAATCTTAATAAAAATAATATATTTGGAAACTAGACATTGTGTTCTGTAATATGTTTTAATTTTATAGATTGATTTAGAAAAATAGTCCATTAGCCATATTGCTTAAGTTAGTTTCTTTCTCTTGAAATTCCCCTAGCCTTGTACTTGTAGGTCTAAGCCTAGGTGTTGGGTTACCATGCCTTTTCTAATCCTAAATCGAAATGAAAAACATCTCTTGTGAGTTTAAAACCTTTTGGAACAAGTACACACTTCAAAATGGGTACCTATTTTAAAAAGTGAATGGGTATTTGTTTTAAAGTTGAAAAATCACATTTCCCTTGAAAATGGACCCAACTTCTTACTCAAACCCCACTAAGAGTACATTTGGTGCTAAACCTAGGATATGCAGGATACCCTTCACTCTACCATTAGGGAATTTGATCATGAATCTACCATGACCAACAATATTTAGATGAGAATAATCAACCAGACACACATTCCCACCATCATATTCTTCTTACTTTGAGAGCCAAATCTAATGCAAGGTAATGTGGAAAGAAGCACCTGAGAATAATAACCACACATCTTCAGATGCATTAGCATCATCTTGAGTGGATTCTTCAAAGTTAGAATATGAGAAGATCTTTTTACCTTTCTTTTCCTTCTCCTCCTTACACTCCTTGCAGAAATGACTAGTTTTTCTGTAGTTACAACAGTTCACCTTAGACTTGCTAGGAGACTTAGATCTCCCTAAATATTTTTATTTTGAATTCTTGTCCTTTTTCTTGCCTCTCTCTTTAGATATTCCTCAAATATAAAGTTCCTCCTTATACATCTTTGAAGGTTTCCTCTACATCTCTTAAGATACTAGTGATATAACCACCTCATCCATCTTGAAACTAGTGGTAGTAATACCAATGGTCATTACCAATTGATCCCATGAGTGATGAGACCAAAATATGCTCACAATTTGGATATCTTGGTGTACTTTTACTACCCTCACTTTTGTTGATCATGGTTGTTTAACTCTTTAAGAAACCTTTTATTGGGGGATATCCTATAGCAATACACTTTCATGTTCCTGCAGCCTATTATGTTGACATGTCTATATTTATTACCCTGTTTGACTTCCCAAATGACTAGTATAACGCATGTAGTTTTTGAATGATGAAATAGATTTAAATATGTGATTAATGAATGGATATTGTGTATGTGCCATGTGCCTTTTCTTTCTCATCTGTTACCTTGTGTTTTGAAGGTTGTTGAAGAAAGTATGACCGATTCAAGCGTAGCCAATCTTAGCCTTGCAATAAAGTCCATTTCCTGCACAACTTCAAGGAAGCTCTGGTGAAGACTCTTTGACCGAAACTATTGGGAAGAATTTTAAATGTCAGTCAATCTGGAAAGAGTGGAGTGCTAGATTCTCTCTAGATCAGGTTGAAAGGATAAAATCATTTATGAAGTTTGTTCCTCGATTTCAGGATACATTTCACATCCACGTCTTTCTCTATTAGGGTTAGTTAGTTAGTTGTTTTCCTGATTTAAATAAGTGTTCCTCCTACACGAGTGAGCAAGGATACTGAGATAGAAGGATATCATGTAAAAGTTAGTATGATAATAAAAATAGAGTCTGTATGACAAGAGATAGAGTTTTGTGTTAGTTTTCATATGAATAGAACAATGTATACCATTCTAAGTTTATAAATAAAATTTGATGAAGTTTTGATTTCAGTACTTGTGTAATTAGTTGATGCTTGCTAAGGGGGCTCACTTAGTAAGTATCTATAGTTAGTTAGTTAGCTGTTCATTTTTCTGTTGATTATAAGTTAGATTTCGTCGTTGAAGTTTCTGTGCAAACTCATTCTTATATTGTTCCTATAGCATCGGGAATCCATCCCTGTGTCTGTTCCTCCAGCATAAGGTCGGTTCATAGTTTGTTTCTCAGACATAGCTGTTATGATTTCTGCTTTGGTTAAATTATGGATGAGTTAAGAGAACTTTGCATTACCTTCCTGTAGCATAGGTATAATCTCTTTCCAAGTATTTATTTTTCATAGGTTGTGACTGAAACTCGTTCTTGGTGCACATATAGTGCTGCTCCATTTAAAGTATACATTCCCTGGTTTGACAAGTAAATGAATGACCATGAAGAGATATTAGTCACCTGCTGGAATGTCTAATTCCCAAGATAGGTTTTACCTTGATTTTTATATCTTTTTGAAGGTGCAACCATTTTTTGGGGCTGTTTCCGGGGATGGTGTCAAGCTAAGAAATTGTCAGAAGTCATTTCTAGCATTAGTTTAGTTTTTTAATCAAGAATTTTCAAAATCCTTCAAATCACCATTCATTCTATTGCATGCATAGAAGAAGAGATGTGTTGGGAAGGTTCCTTCCTAAAAACCTATTTGTTGAATTGCCATTTGACCTAGCTAAGGAAGAACCTGAGGAAAATCCATTTGCTCTGATACTCCAGCAAGCAAATATGGCACAAAATCCACCTAATCCACCTCCTGCTTTTGAGTTTTCTATTGTTGCCCAGCAAGATACTAATAACCCTAAGAATATTCCTTCTTCATTACTTCCCAAGTTCTATGGCCTAGTTGCGGAGGACCCAGAAACTTTCCTATTTGAGTTTGATATCCTCTATCACAGTTATGACTACACTTTAGATGCTCACAAACTGAAGTTGTTTCTTGCTACCTTGAAGGAGGGAGCTCTCAGATTGTTCATGAGTTTGGGAAGGGGTGCTGTTGATAGTTGGGTAGTCATGCAAACATAATTTCTTGAGAAATACAAGGAATATTGTAAGAGTGGTAGTAAAGGTAATGATATATTCAAAATTCAACAGGAGGATGAAAGTCTGGAGGATTATATCTCAAGATTATTATTTTCCCTAAAAAATAATTCAAACCATACTCTCAACGAAGAATCTCAGAAACTACTTTTTCTAAGGGGAATCAGTGATGCCTGTATATACACCCCAGACCTAATGGGAGGAGGCGATATAACCCAAGCATCTTGGGATGATATCAAGTAGATATGTCTCAATTACTCCCAAGAAAATGTGAAGAAGGGTAGAGATCATCAAGGTACAGTGGACAAGTATTCTTCCAGTGGAGTTTCCCGGATGGAGATCACAAATTTGCTTTCTGATTTCAAGCAGGACATCATAAACAACATGGCTACACAGTTGGATACCATGCAAGCTCGGAAGAAACATGCAGAGGTTGAGGCAATCCTGGCTGAGTTCTATCCACATTGTAGATAGAAGAAACGTGACTGCAGATGCAAGATGGTGGTCAACATGGAGGCTAAATAGTTACCTACTGATTTTAAGATGATAGAAGGTGATGATGACCAAGTTTTCTTTGTTGCACAAAGGAGACCATGGGCTCCAATACAAGGTATCCCTCAAGATCCTTTCACTTTTGGTAATCCTTACTCTAATTATAATAACCAATGGCAACCTACATAGGGCCCATCTCCACCTTGGAATGCTCCTCAACCATACTGGCCTAACTATCAGACCCCTCAATGGCAACACCCTCAAGGAGGTTGGAAATAGCCACAAGCATAATGGATTCCACCTCCAGGTAACTAGCAGCAGAACCCTCAATGGAGAGGCTCTCAGCAATGGCAAAACCAATCCCCTGGATTCTTGCAGTGTTAGTAGCCACAACCTTCGGCCCTTATGCCTCCTCCTACAGCACCTGCAGCAAATACTAGCCCTCCAAAACAAACGCCTATGCCTACTCAACCATTTCCAAATCCTAATAATAAGCAACAACAACAACAACCTATGTATTCTGTAGAAGCTAACCAATATCCAACTTATGCCCTAAATATCAATAATATCCATCTTAGGTCTGGAACCACTCTCCCTGCTCCACAGCCACCTGTAATTACAGAGATTCCATACTCTGCCATTGAACAACCTACTAATCATGCAAAAGATATACCTGCATCAGCTACTGCCTCTAAGAAACCTATCCTACAGCCTCAGGCTACACCACCTTTTCCTCAGAGATTGCAAATGACTACACCTAAGACCATTGAAGAGCCTACCTTTGATATTTTAGAGCAGTTGAAGAATGTACAAATTCAAATTCCTCTTTTTCAAGCTATTAAAGATGTTCCAATATATGGAAAAGTCATTAAAGAGGCTTGTCTAAATAAACAAGGAAGAAAGAAAAAGGATCTCCAAACTATCCATGTTCTAGGACAGTTAGCTGATATTATGTTGGGGAAGGTTGTCATTCCAAAATATACTGATCCTAGAAGTCTTGTAGTAAAAATAAATATAAATGGTCAGGTAGTAAGAAATGTTATGGTTGACCTTGATGCAACCATTAATGTGATGACCAAGCACACTATGGAGTGTTTGAATATCCCAAACATTCGGTCTACACCGACTGTCCTACAACTTGCTGATAGTTCCATGGTTACACTTGATGGAGTGATAGAAGATGTCATTGTCACCCTTGAATCTTGGGAATACCCTGCTGATTTTACCATATTGTCCACTAAGGCAACCTTAGGAGGATATCCTATTATCCTAGGCAAACCCTGGTTAGCTATAGCTGATGCCCTTATAGGATGTCGTTTAGGAGACATGAAAATTTCTGATGGTTAGTCAAGAAAGAAATTGGCTTTATACCCACCTACAGAACCTCTACCAGATTTGTCTCAACCAATTTGGCTAGATCTAGGAGAGGAAACTGAAGAAGTCAATTCATTAGCTTAGTTAATGATGCTACAAACCAATCCATTTTCCCAACTTTAGAGTGAAGATAACCTGCTTCTACACATTTTGCAGTTTAGCTCTGGTTTGAATAGCCCATCTGTTTTGGATAGTCATTCTTAGCAATGTTTCCTGCAACAACTAAATATTGAGAGCCATCATGATCTAATATTATGTGATATACATGCACCACCTTTATCAGCAACCTCAATAAATGATCTCACCAAACAAATAGAAGTATCTCCAGGCTGCTGTCTGCATATTAATAATAAGTTGCCTTTGTCTCAACAAAATGCCCTAGCCATAATGCTGCAAGCCCACCACAGAGCTTTTGAATGGGACTATGGGGATATGAGGTGTTTAGACCCAAAACTCTGTACACATTGCATATATATTAACAGTCACTTCAGACTTATTAGGTAGCCTCAAAGAAGAATTAATCCAGCTTTGAGACAAATTGTTAAAGAAAAATTGCAGAAAGTGTTAACAGTTGGCTTTATCTACCCAATCTTCGATAGTCAGTTGGTTTCCCCTTTGGTAATTATTCCAAAGAAAGGAGGAAAATGGAGGGTATGTGTAGATTACAGAAAGCTCAACAAGGCAACAAAGAAAGATTACTCTCCTCTTCCATTCCTTGATTAAGTTCTGGATAATTTAGCTGCAAAAAAGTACTTCTCATTCTTAGATGGCTTCAGTGGGTACAATCAAATCAAGATTTCTCTTGAGGATCAAGAAAAGACTAATTTTACATGCCCTTGGGGAACGTTTTCCTATTCAATTTTTCCTTTTGGTTTTTGTAATGCTCCTGTAACTTTCCAGAGGGTAGTCATAAGTATCTTCTCAGACATGTCATATGATTGCATGGAAATATACATAGATGACTTTACTATTTATGGTACGACATTTGAGGAAGCTCAAGCCAACTTGGAGAAAGTACTACAGAGATGTGAAGATCACAACCTATTGCTGAATAGTCAAAAGTGATTCATGATGATGCAGGAGGGAATTGTGCTCGGTCACTATATTTCTGCTATAGGAATTCAAGTTGATCCTACTAAGATTGAGGTCATCTCTAAGTTACCCTCTCTTGCTAAGCAAAAGGAGGTATGGAGCTTTCTATGCTATGCTAGATACTATAGAAGATTCATTAAGGACTTCAGCCAAATAGCAAGCCCCTTATATAGTCTGCTGAAGAAAGATGCAAATTTTTCTTGGACAGAGGAATGAGAAAAAACATTTCTTGACTTGAAAGGCACTCTTACACAGGGACCTATTTTAAAAGGACCTGATTGGTTACTTCCATTTCATATTCATACTGATACATTAGATTATGCAATTGGAGCAGTGATAGGGCAGAAGGATGGTTCGATAGAACATGCACTCTACTACATAAGCAAAAATCTAAAAGGGGCTGAATTAAACTACACTGTTGCAAAAAAAGAAATATTGGCAATCATCTATGCCCTCATAAATTTAGGCATTACATCACCGATTATCAGATATTTGTTCATACTGATCATGCAACAATCCAGTATCTCATGAACAAAGCCTAAATATCTAGGAGACTGCAAGATGGTTATTGCTGCTGCAGGAATTTGACATTACAATTGTGGACAAGCCAGGTAAAGCCAACATAGTTGTTGATTTCCTTTCTAGAATTCAAAGGAAAGATGACTCTGCACTTATTGAAGACTCCTTTCTTGATGAGCACATGTTTGCAATCAAGGTTATTCATCCATGGTATGCTGATATAGCAAATTATCTGGCAACATGAAGAACTCCTCCTCAACTCTCCCCTAAGGAAAAGAGATTATTGGTAGAGAAAAGCTTTAAATTTTCTTGGATTATAGATTGCATGTTTTATACAGGGCCAGATCACATTATGAGGAGATGTGTACAAGAGGAGGACACTCATGATATACTGCATGCAAGCCATGATGAACCGTGTGGTGGACATTTTGCTGCCAAAAGGATAGAAATGGAAATTTTAAATACTAGTTACTATTGGCCAACTTTGCATAGAGATGCAGCCAAATATACCAGGAGATGTGACAAATTCCAACAGATGGGAAGACCAACTCGATCTGATGAGATGCCTCTATTTCCACAAGTTGTAGTTACACCCTTAGACAAATGGGGACTGGATTTTATGGGACCAATTGATCCACCTTCCAATGGTAAGTCCTACATCCTTGTATGCATAGATTATGTCACAAAATAGATAGAGGCTAAACCTATGAAACATGCTAGGGATAATAAAGTGGCTGAATTTCTCTATGAGAAAATATTTACTAGGTTTGGTGTTCCTAGGGAGATAGTGACAGATCAAGGAGTACAATTTACTTCTACACTTATCACAATTTTAGTCAATGAATACAATATATGAAACAAAAAATAAACTCCTTATCACCGCTAGGCCAATGGCTAGGTTGAGGTCACCAATAGGGACATAGAGGCCATTTAGACTAAAACTATAGATTTGCATAGGAAGGATTGGGCCATAAGGTTACAAGAAGCTATATGGGCCTACCGTACTACCTGGAAGACTGCTATAGGATATACACCTTTTGAAATGGTGTATGGTAAAACAATTGTGATGCCAATTGAATTTGAACATAAGACTCTAAGAACAACATTAGAGATGGACATGGATTTAACAAATGCACAAAAGGACAAAATCATGCAGCTCAATGCTCTGGATGAGCTCGGAAAGAATGCCCTACAACACACTGAGATAATACAAAATCAGAGAATAAGGTGTTATGATAAATACATTAAGGAAAATAAATTCAAAGTAGGAGATTGGGCTCTACTTTATGACTCACGATATAGGGACAATCCAGGCAAATTGCAAACTAGCTGGTTGGGCCCGTATGAAATTGAGAATGTATTTGCTAATGGTTCAGTTCAACTTGTTACAATTGATCCTATTAGATTCAAGCTGTTAGTTAATGGACACTGCCTCTGGTTGTACCATAAACTAGTCTCAAAAGAAGAATTCATGCAGTAGTTCGTTCAGGATCCTTCCACTAATCTTCCTGCACCCAAAGTCTTTAGCCTTTCTCCTACAGCTTCACTGTAATTTCATAATGCATGTTCATAATAAAGGTTTCCTCTTAAGGAAACCCTTTTTCTTCATTCCCAATAGTCGTCACATTTCACTTCTTTATCTTCCGTCTCATCCATCCATTCCATCCATTCATCTAGTCCACCCATGTCACCCATCCACCTCATTCATCTGCACCACACTTAATTATGATCTCATTCCCAACTGTCACCTCATGCTAAAGCCGTCATCTTTCTCAACATGTACAAGCATTTATTGAAAGGTACGCAATATCTTTTGTTATCACATCATTGATTTATTTCATTTTATTCATTTACTACTATGTTTGTATTAGTCATTATTACCCGCTCTTCGCCTATTCTTTAGTACATGTGAGGACACATGTCATACTTTAAGTAGGGGGCGGGATAATCCACTTTTAAAACATGTCTTTTTGCCGCTGCCACAACTACTCAGATAATCCTTCTTTATTGTTTTCTGGTACTTTCCAAATATGATCGCATGTCTTTTTTATTACACTTTTTTCATTGTAAATTACAACTAAAACTGCTTGTTCAAGAAGTTCATTTTTGGAATAGAAGAGAAAAGTGATGGCGGGACAGAAAAGAACCAGAACAGAAAGAGAAATTTTTGGATTTTTAGAATTGAGTTCAGCTAAGGAAAAACTGTGAACATGGGTGGTCAACTGGTAAAGACATGAGCCTATAGCTCATGAGTTATTGATGCAAAATCCTTAAACAATCCAAGCATTCAACCTCTGTGGATGGTTGAATTACTTTTTGAGTTTAGATGCTTTCAATGAGGAGACTGCAGGCAAATTTTTAAGCACCCTTTCTAAAGTGGTGGCTACAGTATGGAGTCTAATAGTTTCTGTAACTGAAGAAAGAATTGCAGAGGTAACCAGGCTTCGAGCCGTTGGAGAAAATTTTTCTTCAGATGCTGTCTCTGCAAGGGTAGAATTTACAATACCCACTGGTGGACCTTTGGAAGTCTCCAAGCAGGGATGCAAGCGAGTGTCGTTGCCTCCTCCATATCTAGAATATGCTGCCTTCATAATCAAGTGTTTAACATGTGAAGGCCATTTTTCTTACCTGCATTCTTACCATTTCAAATTGCTGAGTCACATGAGGCATGGGTTAGCTGTTAATGTTCTAAACTTTTTGTTAAAATTTCTAGAACAATGTGCCCATGGAACCCAACAAGGGAAGGATAACTCTATTTCCCACCATGGCCTTATAAAACTGTTGATTGTATGCTCTTTGAGAGATGTATCACCTCCTTCCTAGCAACAATTTGTTGCCCAAAAGAGCCTGCTACTTCCAGAACCCCCTAGGGCACTTACCCCATGGCCTCAAAAAAAGAAAGAGGAAATGACGTCTACTAGTAGAAGAACATGGCAAGGGTCATTTGCTCCTACAACACCTAGTCCTACAACTCTCACACTAGAGTCCTCTACCGAGGTGCAAACTAGGTCTGCCAGTAGGAGAGAAAAAGGAAAAACAAAGGCAAGAGAGTCATATGGGGCAGAACAAACCCTAGAATCTAACCCTCATTCTCAGAAAATGCAATGCTCTTCTCCTCCAGCATCTTCCCCTACAGTAATTTCTCCTACAACAACACCTATTGCCATCACCAGTTCACCATCATCCTCTGATAAGGCAGAACCCTCTAGGTAGTTTAGAAATAGGAAGGCTACGAGAGCACTGCCGATAGCCACAACATTGCCAAGAAGAGTTTCCACAAGGAAACAATGTAAAGCCTCCCCTGCTTCACTTCAACCTGAGGTTATTATAATTTTAGAAGAATCTGTAGACTCTAAATATGATGTTTCTAAGAATGTGTCTAAGAGTGCTACACAGAGTCCATTTGCTATTCTTGAAGAAGAACAAATTGAGACAAGGGAAGTTGAGCATAATGAAAGGGGGGTACCAAGTCTCAATGACTTGGCTACTGTGGCTATGCAGATTTTAGAGGAAGCAAAGTCTTCTTCACTGCAACAACATGAATTCATCTTGCAGCAAGAGGAGGAACAGGCTTAACAATTGGACGTGGCCAATAAAGCTTCATTTTACCCTGCAACTTGTCAAGCCATTGTTGTCTACAAAAAGACATTTTTGATTGAGTTTTTGGAATATTTCAAAAATACATGGAGATCGGTTACATTGCAAACCATGAGTTTCCGCCACCTAGCCAAGACTAAAATGCAACAAAGTCTTTGAGAGGGAGAAAAGAAGAAACTAAAAAAGGAAATTAAAGGGCAGAAATAGGAAATTCAGGAGTTAAAGGAGAAAATGGATGAAATGCTGAAGGTAACTAGTTAGACTATGGAATGTAGACCACCACCTAGAGTCTATGCTCTGTGCCTCAAGGAACAATTCTTGTGGTTCCAACTAATGAGAATTTTGAGAAATCTAGATCCTATTATTCACACTGCTAAAGAATTCTACGATGCATACCAGGCAGCTCCTAATTGGCTAAGGAATTCTTTGTGCGAATTTTATTTACATGGCTTTATAATTCTATTCGAAATAGAGTGGAATCCCCTTCTGTACATTGGCGACATCCATTTGAGATCACTTATGTCTTGGGTGGAAAATGAAGCAAATTATGGTAGGCAATGGGAAGCATATGAAGAAGCTGAAAGGAATGAGCCTGTTCCATTGCGTCCTGAGAGTTCAAACCCCCATACAATGTTGAAAACCTGGCTTACTATGGCATATGGCTTTAATAATGATACAGCTAGGATGAAAATATTTGATCTCAGAAAACAGGTATATGATGAGTTTCAGGAACATACATATTCCTTTTGGAAGCTATCATACTCGAGAATTGAGAAGAGGTGGGAGAGATTAAGTGTTGGGTTAAGAAGATCTAAGCCTCACAGTCCCCTGAATTTTACGGTAGCTCTGAAATGACTAAGCAGATAGATATAGTTGGGCCTTCAAAAGAGGTTTGAATTGTGGTTGCCATTAACATTTAGACCTCCTGTGCTAATGTGGCCCCTTTATCCTTACCAAGCTACAAATATTAATGAAGATACAGAAGCTCGTAGGTATGAAAGGTGGTAGAGTTTCAGAGGTTTTTATTACAAATTTGGAACTCCATTTTAGAGTCATGCTACAACCACTGAATTTAGAGAGACCACCAGGAAGTTTAATGCTGGAGGACCAGCATTGGGTTAAGTAGGGGGCAAATGATGAGCCCAAAATATGCTCACAATTTGGATATCTTGGTGTACTTTTACTACCATCACTTTTTTTGATCATGGTTGTTTAAATCTTTAAGAAACCTTTTATTGGGGGATATCCTATAGCAATACACTTTCATGTTCCTGCAGCCTATCATGTTGACTTGTCTATATTTATTACCCTGTTTGACTCCCCAAATGATTAGTATATTGCATGTAGTTTTTGAATGATGGAATAGATTTAAATATGTAATTAATGAATGGATATTGTGTATGTGCCATGGGCCTTTTCTTTTGCATATATTACCTTGTGTTTCGTAGGTTGTTGAAGAAAGTATGATCAAGTCAAGCGCAGCCGATCTCGGCCTTCCAGTAAAGTCCATTTCCTGCATGACTTCCATGAAGCTCTGGCGAAGACTATTTGACTGAAACTATTGGGAAGGATTTTAAATGTCAGTTAATCTAGAAAGAGTGGAGTGCTAGATTCTCTCTGGATCAGGTTGAATGGATAAACTCATTTATGAAGTTTGTTCCTCAATTTCAGGATACATTTCACATCCATGTCTTTATCTGTTAGGGTTAGTTAGTTAGTTGTTTTCCTAATTTAAATAAGTGTTCCTCTTGTGCGAGTGAGCAAGGATAGTGAGATAGAAGGATATCATGTAAAAGTTAGTATGATAATAAAAATAGAGTGTATATGACAAGAGATAGAGTTTTGTGTTAGTTTTCATATGAACAGAACAATGTATACCATTATGAGTTTATAAATAAAATTTGATGAAGTTCTAAGTTCAGTACTTGTGTAATTAGTTTATGCTTGCTAAGGGGGCCCAATTAGTAAGTATCTATAGTTAGTTAGTTAACCGTTCATTTTTCTGTTGATCATAAGTTATATTTTGTCATTGAAGTTTCTGTGCAAACTCAGTCTTATATTGTTCCTGCAGCATCGGGAATCCATCGTTGTGTCTGTTCCTACAGCATAAGGCCGGTTCATAGTTTGTTTCTCAGATGTAGCTATTATGAGTTCTACTTTGGTTAAATTATGGATGAGTAAAGAGAACTTTGCATTACCTTCCTGTAGTATAGGTATAATCTCTTTCCAAGTATTTATTTTTCATAGGTTGTGACTGAAACTAGTTCTTGGTGCACATATAGTGTTGCTCCATTTAAAGTATACATTCCTTGGTTTGACAAGTAAATGAATGACCATGAAGAGATATTAGTCGCCTACTAGAATGTCCAATTCTCAAGACAGGTTTTCCCATGATTTTCATATCCTTTTGTGGGCGCGACCAATGAGTTCGACAAAGAACATATCAAAATCATACGATGATCCTCATCATCAATCTTGTCACCAATAGAACCCATTTAAGCTATCAACATGTTAAAGGTATTTCAGTTATCCGTAATGTACCCTCCATCTTTCATATGCAAAGATTATAAATTATTCCACATGAATAACTTGTATAGTTATAATAGGGATTTATCCAGATAAACATCTCCAAGATTCTTCCAAACATATTTTGTAATCTTCTCTTCATGGACATTTAAGAGCACAAAATAAGCTAGGTAGAGTCTTATAAAACACTTATATTTCTAATCTATGATATCCCATTCTTCCTAGGTCATGTAAGTGAGTTTTGTACTAGATATTGCAACCCACAATTCTCTATCCATGATCATATCATCCATTTTTAATTTCCATAACTCAAATTTTCCAATATTAAAATCTCTATTTCAATTCTATTGGATTTTCTTTCCATCCTATTCCTACAACAAGGTTATAAAATACCCTTTTCCAAAACTTCCATTGAAGCATAGATTAGCTCAAAACCCCTTCAAACCCAATAGTGGAATCAAGGTTGGCCAACCTCTAATACCAATTGGAATGAATCCAAGTGCATAGAAAATGCTTCTTACACTTATCTAAGTATGGGAGAGTTGTATATGTAGACATGTGAAATTAACATCGTGCACCCAATTCACATTCATCCGCTCATTAAATAAATCAAGCTCATTAAATCTGTTCACCAAGTAAATCAAGACTATTAAATAAATCAACTTGTCTCACATCAACCTTTAATTAAATAAATAAAACTTTATTTAATTAAATCTCCAAATGCATATTCCATCCCTCTTTGATTTAAATAAGTCAAATGGGTGAAAACATCCTAATCATCATTAAGCTAATCTAGTCCTAATTAGCCTAACTTAACTACCCATCACATTCTCTAGATTTTGCCACTTGCACATATAAGTCAATTTTTTGATTTATTAAATCAACATTTTCCATCAACATGGCATCTTTGAGGAATATTCCCTCAAGTTTGAATTCAAAATCAAGTGGGCATGTACATCCAACAAAGCAATTAATAAGCTCTTACATGTCCCCCACTCAACATTTACTCTGAAATTCAAATTTGAAATTTCCCCCTCTTGGGAACATTTCCCAAATCTTGCACATCCCTCAAGCTATGACATGATGACAAGTGGCCTTTTTTCATTGGCTTGTTTTTGATCCCACATTGCTCTCTTATGAGCACTCTTAGCATTTAAGAATCTACAAATAGAGAGCTTTGTCCTTCATCAAATCCTCCACAACTTGATTCACAAACCCTATGCAAAGTCAATCTCTTCAAGAGAACTGATTTTGCCCATTCATCATCTTGATCATCAACACATCATTTTGATATCATGGAGATTAAGTAAGGACTGGGAAAGGGATTCTTTCCATAGAAGCACCAATCCACTATAAGATGCTAGTTTGATTATTAGACTGATGTTTTTCTATGTTTTGCTTGCTTCTTTTGCATTATTCTTGTGATTAGATGAATCTTATAGGGAATCTTTTGTTTGCTTTGGTTTACTAACAATGCTAAGGGCTTTTGTTTTGGAGCTAATGTAGATTTAAGGTTCTACATATTGGCGCTAGAAGGAGGGCAAGAAAGAGAAATATAAAAGTCTATTTTTGCTAAGGCATTAAAATATACATATTCATAAGAATCTAAAAGTTTGTTGTCTTTGATTAATGCATTAGAAAATGATATATATTTTCTTACTTATATCCACTTCAAGCTTTATGTTTCTATTCCTTAGTTCATCTTGTGTGCTATGTTTAGTGTAAGCTAGTCTTCAAACTATTGTTGTTTACCATTACCACTAGTCTCCATAAGTACATGCATTACTACTCTCATTTTGAGTTCTTTAATTTTGAATCATAATCCCTTGCTATGAAGACATTATTCTCATGAAAATTCTGATTGAGCTACTAGGATTTGAACCCTAGATTAGCAGGGAATTTTTTTTGGAAGAAAATATGAGTTGTCACAAAACAATCTTCAAGCAACAACATTGATACTAGATATGCTGGTAACTATGCGAATGGTGAAATATCTTTAAGTTACACATGATGCAATTAATACATCTCTGTGCTCTCCCATGGAGCTAAGAGTTCATGTCTACCAGTCTGTAGTATCAATTCTTTTTCGTTCTTTTTGCAAAGTACAAAGAAATTTTTGCTAGACCTTTTGATATTGCGATATTTTGGTCTTCCCAATCTTTTGATATTGTTCTCACATCTATTTTTCAAGACATATACAATACATATCATTCAAAGACTCAAGGTATCCGCATCAATGTAGGTGTCTCAGAATTCCCAATAATTAATGCTTCTGTATCCAACTACTTCCCTTTCTCACTACATATGAAGCATTAAACTATACACTCAGCGTATGATGCAAGACATCCCCATGATCGTCCCAGTTTCCTATACCCATTAATGTTGGAAGTTGTTTAAGTTTTTTTTTTTATGATGCGTTTTCCTAGTTTGGGATGTCGTGCAAATTAATATTTCCATTGCTTGGTTTATTTGATTATGAATCTTGCTTCTAGTGTCCCTTCTGTAGGAGGTTTATGAAATTTAAATTAATCTCTTAGAGAACCATGCATTTTAAAAGATAAAATAGATCATGGTGGACTAAGCAGTATAAATGTTCAAAATCAATCACAAGGCTAAAATATTGAGCAAGAATATTTGATAAGAAAGCTATAGTTGTATTTTTTTATGACTTCGGTTAAGAATGGAAGTTGCGCGTATCTAGATAGAATCTTTTAGATGAAAAGGCCAGAATACAGTGGTTTTTTTTTAATTATTATTTCTACTATTTTGTGTGCAAAGTTTGAAAGAATAAATGAATGATGGTTGTTTGGTGTGAAGAGATTGATTAATGGGGAAAGAGAAATACACGTTTTTCTTTTTACCATTTCTAAATTTTATCTCTTTTCCATAAATTTTATTGAGTTATAACTACGGCGTTGGCAAGTTTTAGTTTAACTTTTAAACTATGACAATTCAGATTTTCGTACCCATCTACAACTGTGTAGACTTGAAATAGGATGCTCCCATTGTTGCTCTTAAAGGCATGGTTGGCATAGTTTGTGTTCGATCTTCTATCACGGGTCAACGTGTATTATTTACAAAGGCACTTCCTTTAGTTAAATCTATTAGAAGACCAAGGTTCACCATTACAGCTCATAAATTTGGAAAAGTGAAGGCGTGCTTCCTCGAAACATTGCACAAAGAGTATGGAGAATGCTGGAAAAGAATGCAAGATGGGTTTTTTCCTTTGAGTGGATTTGGTTCGCCCAAGTTTACTTTAAATAAAGCTCTCACTATCTACATCAAGCAGTTTGCACAATGCATCGGCCTGGCATTTACAGATTTAATAGCGCTACACCTTGGTCAAGATGCAAGTGTCGTGCAGTCTAGCAAACCATCTGCAATTTATTTATGGCCATTTAAGTCGAGTGTTTATTTTTTCTAGAGCACCACATTAATGTTTTGTTTGATCATTTAATTTTAGTGGTTGGAGGATCACAGTCAGCTAGGTGCAATCTAGTGTCTTCTAACGTATTCTATTTCTTACAAGAAAAACTTTGCTAGCCAATCAGAATGATATGTTGCATCTATGAAAAGTTTTGAATCTAGAAAATGCTCTACAATGCATTAAGACACATTTCTAGATATTTCATGATTAAAAAGTTTAAATTGATGATGCTCATTTATTAGACTGTTTCAAATGATTAATTGCTTAAAATATTGTCCTCTTAAGCTGATCAACAAGTTGCTTTTACATTTCTTCACATAACTTGACTTGGCT
Source organism: Sequoia sempervirens (assembly GCA_007258455.2). NCBI lineage: Eukaryota > Viridiplantae > Streptophyta > Pinopsida > Cupressales > Cupressaceae > Sequoia > Sequoia sempervirens. Next base: position 381,064,247 of record VDFB02271358.1, read on the forward strand.
GCAACATCTGTGAGGGTCATGGAATTTTGTCTTTATAGTGCTCTTTCCATCACATATGAATTAATACATTTGCATGTATTAAACATTAAATATCATTGTTCTGAATCTTCTATAAAACCACCATAGAAAGATTGTATTTCTTGTGAAGGGATTTGTGAATTGGAAAATAGGATATATGTCTTGCCAGAAGGGCATACTGTTATTTATTGAATGCTGATAGAAACTTCTTTATGGTGGGTGCTCATCTTTATTTTTAGATAACAGCACCCATATGTCATTTTTATGACTATGATGATGTGTGGCTTTGCATATTTAACATCTCAAGCTTTGAAATCATTTTTGTTTCTTTTTATGAAAGCAAATATAAATTAAAATTGTGTTGACATTCATTTGACTCAATAATGAATTTTAATTCAATTTTATTTCTATTCCTCTCTTTAAAAGGATTCCTCAAATGATGGATGAATCTTGTATATTTTTTTATCAATTTGTGATACATACCTAATTTTCATTTGTGGTATTCATAGGAAAATGAGGTACAAGGAAGGAAAACGAAAGTGAGGATAATGAAATACAACAAAGGTAAAGTGAAAAAGGGAAGCGAAAGAGGCTAATGAAAGACCACAATGGAAAGCAAAGGTGAAATTGACATTGGAATCAAGTGTTGGAGTTGAGCGAAAATGAAAGAAAATTTGGAGTTGAAGAATTGAGCATCAAAATTCAAAACTCACAAAGCATTTTTTAATGCTTAAGGGCTTCCATTTCATGCCTTATTTTTTGGTTTCATGCTAACTCACCTTTGTTTTTTAAAATGAACATTTGAAAATACTTGGAGAGTTTTTCATATGCTTCAATTTTCTATTTTAGGCTAACTCATATTTCGTTTGGTGCTTTAAAATGAATTCATCATTGCTTTGAGGCTTAAAATGAACATGTGTTTTTTGTGTTTCGTAATATCTTATTCAAAGTAATCTCATCTAAAAAGGAATATGCACTTCTCTCGCGCTTCACGAAGATCTTGAGAACCAAAAGTCTTTTTGATGACATTAAGTTGCATAAAAGATTACCCCCACACTTCATTTTGGGCTTAAAATTGGACAAAATCTTGTGCAAGTGTAAGTAGAGCATCATTTCATATATTCTCTTTCTTTGTGTCATCAAAGATTGATCGAGTTACGGATTTTGTCTTTGCTTGCTTTTATTTATCCTAGAGGGCCTGCCTTGGGGAAAAAGTACTCACCCAAGGGAATGACTCAACCGGTAACACTCTAAAGCCAAGAGTATTACCAAGTGGGATATAAATGTGGGTATTGGAGTAAACACCAGTATCACGCGGTTGATTCCAACAAGATGGATCTGAAAGGGGACTCTTGCTGTATGGGTCAATCTCCACAAACAAAAAGTTTGAAATAGAACCCTTGTTTTGTAGTGACCAATTGATCCATTCAGCGAGTTTATCGAAGTGGTACATTAGAACTTAGATTGCAAGAAGTTACTTGCAATGTCCAATCTTGGTTAAAGTATAGAGGTTAAGACTTCATTGTTAACATACCTTATACTCTTTCCTTGGTTGCATGTAAAATCATCTCTTCTATGAAGGGAATGAGGCAAGCCCACCAAGAAAAATGTACCAATTGAGCTAGGACGTCATATTGCTTGTGGTTTGAAAATACAGTGCTTTAATAAAAAACATTGGGAAACCAACATTCAACGAATCATCAAATCTCAAACCCTTTAGGAGAAGCAAATATGCTTGAATGAATTCACGTGCTATTACTTTCCCTTGGGATTTTATCCTTAGAGGCTTCTAATCATTTGGATTTCATCTCAATTTTCTCCTACTAAGGTCAACACTAGGAAACCTTTGCCTTGATTTCCTCAATTTCTGCATAATGCATTTTGTGGGATGAAAGAGAATTAGGACATTGGACATTCAGTTGAAAACCTAATCAAGAAGTGTTTGTGACAAAAATAATCCATTAAGCAAAGATTGAATCAATTAGACCCCACACATGTGCTTGTCATCTTTTGGTCATATGGTTTTCATGTAGACATTGGTCTTTTGATTTTGAATTACTTGTAGAGAAAGGCATGTTCTTCACTATCTTGGTCTAGTTAACAAGTCCTTCCTAGGTTCACTTAGGATTAAATCAAACACTTCATCCAAATTCCAAACATTTATCAAAATCCATCCCACCAAACAACTTTAGAGCTTTGAAAACATCATTCTAGACTTGGGTAAATCACCAAACCAAAAATCACCTTGTTTAGTTAGGAGTATGGGAATACATCCTTTCTCATACCTCCAATTAAATCAGCAATCCTTTGAACAAGTTCATCCTAAGATAACATCTTACATCTTAGGGTTTACAAGCTCATTATCCAAATCAAACCAACCAAAATCAAACCCTAAGTCTTAGCATTGATCCAAAGTCCCTAAACGTTCAACACTCATATCATTTCCCCTTTTCATCCTTCATCTCATCATTAGCCCTAAGAACCTTAGAGGTCACTTTCGTAACAAGGTCAAAATACAAGGAGAACATGGAATACAAACTTGATCCATACATCATGAGTAATCCAAATCAATTAAACTTTCAAAGCCTTACAACACTGATTGATTATCAAGACTCACATCTATAAAAATCGTACATGGGATCATTACCTTCGAAAAATGTCAATAGTGCAAGAATTGTGAGTATGCCCAAATCAAAGATTGGAACACATTTCCCAATGGTAGATCTAAATCCAAACCTACAAGTCTATCAACCAAACAATCAATGCATGAGCCTTCAAATGAACAACATCATCCCACGAAATCCCTACATGCCAAATGAGAATGTACCAAGTACAAGTTTTCCAAACATGAATCTGACAAACTTTGGGATGGATACATTTGAAAATCATACAAATAGTCCAAACATGAACAATGGTCAATCTCAACCTATCATGCCAAATCTGAGTGTCATCCCAAATCAAAAAATTGTCCAAAATCAAACACAAATGCACACTCCAAATCTGCTTGAACAAAAACCAAATCAACTATATCAAGGGAGTCAAGATTGAAATCAAGATAAAATTGCTACATTTACCAAAATAGTTGAGTCATTGCACCAAGGGAAATCTCCACCACCATTACCTATATCATTTCTTGGTTTAAGGCCTGCCCCTTTACATAGCACCAATCACTCCATCCAAATCAATCCACTTAACACCAGTCAAGCCATCACATCAAAACCTTTGAATATACCATCAACATCGCACCAATAGATGGTATCTAATCAAATGACAACATCAATCCTGACAAATCAAAATATGGTCTCCCAAGGATATATCACCTTAGTCATCCTGACCATTCTTATCACCTCGATCACTCCAACCACCACTCTCACACCCATCATATCTCAACCCCTCACTACCATGATCACTCCAAGTGTATCTCAACCACTTATCACTACATCCAACATGATTCTGAATCTGCCACAACTACGACCAAAACCAAATGTAGCAAGATAATATGACATTGCACTAAAATCTCACCAAGCCTACCAAAAGGCCATCCAACAATATCTAGCCATGCAACAAGCAAGACAAGCTCAACAAGTTCAACAAGCCTCTCAAGCTTCCCAAGCCTCTCAAGCTACCCAACAAACAAAAGCACAAACATGAAAAAGGATAACTATTGGGGATAGCGATGAACATTCAACCAACGGTGTTAGCATTGACAATCTACTCACCACAATTTTTGAAAACAATGAGCAAGATCTATCCATCAAAGAGCACATTGAAGATGTTTCTAGCTCGTCTGAAGATCGAATCAACATATGTCAAGAGTCCCTTTTCAATCATGATCAAAATCCATCTACCAACAATGATCCAATTCAAGAAATGTCAACATCATTTGACCCTATGGTTGAAGACATTGGAAATACCTCCACCACAATTGTTGAAAACAATGATCAAGATCTCTCCATCGATAAGCACCTTGAATATGTTTCTACCCCATCCAATGATCAACTCACCATACATCAAGAGCCACTTTTTAGGATTATTTGATCCTATTGACATAATGCACGATCCTTCGACCAATGATCATGATGAAAATGTCTCTACATCACCTAGTGAGTTAGAGGACATATCTCAAGAATTTATTCCAAAGCAAGATCAAAATCTTCCACTGAGGTTTATCAATGGTCCTTTCCAATACATGTTGACCCCGTTTGACCTCATGGTTACAAATACTGAAGGAATCCTCAACTTGACACTTGATCCAAGTCCACTCAAAGATCAAGAGGATATTGAGCCATTCCCCATGCCTAATGATGACATCCAAGAACCCTTTGTAAGGAATCCATCCTTTGAAACTGATCCATGTCAAGAAATTGATCCAAAGCATGTTGAAAGCAACTCCGAAATCATTCAAGATCAAAAATTTGTATCTTCAAGATACTACAATAATCTAATGGACACTCTCCTATCTATCCAAGATGATCATATCCATGTAGCACATACTCCTCCATCTACCCATGAGATGCTTTCTGTGGATGGACACATAGATGATCTTCATTCAGAACATGATTCCTTTACTCCTGATATTATTACACAAAAAGAGTAGGTTATTGATTCCTACAACCAAAAAAAGTTTTCAACATCAGGATTAGATATATCCAAAATCCAGACTAAAGATATCATGTATAAAGATATCCAACATTATCCGCTCAAGGAAACAAGTCAGATAGAACAAGATATTCCAGAGTTAGCAGAGCAGCAAATGGAAATAATGTCATCTACAGTGATCATTGATCAGATAATGCATTCTAAACAAAAGCTCTTAGAAAAAGTAGAATCAAAGAACAAAGGTACTACTACCACCATACTGGGGGCAACTTCGTCTCAAGAAAATGTCAACATAGGGAGCATGAAGAATCGTTATGATGAAACTGAGGCCAATACTACAACCAGCCACGCCATGAATCTTCATCCACCCATCACCCCATCCACAAATTGGGACCAACTTCAAAAGAAAGAATTGAATCAAAGTATGAAGAACGTTATCAAAGAAAAAGAAGCCGAGAAGCATAATGGACAAGCCAAATACAAATGGATACCAAAAAATACAAAGAAAGATCATCCCTATCAAACTCCATCAGTCAAAGAAACTATGGGGAAAAATAAAAAAGGGAAAAGTATCTATCAAAGATGTCCACAAAAGCAAAAGTAGGCTTTTCAAGCGATGTACAAAGTGTATCAAGCAGTTGGTCCTAATTCCATGCACACTTTTGTATCCACCCATCATTGCTTATCTTCCCAAGTTTGGAGAGTCAAATGTTCCAAACTATCAACCAATCCATCTCCTATCCCTATACACACTCCATCCATGCCTCCATGCATGATATCCAATTCTCAAATTGACCATGGGTTGGAAATGACCCTTCATCATAAGGATTCTGAAGGCACTCTATTGGGATGTGTGCACAAAGAGAAAGTTAACTCCGGTATCGACGAAGCAGATCAAAAATCTCAAAAGTTGTATTCAAGTGCACGTATCTTGGTAAAGAATCTTCTTCAAGTAGGATATTGATGGCACATTATGATAGGGGCATCTACATCAGCAACACCTTGTGATTCAGCATGAGTTTAAAATCTTCCAGAAAAATAAAAAAATAAAAAATATGAAAATCCAAAAAAAATCAGAAAAAGGATTGAAAATAGTAAAGAGAAAAAAATCGTCCTCTAGTTAAAACCACTACGGTGGTGCTTTGGGAAAGACTATGACGAAAACCTGGCAAACAAGCATCATGTGTAGAAATGAGCATCTACGTGCGCCACTTCAGGTGAAAGCATCTTATCCCATCCACAATAAAGCCAACATTCCATCAGTCTTATCTATAATCAATCCATTTATCCATGAACCATTTATCCAATCCATTTTCATCCATTTGCATCCATATTCCAAGTTATTGTGATCTTGATGAAAGTTTGGGGCATACTTTACGCTTTCTTATGGTAAACATCTTGACATGGGTTGTTTTCATTGATCCTACCCAATGCAGCATTATCTGAGCCATGAAGCACTATCCAAATGAAGAATTCTTTATCCGAACACCTTATCTTATCACAAGATAATCCTTGGAATCCTTGGTGTACTTACCATATCCATCACCTATTTGAGCATTCACACATCGCATTCCATACATTGCTAGACACTGGGGGTAGATATGTACATCTTGCTTCAAGAATAAATATTGATCTATATCCTCCAACTTATGTGGTGATCTGAACATTAGAAAATGTGAAACCAAATTGGTCAAAGCATTTGTGATCCAAAATCCAAATCACTAGCCCATGGCACATTTTGACGAGCAGATGTTCCTTATCAAGCTTCATCTTTCATCGAACATAAATCCAAGTAATCACTATCAGTTGCATCTAAGTTGCACTTCAAATGTCACATCAAATCATCCAAACATCTTTTGTTCCAAACCAAGCTTCAATAATCCTAATCAATCAAATCCAATCAATCCATAATCTTGGGATATCCTTCCCTATTATTGTGTTGCTTAACACTATCCTTGCATTGTTGGGCATCCTCAACAATGTTATCATCATCAATACTGATCAATTCAATCCTTGCATTGTTGTGTATCATTAACAATTTTATCATCATCATCATCATCATCAATCCAATGATTCGATCAGTCAACCTTAGCTTGGTCTTCAACAAAATTCCAAACAGATCACTGATATGATATCCATATCCAAAATATTCAAAACATCAAAAAATCAAAAAAACATCCAAAACATCAAAAAATCCAAAAATAGTCAAAAAACATCAAAAACATGGAATTCGAACTACGTCATCTCTGAGCTTAAACGTAGGCAAGGCTAATCTTTAATCAGCCCTTGAGACATCAAAATCCAAAAACATTCAAAAAACATCAAAATCCAAAAACATTCATAAAATATCAGAAAAGCCCAAAACATTCGAAAAAAATATCAAAAAATAAAACATTTATAAAATCAAAAAATCAAAACATTTGTAAAATCTTGAAAATACCAAAAACAGCCTCAAAACATTCCAAAAAAATGTCAAAAACATCCAAATATTTGAAAAAGTCCATCCATCTCATCTCGCTTGCACCTGAAATAATCAATCATCCATAATAAACTAATCGTCACGTTCATCCTTTGGAAAAACAAATAGAAACAATCACATCAATCAGCAAAAGCAAGCTTCAAATCATAAAATCAAAAGAAAACAACAAGCCTTTTAAAACAAAATCAAACTCTTGATCATTTTCAGACACGTCAATCAACCTTATATCAATAGCCTATCAATCAACTTATCAAACCATGATCATCCTATACAATGCATGTCCTAGGATATATCATTTCGACAATGGGAATAATTTTGGATATCACTTTGGATTCTTATCCAATCAAAATAAATCCCTTTGCCTGAAGGTATGAAGAACATTGGCTTGTTTGTGTACTTGGATTTTTTCTTTTGATTATCTTATTGTGCTCATTCCAAGGACCTCTCGATGATATCCGAACGAAGGATTTACAGAGATAGGAATGGGGCAATGATCATTATCTTTTGTCTACTGTGCTTGTTGGATGTTCTTTTAAAATAACTTGGTGAGTACTTGCTTTGTTAGGTACATCCTAGCAAGGTTTCCGTATGTCAAGTGTGAACAAGAATACTCCTATTTTCTTGACGAGTCAAAGTCCATCGTACTAGGTACAATGCCATCCTAGTTCTTTATACCTTGATGCATCGTATCTATGTGTATTATTAAACATAATGTAAGTATCCATTTTAAAATCCCAATCCTTGATAAGCAAATCATCCAATTTTCATAATCCATTTATCATCATCATTATCATCTATAATAAAGTCTCATTAGATCATGGACTTGTTGGATCCTCTTGTCATCACCAATGCATCCATCCTGCATCCACAAAGCTGTCAGCATACCACATATCATACATAATAGGAAACATCGATCATTTCACATGCATTGCATTTGCATCATCATCATCATAATATAGATATGTTATTCTAAGCATCTACATAAATCATCCATTGCATAATCATTGCATATCACATGATCCATTTCATCCATCTCATACATCATATCATTATTTAAGTTGTTTAGGATAATATAGATTTGTTATTCTAAGCATCTTAAAAACATCTCATTTGCATCATCATCCATAACCATCCATTTTGAACCTATTTATCATGATATCGACCCTCAAATAAAATCTTTTCGCTCGATCTCTCGGGGGGGAAATGTACCAATATACTTCTTTCCACTGGGGCATCCAAAAAATAAGAAAATTTTTGAATTTTGATCACAGCAAGTTTATTCTTTGAACCAATGCAACAAGTACATTGCTTCAAAGAGGGGGAAAATGTAAACATGTGAAATTAACATCATGCACCCAATTCATGTTCATCCACTCATTAAATAAATCAAACACAACAAATCCATTCATTAGGTAAACTCATTGATTTCCATCTCCTAAGGTCATTAATTTAAAATTAAATAAACTTTATCATCAAACTTTTGATCAAATAAATCAAACATTCATTTAATTAAATCCAAATACATATTCCATCCTTTTCTGATTTAAATAAATCAAATATTTAAGTCATAAAAGTCAAAATCATCCTAATCATCATTAAGCTAATTTAACCATGATTAAATGCTAATCCTAATCACTTGGATTCTCTATATTTTTCCACTTGCACAAATAAATCAATTTATTGATTTATTAAATCCAACATTTTCCATCAACATGGCATCTTTGAGGAATATTCCCTCAAGTTTGAATTCAAAATCAAGCAGACATGTACATCCAACAACGCAATTAATAAGCTCTTACATGTCCCCCACTCAATATTAACTCTCAAATTGAAATTTGAAATTTCCCCCACTTGGGCACATTTCCCAAGTCTTGCACACCCCTCAAACTATTGCATGATGACAAGCAGCCTCTTTTCATTGGCTTGTTTTTTATCCCACATTGCTCTCTTATGAGCAATCTGAGCATTTGAGAATCTACAAATAGAGAGCTTCATCCTTCATCAAATCCTCCACAACTTGATTCACAAACACTATGCAAAGTCACTCTCTTAAGGAGAACTGATTTTGCCTATTCATCATCTTGATCATCAACATATCAATTTCATATCATGGAGCTTAAGCAAGGATTGGGAAAGGGTTTCTTTCCATAGAAGCACCAATCCACTATAAGCTGCTAGTTTGATTATTAGAGTGATGTTTCTCTATGTTTTGCTTGCTTCTTTTGCATTATTCTTGTGATTAGATGAATCTTATAGGGAATCTTTTGTTTGCTTTGGTTTACTAACAATGCTAAGGGCTTTTGTTTTTGAGCTAATGCAGATTTAAGTGTGATGCCTATTTGGGTTAGACTACCAAATCTCCATCTCCAATTTAGGGAAGTTTCTAATTTTGATTCTATTTGAATATGCTTGGTCGCTTTTTACAAGAGGATGCAATTTCATAAAACATTGGCCATTCCAAATATTCCCTCACTCTTGTGTAAATTGATACCTTCAAGTATTTTCCTAGGGATATTGTCTCCCTTGTTGGGGAAAAATGATGGACTTAGAAACGTGTCTATGAGGTTCTTCCCTTTCACTACAAGAAACGCTTCACTATAGGAAATCTTGCTTTGAAATTCCCTCATTCTCACCAAAAGAAGGTTGAGGTCACTTGGTGGAGGAATACCTTTCATTACCATTTAACTATTGGAAATTTTAATTGTGACAATGTTGAGACCTTGGTGGCTCCAACCCTTAGGGTTACCTAGACTTCAAATATTTGTCTAGGTGGGTCATCTTGTCAACACCTCGTAATGACCACTTCACCTTTGGTCCTCCAACCATTGGGTGTTGAGTCTTTTATTCCTACTCTTCTACAAGTCTTAATGCATCATTCAAATTTTAATTTTTTTTTCCTATGAGGGATCCATTTGGGTCTTTAATTAAGAATAGTCCTCCTTTCTACCCCCATTCCATGTTTTTGGAGGATGATTTCTTGTAGAAGAAAGTTTAATGAAGTGATGTATTCATAAGCATACATGTGTTTCCCATACCTAGATGAGAGGAACTCAAAATGATAGGAAGGGGATTGAGGATGTGTAGGTGGTCTTCTAGATCTATTTCATTTGGAAGCCTTGCTATAAACTCATTGTATAGGGTTCATGGTACCTTAAAAACCCATCATTTTGTTGGCAACTTGGTTACATTATTGTATTGCTCCTAGGTCCTTCCAAAATATACATGTATGTTATTTTGATGTATATCAGTTGTGGTTTCATTGTTTTTGATTAGTGATCAATAGGTTTTATGGGGACTAGAAACCCCAAACACACAAGGAAAGCTACAAAAGATAGGAACATAGATAATCAATAACCCAACGTCAGCAGTCTACCACAAGATATTCAAGACATAATAGACTTCAAGAAAATAGCTTTGAAGGGACTGGAAACCCTTTAGATATAGGAAATCATATGGGACTTAACCCCAAAGCAACTATAATCTGCTTGAATTTTCCAGGCACGAAACAACCATGATTAGCCAACAAGCATGAATCTGAGACAAGTTTTGAAGGGACTTTGAACCCTTTACAATTAGGTTTTGTAGGGAGCTTAAACCCAATAGCACAACAAACTAAAAAGAAACATCTAACTTACAACTCCATCTGAACTAAACAACCATCCCACACTCCACCTCCATAGGAAAGGCCCCCCCTCTAATGGAGAGGAAGATGCAAGAACTCAAACCACCAAAGCAACCCCAACCTTGGTCATACTAGGAACTCATACCAATTGTGATTTCATTGTTGTTTCACCTATTATTTTAGATTTCAAAGTTCCCATGAAATGTTTTACACAATTAATCAAAAGCATCTTCATCTAGACTAAATGTGGAAATTATTCCATAGAATCAACTCCTAGAAATGTGATGGTTTGTAATATCCCTTATCCTCCTAAATTTTTTGAAGTATTGGGAATATATTTAATAGATTATATGTTAGAGTTAAGATAATTTACAAGATGTAATTTTACTAAAGTGATCTTAACAACTAATAGAATAACCAATGTAGCTACAATATATGTAATAATTGGACAATGATTATATGCAAATGATTAATATAGTAAATTAAATACTCATATGTATAATTTAATTAGATTGTAATCAAAAGATAATATAGATAATATTTGAAATATATTATAGAATCAATAGTTTCTAATGCTTATTTGAAAAACAACACTTGGAAAAGCCACTCTCACTCTAGGAATATATTGGTGGTATTGGATCTTGGTATAGACCAATCTAGGATGAACAAAGCATACTACAATTTTGTACACAAGTGCAAATACCCAAGCCCTAGTGAGGATAGTCCTGAGTGTACTCTATACCATGGGTTGGACATACTTTGTGTGCCCCCTTGTCCAATTCCCATATCTCACCAACCACTTTTTTCTTCCTTAAATGTTTTTCTTTCTTGAATTTCTCCTTGCCTTTCCAAGTTTCACATGAACAATTTATATACCCTTTTAAGGGGTGGTTTCCAAACCATCACACCCTTTCACAAAGGATGCCTTTAATTATTATTTAATAAATATAATTAGTTATCCCTTCTTAAAAGAGTCTTTATGCATCTTCCTTATTAATCTCTATTGTAACCAAAGGATCATAATGTATCCTTTATTTTCTATCTCCCTTTTAATTCTAAAGAATTATTTCAAATATTTCTCTTCTCTTGGGAAAAAATGCACATAACATTTCACCCCTTCTAATTGTTTTTTTGTCCATAGTAGCATGAGATTCATCTACATCACAACTCAAAAAACACATAATCAATAATTGAAGAAACTGATATAACTAATATTGAATATATCTATTCTTCCTAGAATGTTTATATATATATATATATATATATATATATATATATATATATATATATATACTTCATCAACATCATTTTATTATTTTAATAATTTTTACAATAAAAAGAACTATACAAACATACATATCAGGAATTCACAATTGAAGAAACTAATCATATTCGATATGTTTAACCACATATATTTCAACTTTATCAATTTTCTCTTATGTAACCCATTTTCATTATTATAGGCGTTTTAATTGTTACATCCCATTTCATAGTTACCAAGTTACTTTCACCTTCATGAGTAAATATGATAATAAATGCAAATTGTGACTTTGATATGTTTACTAGGTGAAAGAAATACTAAAATATGCATTATGATGATATTTTAAAGGAATGAATATGTTTTATTTTAATGTAATGCAATGAAAGAATATATATTGTAATGTGAATACTTTAATGCTCTGTTGATGCAAATGAATTAAATGTGAATAGCTAACTACCTATGCAATGCACATTAAGTTAGATACAAGAACATATTCAAGTCCTTAGGTATGTGAGGGGAAGCATCATTCAAGAGAGTAGCTTGGCCTGCCAACCCTTAATAATGCATAACTGAGCTTTCACACACTCACATCTAGTTTGGACAGGTCGAGTCAATATCTTTGGAAATGGTATGTTACCTTCATTCTTGTTTAGAGGAGTTTATGACCTTGTGTGTGAATGTTCTTGATTTGGGTTAGGTGATTGAGTCTCTTTGTTAAATGTGAGTTTTTATTTATGAGTTTATATTTAATCGATGATGAATATACACTTTGTGTATATATGTCAACCTATGTGTTTAAATATCAAGGGAGGATATATATAGTATATATATGCATGTATACATATGTATATATATGTACATATATATATATGCACGTATATATATATATATGTACATATATATGTGTGTGTGTGTATGTATATATATGTATGTATATATATCTATATCTATATATATATGTATATATATATGTGGATAGAGATTTTGGGTATCTAAGGGTTCTCTTACACTTCTAGGGGTTTTCACCTAAGAGGAGAGAGAAATGGACCCAAAATGATAATCTCTACACTCAATATTAATGTAAAATGGATGCAATATGCCTAAATATGATGTTTAAATGCAATAAAATAAAATAAAATGATTATTTAATGCTAAACCTAATAAATGTAAAGTGTTTTAAAACATAGGGATGTATGCAAAAACACATAAGAATGCAATTAAATGATAAGAGAATTAAATAGAACTAGAGAGGTGCACTTGTAATATGAAGTTTGATGTAGAGAGGCTCTGGAATCCTAAAAAAATGTTTAGAATTGTTGACTGGGACACTTGTGCCAAGCTGGGCAACTTAGTCTAATTTCAGAGAAAATATGTCGAAAGATGAATCTGCCAAATGGGTATCCAAAAATGCAAAAATAACTTTTCATGCCTGGTAGTGGGACTAATTTGACATAGATGGTAACTTAGTCCACTTGGGAATTTCTAGAAATTCAGGATAGGATTCTGTAGCTTTCAGTCTATACTTCCTTTTCTGATAGGTGTCCAATTCAAATTTTGTAGAAAATAGGTTGAAAGTGATCTCCAAGCTTCAATTAGGGCTTTGTTGACTTGAATCACTTTGATGGATTCAAAACACCTTTTTGACATTTTCCTCTTTGAAAAATTTTCATACAAGATGTACAAACACACATGCAAAAAGGAGAAAAAGGGTTAAGGATTAGAGTATAGGGGTTTGCCTTGGTCAAACCCCACTTTGGTAAACAAACCCTCTAAAATGAAATGAAATAAGAAGATAACGATAAATAAACAACATGCAATGTCATAAACTTACCAAACCCTTGATGTATAAATCTAAAGATATGTAATCTGGTGCTCCAATGGATGACTTGATAATGCTTAGAGTGCTTAGAGTGCTTAGAGTGATTAAGAGATTGATTACTTGAGTGTTGGATGAATTAGATTTAAAATGAGAGGAAAAACCCTTTATTTATACTTGATTTTCTAATAATTCTCGAAAATAACACATCATAGGCTGCCCTCAAGGGTAAGACAATAATTTTTTTCCAAAAAATTGATTTTTCTTTTTCTGCCCAGTGGGACTAAGTCACTCCAGGTGGTGACTTGGTCCCACCAAGGAAATTTTACTTGGTATCAGAAATTAAAGTTCATTAAATAAGGTCTAACGGGAATATCCTCAAAAATGCACTTAAGTAAGGTTGGAAAGTTCATTAAGGGGTCATTTAAATGTAAGAAAGGGTTGAATTATTGATGATAGGTAGATAGAGAGTTTGTGACAACTATTTACAACACTTTCAAATAAGACTTGGTAAGTGATAAAAAGAGGTTATTTAAGTGAATTATAATGAAAGGGTCCTAGAAAAGTGTGAAAGTGGGTTACAACACTTCACAACACTTTTACAAGACATCCTAGAATTTTTAATGATTCACAAGGGTCCAAGACTAATGTGAATGTGTTGACCATATTACGACATTAAATCTAGGCAAAATCAAGCTAAAGTCCATAAGAGAGACTCAAGTGAGTGTAAAAATGTCCAACTATACATTTTTTGGTGACATATTAAGCCCCAACTTTAGTGAGAGGATGAACTTGCTTCAAACTCACAATAAAGTAGCCAACATGCACATCGAGAAAGGATCCAAATGGACTCATGCTGGAAAGATGAGAGAACAATAATCAAGAGGGATGATCAATCCCCCAGGATTATGATCTTGTGCAAAACCAAACATAAGAACAAAGGAACACACAGAAATGAAGAAAAAGAATGAAAGAAAGCTTTTATCTCCTATCCATCCCATTGTGGATAAGATTTAGGCTATAAGAAATGTGTACTCACTCTAGGTGACAGAACTCATGGCTATTTGTCAGGTAAGAAGTTCTAAAAGGTGAGGAACACACACTCTCTATTGGTATGCACTCACACACATGCAGGTGGCTATGGGGAAAATTCATGCCTCTGAATGGGCTTCCCTCTCAACCATACCAAGGTTATACCTCCTGATAACTTTAATAAGGTGCCACAAAGGAAAATGGCATTTCATGCTTCATGATACAAGCAAAGATTTGAATGCTTATAACTCATGAACAAACGTGATGGCACTACAGGCATGCAAGTTGTGTTATGCAAAATGAAACATAAAAAAATATTGTTCAAAGGAGTCTTGCTTAGTTCAAGTGAGGTCTATAACCGAGGGAACATTGTGTCTAATTTCTCCAAGAGAGGACTAATCAAAGAATAGAAAATTCACAACTTAGGGGATGTAGTGTGTTGCATCAGGCCACCAAGAGGAATATAATATGCTAAGATAGATCATGCTCATGAAGAACACTATACCCAATGTCATCCACAAAGCAACAAACACATCGTATGGAAGAAGAAGACTACATTAAGAACCAAGAAAAAGAAAAGTGCAAAATGAATAATGCCAATGTATGCCCCCACTTTAAATGGATTGCTACACACCATTCTATGAGCAATTACTTTAAAGTAGCAAAATAAAAATGCAAAAATAAACAAGACATGAGATCCAACTTGGAAAGCCCCTATGCCAAGTCATACGTTTCCGAGTAAGGTTGTGTCATTAAGATGAAAAAGGAACAAAAGAAAGAGGGGTTGCCCCCAAAATGAAAACACCAAACACATAAGGGGTCTATGGATTTTGGGTCAATATGTTCATTGCTGCAATGCTTTGTAAGGATCTTAGAATTGTCATCATTTACTGAATAAATAGAATTGGAAGAATGACACAAAGAGAGCGAAAATAAAATAAAAAGAAAATCTATTTGGGTCAAAATTGAAGAGGCATGGATGTCTCAATTCTTTGCATCATCCCCAAAAGAAAAACACATGCAAAGGGAAAAGGAAAAGGTGAAAGAAAAATGAAAAAGATTTTGGGTCAACATGAAAGAGACAGTTCTCTCTCAATGCCTTGTGTCATCCCAAAAATGAAAACACAAGTCAAAAAGAAAAAGACAAGAAAAATATAAAAGGGGCCTTTTGGGTCAACATGGAAGAGATATAGGGTGTCTCAATGCTTTGCATCATCACGAAAATGAAAAAACAAAAAAAATGTGAAAAAGAAGATGGAAAGACCTTTTGGGTCAACATGGAAGAGACATAGGGCATCTCAATGCTTTGCATCATCCCCAAAAGGAAAAACACAAAACAAAGAGAAAAAGGAAAAGAGAAAGGTGAAAGTGATGTAAAAAATATAGAAGAATGTCAAAAAGAGAGAGAGAACATCAAACGTCACGTCATGGGGGAACAAAAAACACAAAAGAAAAGAAATATAAAATGTAAAAGACTAGTAAGGTAGATGCAAGTCAATCGTCAAGCAAGCCATCTGTCTCCTAGCCATGTTCATGATGTGCTAAGGGTGAAAAACTAGCCAAAGGGACAAGTGCAAGTGCCAAACTAGGGGAAGTACCAGGTTCTACACTTTATGCAGGATATTTTTCATTCAAGCTCATAGAAGAGGAAAACAATGTATCCAGGTCATTATGCACCTCTTCATCTATTTTAGTGATCTCATCATTTTCATCCAGATTAATCACCATAGTAGGATGAATGGTAATGTCCAATGATGGGTTTATTATGATTTTTGGTTGTCATATTGGATCATTGTGTTTTGATTGGGAGGGTCATCATGCATTGCTTCTATCAAATGTGGATGTTGATTTTCATTGTTTTCTTCATTTTTTAATTTGTGAGCAAGGGCATGACGCCGATTCCTATGTTCCCTAGCTAGCCTATTTCTTTTGGTTTTATTTTCAAGTTGTGCTTGTGAAGGAGCGGGTTGATCAACCATGGGTTTCTTGTCTTCCCTGAGGGGAGGAAAAAACAAACCATGGAAGGTTGCTCATCCACTTTCTCCTTGGCTTTATAAACTTGTTTTATTTGAAGAGGCAAGACAAGGTTTTATCGTTCTCTTGTTCATTTAGATGATGAATAGGGAAAACTTTAAGAAACCCCCCCTTGGCTAAGGTATAAAATATTGGCTAATCATGTATACTTCCTGATAAAAATATTAATTTTAGTGGAATTTTTTTTCTTTTTTCGTGAAAGAAATAATGTTCATTGGCGAATCTACTCTAATCACTAGAAGCCTGTGGAAAATCCTGGTGAAATGTATTTTTTTTAAAACCAATAAAATTTTTCCATTGTTGATTAAAATTTATTTTCAAAGCAATAAAATATTTTGATTAGAGAATTAAACCTATTTTGAAACTAGAAAAAAAATAAAAATTGGCGATTAAAAAATCTTTTCAAACTAAAAAATAATATTCATTGGTGAATTAAACCTAGTTTCAAATGATTAAGAAAAAAATTTGGCGAATTAAACATAGTATGAAACTAATAAAAAAAAATGCAATGGCGAAGTATCAGTCCGAATCAATATAACCATGACCATTCAATAAATTGTCAATGGACAGTTGAAGTTGCATTCCAAAAGTAAATCTCTAAAGCAATAGACTTGTGAATTGAAAACTCTAGAATAACACTAGAACCATTAGATTTCTTTTTGGTGGTAATAGGATTTTGTATTGCATGAAAGTAATGATTACATCATTTGCCTCATTTTCTTCATCAACCATCCAAAAATCACCTACAACTATAACATTTTTTTAAAAAAGCATCTTAACATGCTTCATAAGAGAAAAAGTAACCCTACCCAACTAAAACAGTTCCACAACTATCTATATCTACCTTAAATATTTTAACAAGATTTTCAATAAGTCTTTTACCCTTCCTAGTACCTACTATTCACACTATATAACCATAACAAGGTTCAACCCCCAGCAAGCCAAAAATTTAATAGTAGTCTTGCGTTAATTCTAAAAAAACCCTACAAAAACTACAAATTCAACAAGTGCTACTTGCTCCATAACCAACTTTCCATGTTGCTTTTCCTTTCATCTTCCACTTCCTCACATTCAGTCCTTTTTCTTTCATACACTTTTCCTCTACTTTTTCCCGTGCTTCCTTGCACTCTGCCTCTACTTGTGCTTGTGCTATAATTTCTTCCACCTTCATTAGCTCTATAAAGAGCTTTAATTCTTTCTAGCCTATCCTTGCTTCTTCCTTGCATCAATTTTTAATCTCACCCTCCAGCCAATGCATGAAAGGGATGCATCCTTCTACCCCTTCCAGTTCCACATTTTCAAAGCCTTCCTCGATGTCCAAACCTTCACCTGGAACTACCCATTCAAGTATTGATTCTAATCCTTCCAATAAATCTCTATGCATAATCATCTCCATCACTTCTCTCACTGTTCTTTTTGATTCCCCCAAGTCCAAACCCCATGCTATAATCAAGGAGTATACATCCATGTTAGTTTTGTATCTATGCCTCAGATTTTTGAAGGATTTCCCCAAAATTATCCACACTTTGTACTAACCTCCCATCAATGAATACAAATACCCCCATTAATCTTTGGTTAGAAGCTTCACCATAAAACCGGTTTAATTACCTTCTCAAATTTAGAGTAATGTTGGCCTCCATTTGAAAACCATTGCAGCCACACTGCCACCACCACCACTCTTTCAAATTTTTTGTGTGCCTTCTTCTCCACACCAAACTCTATTATTAACTTCACTAATCGAGGGCCGAGAGGTAATAATTTTCCAAACTCCACACGTACCAATCTTAATTACCCATCGATCCTATAGTCATGTCAACTTGCTCCAACCTACCTATGATCTTCACTTCATAAATACACCGTCCTTCCCACCTTTCCTATATTAATTCATCAAAGTCAAGGTTTTGGTGATTTTCCTAAAATTAGTTGCAAGTATTTCTTGGTCATCTTTATAGTCAGTGGGTCCAAGGTTTCAAAAACTTCAAAACTTGAAACTTTGTTTCTAAGGTTCCAAGTTTCAGTGACCACACGAGATTATGGACCATGACCATTTGATGAATTTTTGATGGATGAATGTAGTTGCATTTCAGAAGTATATCTCTCAAGCACTAGATTTGGGAATTGAAACCTCTGAAATTACACTAGAACTATTAGATGTGGACACGTGGTGAGATCAAGGCTCATCATCATGGTAATGAACCTGATGCGTTGGATTTTGGTGATGAGTGATAGAAGAACTTAAGTGGTAGAAATATGCACATGCATGAAGTTTTCTTTAAAAGAGGGACCACCTAGGAAGAATGTAGGACCAAGGATTAAAATCTTAAGAATGTTTTACACAAAGGATGTAAAGGAAAATCAATAATAACTACGACCATTCAGTGAATTTTTGATGGATGACTATAGTTGCATTTCAGAAGTAAATATCTTAAGCAATAGACTTGCAAATTGAAACCTCCAAAATAACACTAGAACTATTAGATGTGGACACGTGGCGAGCTCAAGGCTCATTTTTCTCTTTTCAATGCCTCAATGTATTACATTTTATTTAATTAAAATTCTCAATCTTTTGAACATCTGAATTGATTGATTGGACATATCATAGCTTTAATGAATCATGATTTGTAATGATTTCATATCATTTGAGTGGCACTAGTAGTGGTGACTAGAGTCTTGCAATTTTGATAGTTTGCAAGATTGAGGTACAATTTTCATGTAGCTAGATGTCAATCAAATTAAACATTTTAATTGGACATGTAAGGCTTAAAATACACAAATTGACTAAGTTGGTTTTTTGGTTTGCATGAATCAGGCTGGTAAAGGCACTGGTGTCCCATAAATAGGGCTAGTGATATTATATAGTATCACAAGGGTTTTCATTTTTTTGGATTAATAAGGATTCAAGAAGAAGATGTGGTATTATTGGGGATACTCTAAATTCTCCTGCCTCCAGTTATATAGTTATAGAGTAAAAGACCAATTTTCTTCAAGTTTAGAATGGGTGGAATTGGAAAGAAGTTGATTTGGTTCACTTGACTTCTCATACATGTTTTGAACTAGGATGAAGAGCTTTGATGGACATAAGTGTTGTCCTGATGAATGGAGGTTGCAGGTAGAATATGGGAGAAACTTTACTACCCCTCATCTTCTGTATGACTCTAGTTCTCAAAGGGGATAAGCACATTTTGTATCTTCACAGTTCCCATTTCCCCAGCATGGTTGGCTAGGCGAGTTCCTTCCATTTATTTTTAGTGCCACATTTGTACTATGTTCTTACTAGCAAAAGCTTTGGAATCATGCATTTATTTTTAGTGTCACATTTGTATTATGTTGTCAGCAGAAAAACCTTGGAAGCTGGAATCAATTTGTAATCCATTTCCATGAACAACTTGGAATAAATTATGTCTATGTAAAGTGACTTATGTTATTTATACAAAAAAGAGCTTGCCTGCTCTATAGCTACTCATCTTTAAAAACATATGTAATAAACTGAAATTATAATTTAGTTGTAATAAAATAAATGGTTGTGTTGTGTTAATCTTTGTTATAAATTTACAATAAAGAGTTATTTTCTGAGTTCAATGTCTATGAATCTATTCAAATCATTTTTTTTTCCTTTAATAAATTAAGTATTATCTATTGAATGAAATAATTGCATACAGATTTAAAAGTAAAACATAAAACAATAAAAATGAAAAAAGAAAGTTGCCATCAAATTGACAAAAAAAAATTATAAACACTAAAAGTTGTCACTCTTGTTAGGGTTTACCGAAATGTTATTGATTTGTAATTTTTCATTGACCTTTTCCCCCAGTTCCCAGTATCATTATTCATTTTATTAAGTCCTTTGCAACATTAATTTACTGGCCCCTTGGCCTTCATGTCAATCATAGTTTATTAAAGTTTAAAACAACTTTAAAACACATGTTTATTATTTATATCATAATTCATAAATTACTCAACTATTTAATGACCATTTGATGTATGGTTTTAGTTGCATTCTAGAATGAAATGCACAAAGCACTAGTCTTGCAAACTTAAAACTATAGAATTATCCTTTAACTGTTAGATTTACAATCATCAACGATTTAGAATTTGTTGCGAATGCAAGACTAAATTTCTAGTCAAACAAGATTTTTAATGATTTCATATCATTTGAGTGACACTAGATATTATGGAAAATTGATAGCTTGTCAACTTGAGGTACATTTTGCATGTAGTGAGGTTGTTAGAGTCCAAACGCCAAACAAATTAAACATTTAAATAAATGTAAGGCTTGAATTACACAAATCGATTAGAATTTAAGTTGGTTTTTTGGTTTGTGTGAATCATGATTATGAATCATGATTATACCTAACCTCACACATGACACATGTGAGGTGTACACAGGGACAAAGCTAGTAATGGCACTATTGGTGGAACTATTGTCCCATAAATAAGGATAGTGAGCACAACTAAAAATTGAAATCATTCATTGAAGGATAAAGGATTTACTATTGAGTTCAATGTTCTAATTCTCATAAGGGTTTTCATTTTTATAGGGTTAATAAGGATTCAAGAAGAAGATGATGTGGAATTATTGGGGATACTCTAAATTCTCTTGCTTGTAGTCATGTAGTTATGGAGTAAAAGACCAATTTCCTTCAAGTTTAGAATGGGTGGAATTGGAAAGAAGTTTATTTAGCTCACCTAACTTCTCAGAGAAGTTTTGAGCCAATATGAGGAGCTCTGATGGAGATAAGTTCTCTCCTAGTGCATGGAAGCTACAAGTAGAAGATGGGAGAAATTTTACAAACCCTCATCTTCTACATGACTCTAATTTTCAAAGGGGAGAAGTACATTTTCTATCTTCACAACTCCCATTTCCTTGGTTTGATTGGCCCACCTTTCCCCATGCATTTATTTTTAGATACCATGGTTGATCTTGGATGTCCAATGCATTTATTTTCAAAGTGCATGGTTGACCTAGTAAGTCCCACTTATTTTCAAGCACACATGTATTACATTTATGTTTTCACCAACGATCCAGCAGAAGCTTGGCACTTGCACTTAAATTTGTATTTTTACTATGTAATAATGTTACATTGTAATTCAGTTGTAATAAAATAAATGGTTGTGCTATTAATGTGGCATTGTAATTCTTGTTATTAAGTCCTTTTCAATGTTAAGTGTTACTATGCTATTAATGGTTGTGCTATTAATGTGACATTGTAATTCATTTTATAAAGGCCTTGATGTCAATTCGAGCGCATTAATGGTTTAAAAACTTTAAAACACATGTTTATTATTTATACATGATAAATTACTCAATCATTTGATGAACATTTAATGTATAGTTGTAGTTGCATTTTGGAATGAAATGCATGGAGCACTAGGATTGTGAACTTAAACCTCTGGAATCACCCTATAACTATTAGATTTACAAAGATCAATGGTTTAGAATTTGTTGTCAATGAAAGATTAAATGGCTTGTTTTAATTTTAAATGTTTTCAGTGGCAACCATGTACTAGTTGTGTATTGTGTAGTCCAAAAGCAACATGTAGATATTTCAGCATCATTCACTTTAATGTTAAAAAAAATCCACTTTCAGTTTATACTGCTAAGTGATTTTATTTTTAAGTGTAAGGGTTAGCACCCAGGGAGATTTTAGTCTTTAGTTTTCTCATTGTAGTGCACCACCTTGTTCTAGGTTCCACAGTTCCACTTCCAATAAAGTCATTCCAATAGCCTAGTTTCCATGATTATCAACATTAATCTTTTCAAGAATCAAAATCAGGGTAATTGAAAGAATTCCTACAACTACGTTTCATTGTTTGATGTTTCTTAAAATCTTATTTTGTCAAGCTTTGAAGTTTGGGTTTAGGGTTAAGAGACTTAAGAATTAAGAAAAATTTAGGAGGATTAATAGGGAATTCATAGTTTCACATTGTATAAGCATGTCTACCAGTAGTACCACTAGAGCAATGTTGGATAAAAAATTACATTATGCAAAATTGTTTAAAACCCCAAGTTTTACTGATGAATACCATGACATTTATGATCCTAAAACCTATGGTAGGCATACCTTAGAACTTATATTTCATCTCATAATAAGAAATCAAATCAAATGCAAGTTAATAGTATCAATACACTGCGGGTAACTAGATTAGGGCGCATGATGTTACAAGAGGTTTTCCCTTGCCTACAATTTATCATGGTTTGCTCCCAAAATTATGATGATAACAAAAGATAAATTGTTAATAAAGATAGAAAATAAGAATTTTTATCCATTAATGTAGAAGAACTTGGAAAAGTGTTGTGGTTTACAACCGAAGAATTTGGAAATGTCCACATTGACCTAGAAGAGCTTGCTAGTGATTATGAAGTAGTGGATGAAATGGAGAAAGAATCTTTCTTAAATAGAATAGTTTAGGATAGAAACAAATTGAAAGGTGATTATAAGCCTCTTTATGATTTGGATATTTTTTGACCATGGGTTAAGGATACTATTTCCATGCTATCATTTTTCCTCAAACTGGATAGCAATTTGGAAGTGGGTGCATGCCTCCTTGAAATGGTGTATGATATCCATTATGTTGTTCCACATGCAAAATATAATTTTATTGAGCACATTGTAGAATCCATAGATGAACATTTTTTAATGATTAAAGGAGGTTCCACCAAGACATTTAGGTTCACAACCTACTTGTGCTATCTTTTTCTATTCAAATTAAGAGGAATGTTTCAAACCAACAAGCTTCAGATTTAGGCCTATAGTAATCCTGAGCAAAACAAAATGGCTCTAGTATATGAATGGATCACTTTTATAAGGTTGCATGATTCTCAAAGGAACTAAATTCATTTTGTAGATTACTTTTTGGCTCCATTGCATCAAGAAATTACAAATACTCCAATTCCTAGATTGCCTATGTCATGTAGAAATTATATTCAACTAGGAAAATAAATATAATTGGCTAATTAGTACTTAATAGAAGAATATACTATGCTAAGATTTTATGGATCAGGATTAAATACATACAAACTTCCAGTACATGTGATAGAAAGGGGTTTTGCTTTGAAATATGTAAGGAAAATGTAGAGTATTGATGGACTACACTTTACTAGTCAACAAAAGAATACCTTATTTCCTTCTTTACCTTTTCCATGTGGAGGGATCACATTCAAGAGAAAATAATTAAGTGTCGAACATAATCTTTTGAATTTTTTTGATTTTGATGCTATCTGTCACTAGTAGTATGATCCATGTGACACCATTAAATTAATGATTGTGCTCAATAAGAATGTTGTAAGTAGAATTCAACATCAAAGTAAACCCTTTCTTGAAAACTTGAGAAACAAGGATTATTGGGATGAGGTCAAAATTGCAATGGAGAAAAGTGTTATTGAGAATGGTATTTCTTTTGAACAATTGTTAGTAGAAATTATGGCATTGCATCGAAAGAAAATTAGGAGGTACAACAATTTTTATCAAAAAACTACTAAACCATCTAGTAGAGTAAAAATAACAAATTCCCTAGAGAAGGAAGTTACAAAAAAAATTGGTCATGATAAAAAAATATTTCCTTTTAGTCTATGAGGAAGGAGCTAGGTGATCCAAGAGCTCTTGTAGAGTATCGAGATAATGAAGAAGATAGCGAGTTTAGCAAATTGTGGAATATATGGAATTCATATGAACAAGAAGATAAAAATAGTGATCATGAATCTAATGATGATAGGGAAGAAGAAAGCCATGTCAATTTCAAACTTGGTTTAAGTGAGGCCACAAAAGTAGCATATAGTACTGGAGAAACCATAGTTGAAAAAATGGGTTAGGAAGGTGGTCCTTTGAGATCCCAAAGACAAGGTCCTTGGATGGTAATAGATGTAGAGCATAGAAAAGAAATTGATAAATTTGTCCTTGGGGTTGAAGGTGAAAAAGTAGACCTAGGAAATGCCCATGGTCAATTTATTAGAGCTTCAAGTTCAAATCTGCATGCTCATGGTTAGAAAAAATCACAACTAGGACATGCCCATGGTGGAGGGCTTAGTGCAACTAGTACTGCCTCTGGTGGAAATGGTATGGGTAGTAGTACTAGTAGTGGTCAATATGTGCTACAACAACAAATTACACACTATAGACATGCAAAATTAACGTTGTGCATTCAATCAGGTTCATTCATTAACTAAACTAGAATTCACATTAGATTCATTCATCAATTAATTAGGTTCACTTTCATCCATTCATTAGCTAATCTCATCTCCTAAAGTCATTTATTTAAAATCAAATAAACATTATCATCAACCTTTTAATAAATCAAATGGCCATTTAATCAAATCCCAAATCATATTACATCATTTTCTGATTTAAATAAATCAAATATCCAAGTCCTAAAAGTCAAACTCACCTAATCATCATTAAGCTAACCTAATCCTAGTTAGCCTAACCTAACCCACCCACTTGCATTCTCTAGATTTAGCCACTTGCACAAATAAATCAATTTATTGATTTATTAAAACCCTCATTTTCACTCAACATGGCCCTCAAGTTTGAAAAATATGACAAGTTGATTTATCCCTCCAACATTGCATTTATTGCTCATTTTCTTGTCCCCCTCTCAAAATTTATTGCAAAATTTGAATTTGAAGTTCCCTCTCATGGGAACACTTCCCAAATCTTGCACATTCATTGGCCTATCACCACTTGACAAGTGGCCTCTTCTCAATGGTGGATCTTTAGTCTCACATTCACCCATTTGGCCAATCTCTCATCAAGAAAATCTATAAAAGAAGGCCTTAATCCTCATCAATCCACCCACAAATTTTATGCAAGGTTACTCTCTTGGCTTGAGAACTAATCTTGTTCTTCATCTCCATTGCATCTCATCATTTTGGCTTCTTAGCAAGGATTGGGAAAGGGTCATTTGCACATTTCACACCAATCCACTATGGAATAGGTAACTTGTTAGTGTTTTCATAATGCTTTTAGTTTTCTCTTGTCATGTATTGCATTTGGAAGCATTCACAAGGAATTTCATAAGAGTGTTATTGAGAGATTTGTAGGTACTAACCCTTGTTTGAAGTTGAGTATGTGCAGATTTTAAAAGACACTGAAATCAACATACATCAAAAGTCACTTTTTGATCAAAGTCCACCAACAATACCCAATAATGATCCAATTTAAGAAAATTCAACATCATTTGACCCTATGGTTGAAGACACTGGAAATCCCTCCACCACAATTGTTGAAAATAATGATCAAGATCTATCCATCAATAAAGATATTTTCACTGCATCAAACAAGGCATTGACCTATGATCATGTTGAAAATGTCTCTATGTTGCCTTATGAGTTAGAGGACATATCTCAAGAATTTATCCCAAAGCATGATCAAAATCTTTCACCAAGGTCTAGCAATGGTCCTTTCCAAGACATGTTGACATCCTTTGACCTCATGGTAACATATACTGAAGGAACTCTGACCTTGAAACTTGAGGATACTGAACCACTCCCCATGTCTAATGATAACATCCAAGAACCCTTTGTAAGAAATCCATCCTTTGAAACTAACCCATGTCAAGAACTTGATCCAAAGCATGTCAAAAGCAACCTCAAAATCATTCAAGATCAAGAATTTGTATCTTCAGGATACTACAATAATCTAATGGACACTCTCCTATCTATGCAAGATCATCATGTAGAACATACTCCTCCATCTACCCATGAGATGCTTTCTGCAGATGGACACATAGATGATCTTCATCTAGAACAAGATTTTGTTACACAAAAAGATCAGATTCTTAACTCCTACAATCAAATGGAGTTGTCAACATCAGGATCAAATATGTCCCAAACTCAGATTGAGGACATCATGAATAAAGGTATCCAGCATTATTTTCTCAAGGAAACAAGTCAGATAGAACAAGATATTCTAGAGTTAGCAGAGCAGCAAATGGAAATAATGTCACCTACGATGGTCATTTATCAGAAAATTCATTCTAAACAAAAGCTCTCAGAACAAGTAGAATCAAAGCATGAAGGTACTACTACCACCATACTGGGGGAAGCTTCATCTCAAGCAAACGTCAACATAAGGAGCACACAGAGTCCTTATGATGAAACTAGTGTTAATACTACAACTAGCCATGTCATGAATCTTCATCCACCTATCATCCCATCCATGAATTGGGACCAACATCAAAAGAAAGAATTGAATCAAAGTACGAAGAATGTTATCAAAGAAAAAGAAGATGAGAAGCATAATGGACAAATCAAATACAAATGGATACCAAAACATACAAAGAAAGATCATCCCTATCAAACTCCATTAGTCAAAGAAACTATGGGGAAAAATAAAAAAAGGGAAAAGTATCCATCAAATATATCCACAAAAGAAAAAGTAGGCTTTTCAAGTGATGTACAAAGTGTATCAAGCAGTTGGTCCTAATTCCATGCACACTTTCATATCCACCCATCATTGCTCATCTTCCCAAGTTTGGAGAGTCAAAGGTTCCAAATTGTCAACCAATCCATCTCTTATCCCTAAACGCACTCCATCCATGCCTCCACGCATGATATCCAATTCTCAAATTGACCATGTATTGGCAATGACCCTTCATCATAAGGATTATCAAGGCACTCTATCACGATGTATGCATAGAGACATAGTTAACCCTGGTATCAATAAAGTAGATCAAGAATCCCAAAAGTTGCATTATGACAATGGCACATTATGACAGGGGCATCCATGTCAATACCACTAGGTGGTTTAGCATGAATCTTTCAGGAAAAATTCAAAAAAATAAAAAAATATGAAAATCCAAAAAAATTAGAAAAAGGATTGAAAATAGTAAAGAGAAAAAAGAAATCGTCCTCTAGTGAAAACCACTACAGTGGCGCTTTGGGTAGGTACCATGATGAAAACCTGGCAAACATGCGGCATGTGTGGAATCAAGCATCTACGTGCTTCAATTTAGTTGAAAGCATCTCATCCCATCCATAATAAATCTAGTATTTCATCCATCCATAATAAATCCATCCATCCATGAACCATTTATCTAGTCCATCTTTATCCATCTCCATCCATCATCCAAGTTATCTTGATCTTGATGAAATTTTGGGGCACGCTTTACGCTTGCTTATGGTGACCATCTTAACATGGGCCGTTTTCATCCTATGCAAAAATATCTGAGCTATGGAGCATTATCCAAATCAACATTCTTTATTTGAACACCTTATCTTATCGCAACATAGTCCTTGGCATCCTTTGCGTACTTACCATATCCGAGCATCCATCCACCTATCCAAGCATCCATCCATGGTATTCCATACATTGCTAGACACTGGGGGCAGATATTTGCATCTTGCTTCAAGAATAAATCTTGATCTATATCCTTCGCCTTATGTGGTGATCTAAACATTGGCAAACGTGAAATCAAACTGGTCAAAGCACTCATGAGCAAAAATCCAAATCATTAACCCATGGCATATTTTGACAAGAAGACATTCCTTATTAGTCTTCATCAAACATCAGACATCAAACATTGATCCAAACAATCACTATCAGTTGCATCTAACACACCTTTCAAACATCAAATCAAATCATTCAAACAAATTTTGTTCCAAACCAAGCTTCATCAATCATGATCAATCAAATCCAATCAAAAAATCATCATCTCGAGATATCCTTGTGTTGCTTAACACTATCCTTGCATTGTTGTGCATTCTCAACAATGTTATCATCATCAATCCTGATCAATCAAATCCTTGCATTGTTGTGCATCCTCAACAATGTTATCATCATCAATCCCATCAACATCTCAATCCTTGTGTTGCTTAACACTATCCTTGCATTGTTGTGCATCCTCAACAATGTCATCATCATCAATCCACCAATCAGATCAATCAACCTTAGCTTGGTCTTCAACAAAATCCCAAATAGATCACTAATATCATATCCATATCCAAATTGTCAAAATCTTGCAAAAATCCAAAATCATCCAAAAAATTGAAAAATCCAAAAACATCCAAAACATTGAAAAATCCAAAAACATCCAAAACATATCAAAATGCAAAAACACTCAAAAATTCCAAAAAAAATCAAAAAACCATTGGAATCTGAACTACGTCATCTCTGAGCTTGAATGTAGGAAAGGTTGATCTTTGATCATCCCCCGAGACATTTAGGTTAGTCCTTTAGGAGTTAGTCATAATAAACTGATAGTTCATCATGTATATCTTCATTTGTAAATCGATCGAGTCATCAGTCGAACTAGATGGTCTCTGCATGTATAACGTAGGCAAGGCTAATTTTTCGATCAGCCCCCGAGGCCCCTAGGATAGGTCTTTAAGTTAGTATCTTTGTCAAAATCTCAGAAAATTCCAAAAAAACATTTGAAAATCTCAAAAAAATACCAAAAAATAGCCTCAAAACATTGCAAAACATCAAAAACATCCAAATATTTGAAAAAATCCATCCACCTCATCTTGCTTGCACCCGCAATAAACACCATTCATAATAAAATGATCGTCATCCTAACCTTTGGTGAAACAGTTAGAAACAAGTCTAGTAGGTTAAAAGTAAAACTCAAAAGCGTCAAGTCTCAAGTCTCAGTCAGTACGTAAACAAGTTGGTGAAGTCTTTGTGTCGATAGTCCATCATCCAAACAGTCCCATATCAATCATCTGATAACATCATGTCCTAGGATGAATCCTTCCTAAAAGGGGCATTATTTATCAGAAAGAACACTTTGGATAAATGAAATGATGTTTCGCCATCCACTAGCATGTCCTAGGATGAATCCTTCCTAGAATGGGCATTATCTTTTAGCAATAAGTTTCGCTTCTTATCCTTAAAAACACATTCCCTTTTGGGTTAGCGGTATTGAAGAACATCAACTTGTTTGTGTGCTTTATCCTTATCTTTTGGCTTATCTTATTGCGCTCAGTCCAAGGACCTCTCGATGATATCTGAACGAAGGATAAAGAGAGATAGGAATGGGGCAATTATCATTATTCTTTTGTCTATTGTGCTTGTTGTACGTTCTTGTAAAATAACTTGGTGAATACTTGCTTTGTTAGATATGTATAGAGGATTTTTTGGATAGCTTGTTGACTATTGCATTGATTGGTTATACCTTTCTGTGTTTTGGTCTGAGATGTTTGAAACTTCTAAAGTGCATCCTAGCAAGGTTTCCATATGTCAGGTGTGAACAAGAATACTCCTATCTATTTTTCAAGTCAAAGTCCGTCACACTAAGTACAACTTCATACTGGTCCTTTATACCTTGATGCATTGTACTTAGGTGTGTTATCAAACATAAAGTAAGTGACCCTTTTAAAATCCCAATCCTTGATAAGCAAATCATCCATCTATTATCATCATCTCTCATAATGTTGGCTTTTTGGATCCTCTTGTCATCATCTAATTTCTTCATTTTTCACACTAACATCATAGCATGAATAGTCAATCATCATCACCAATTCATCCATCATGTATCCATCGTGCATTCATATCATCATCATAATATAGATCTGTTAGTCTAAGCATCTCATAAATCATCCATTGCATAATTACAACATATCACATCATCAATCTCATCCATCTCATATCATATCATCATTTAAGTTATTTAGGATGATATAGATTTGTTATTCTAAGCATCTTGAAATCACCTCATTTGCATCATCATCCATAACCATCCATTTTTAACCTCTTTATCACGAGATCAACCCTCAAATTGAATCTTTTCACTCGATCTCTCGAGGGGGCAATGTACCAGTGTACTTTTTGCTAGGGCATCTGAAAAATCAGAATTTTTTTTATTTTGATCACGGCAAGTTTATTCTTTGAACCAACGCAACAAGTACATTGCTTCAAAGAGGGGAAAAATGTAGACATGCAAAATTAACATCGTGCATTCAATCAGGTTCATTCATTAACTAAACTAGATTTCACATTAGATCCATTCATCAAATAATCATGTTCACTTTCATCCATTCATTAGCTAATCTCATCTCCTAAAGTCATTTATTTAAAATCAAATAAACATTATCATCAACCTTTTAATAAATCAAATGGCCATTTAATCAAATCCCAAATCATATTACATCATTTTTTGATTTAAATAAATCAAATATCCAAGTCCTAAAAGTCAAGCTCACCTAATCATCATTAAGCTAACCTAATCCTAATTAGCCTAACCTAACCCACCCACTTGCATTCTCTAGATTTAGCCACTTACACAAATAAATCAATTTATTGATTTATTAAAACCCTCATTTTCACTCAACATGGCCCTCAAGTTTGAAAAATATGACAAGTTGATTTGTCCCTCCAACATTGCATTTATTGCTCATTTTCTTGTCTCCCTCTCAAAATTTATTGCAAAATTTGAATTTGAAGTTCCCTCTCATGGGAACACTTCCTAAATATTGCACATCCATTGGCCTATCACCACTTGAAAAGTGGCCTCTTCTCATTGGTGGATCTTTAGTCCCACATTCACCCATTTGGCCAATCTCTCATCAAGAAATTCTAAAAAAGAAGGCCTTAATCCTCATCAATCCATCCACAACTTTTATGCAAGGTTACTCTCTTGGTTTGAGAACTAATCTTGTTCTTCATCTCCATTGCATCTCATCATTTTGGCTTCTTAGCAAGGATTGGGAAAGGGCCATTTGCACATTTGACACCAATCCACTATGGAATAGGTAACTTGTTAGTGTTTTCATAATGCTTTTAGTTTTCTCTTGTCATGTATTGCATTTGGAAGCATTCACAAGGTATTTCATAGGAGTGTTATTGAGAGATTTGTAGGTACTAACCCTTGTTTGAAGTTGAGTATGTGTAGATTTTAAAAGACACTCACACACACAAGAGGAAAACACAATATATGACAGAAACACTAGGTGATCAAGGCATACAAAAGAGGTAAAGGATTTTGATAGGTTCAAGTCACACTAGTAGTGGATCCACCACAAAGGAGTTATTTCTAGGCACTCAACCAATGCCAGTTAGTTTGTTTGTGACATCTTTAGCAACTATAAGTACTCCTATTCCTTTGCCATTCAATCATTCCATTGTTCTTGCATCCTTAGGTTTTGATTACATTGAAGAGTTTAAAAAGAAATTAGAATTGAATAAAAAGGAAAAGAAGCAACTAATGGAGAGTTCATTTTTTGTAACTTCAGAGCCTGTAACAACCATGGTATTACCCATATTTGACACAAGTAAAGAAATCATGGAGTACACAATTCTTGTTCCCATAGTTCAAAATAAACCAAAAAATAAGATGGCTTTATCTGAATTTCAAGTGAACAATATTCAATTGGATTTTTCTGGACTCAGAAATACTAACAAAATTAATGTATCAAAGAAGAATAATGAATTGGTGTACACATCATTGCTAAAGAAAGATAGAGAGAAAAAAAGGTTGCAGACTCAAATTGAAAAGTTAGAGGAAGACCAAGAAAATGAGAAATCACAAAAGAAAGCAACAGATAACAAGAGAAAAGAATTAGAAAAAAGAATAAAAAAAATGCCTTTGCATCAACAAGAAAAGAGGATAAGCAGAATGAGACTATAGTGAATGAACTGAAGCAAAGGCTAGATGAGAGAAACAAGAAATATGATGAGGAAAAATCCACTTCAGCAAAACAAAGAATAAGCATTGAAAATTGAAAGGCACAATGGGAACAAAAATTGGAGGAGAAAAAAAGAACTGAAAGATTTGAGGTAGAGATGATGGAAGCAAAAACTGAAATTGAGTCTTGTCAAAATAAGTTATCAGCATTTTCTAGAGAGTCAATGAGCCATATGAAACAAAAGATCTGGGATGAAATAATGTAGAGGATTGATCATTTGTGTGACATGTTTCAATTGATTGATCCTATTAGAAAACATCATAAAAAGCTCAACAAATATTTAGTGGACAATGAAAAATGTGCTAGCATTAGAGAAATCTACAAATGAAATTCAACAAAAAGTGTATAAAGCTAGTGACAATGTTTTGAAATCAAAAGGGATTACTAGTTGGCTTGCAATGTCAATGATGCTGTCATCTATTATTAAAAAGTGTTTGAGAGTGTGTGAAACAAAGGAATATTTGTATTTGGCTGCAAACAATATGATGAAGGTGGATAAAAAGGTAAGGAACTTCACAGAGCTTGGTTTTCCAGAGGCTTTTGGCACAAATGAGCGATTCATTGGAAAGAATGATTTTAGAAAGAAGATGGAGGGTACAACGAAGAATGATTTGGATTAGTTTCCTCAGAACCCATATGTGGTGAACTACTTGGATTCCATCAAAACATTGCTAACCTTGAATGTAAAATTGATCGAAGAATCCAAGACAAGTTCCAATTTGAATCATGAATTGTTAACAAATCTTCAAGTCAAACATCATTAGTTAGAAAAAATGAAAATTCCACCACCTGAAAAATGGAAGTTGCTAGAAAAGGTGTTGCAGTGATTTGATTTTTGATTTTTGAAAATATGAGTTTCCAAGTTCCAACTCAGCCCTATGAAGAGTTGTCTTTGTTCAACTTAGACTTCAGTAATGTGTTGATGTTAAATTATCTATATTATATATTTTATCATTTGAAGAAAAATTCTGGTAGTGGTTTCAACTACTAGATACACTTTAAATGATTGCTAATGTTCATTATTGTATATGATACTAATACTATTGTTAATATGTTATTGAGCATTGAGTTGAGTGATGAATCACTGAGAACATGTTCAAGTTTTAATTTTAACACAATTAAAATATGAACTATAAGCTAATTTTAATTCCAGAGATTCATAATCTTAGTGAAATTGCATTACAATTCACACATCAATACTCAATCTCCATGACTACTTATTAGATCCACTAAAAAATTATATGAATTCATGCTTTAATCAAGGTACTTTAACTGGTTCATTAAACTAGAGCTATAATTAAAATATACATCAATGCATAATGACAAAGAAGATTAATGAAAGATCATTGATTAGATTTCATTAATAATTCATCTAAAATGTTACAGCTGGTTGCTGGAGAGATTATAAACTCAATATAAGGGAGAAAATCAAGCTTAGTTGCTAGTCCTCTATGTTTCATAACCATGTCATAAAGTGCTAAATTTTCATAAGTACCCGGTTCCTCAACTTGGTTCACTTTGTTGAGTAACTTAAGCTCATGCATATGCAACCTTTGAGTTACAATGTGTGGATTTAGTTGGTGGGTCATAGGTTTCAAAAATTTTGAAACTTCAAACTTTGGTTCTAAGGTTCCAAGTTTCAATGACCACATGGCATTATGGACTTATCTTCCCTTTCAAAGGCACCATCATCTAACATCTCATTGAATGCTAGGTATGAACTAAACGTAAGTTGTCTTTTTAGGAATTTCCAAAAGCATGTAGGTTTAAAGGCTATCTTTTAAAGGAATGAAATTGAATGCTGCATTTAAAGTACATCCTATCAAAAATAATGACATAAGTGGGTGGAAAAGTTTTACTTAGACATTTAGCCTACATTCTTGTTCTTTGCTAAAGCTAATACTTCTCAAGTGCAAACATTCATTTTACTCAAAAATTTAGCTTGCATTCTCATTCTTTGCCAAGGCCAATAATTCTCAAGTGCAAACATTTGTTCTTCTTGAATTTTCACTCATGCAGACTGAATGTTGGGTCAGCATAAAAGATACAGTACTTAGACCTTTTAAGTTAGAGGAATTTTGGGCATGCCTAGAGAAGGACAACAACTCTGAGATGTATATAAAACTCTTAGAAAGTGGGATAGCTCATGTTGGAGGGTTTCTAAAAGTTATGTTTAGTGTGGACCTGATATGTGCATGTGTGAGAAGGTACATTCCATAGACATAGGAAATTAAAGCCACAAATGAGACTGTAATTGCAGGAATTTCTCCTGAAGTTGTTTCCCGCCTGCTAGGGATTCTAGAAAGGAACTTGTAGAAGATATGTCTATCATAGTCATAGGTGAATTTTTCAAAGCAAATAAAGACTAGTGTAGGAACTCCATGGCAAAAACCTGGTTGAAGTCTAAAAAGAAAGGTAAGTCGCAATTGTCGAATAAACTCAAAAGAATGCATTTTAAGGGAGAAATTGCAGATGCTATTACTTTATTGCACCGCATTGTTGGGAATGCACAAGTTAAATTATTTGAGGATTGGATGTGCCGGTTTATCTTGATAGTATGTGATGAGAATATTTTCATTGACTAGCTTAAGTTATTTGCTTCCATTTGAATGAGAAATTAATTAATTTCCATATCACTACTACTTTTTGTATGTTTTCTTTCCTGACATACAATGTAGGTCATCATAGATCCTTATGGCTTGGGTTGGAGCCGCAAGGATCCCTAGCTTCTGATATGCCTATGTATAAACACTTTCCTCAATTCAATAAACAATTTGGAATGGGTGATTTTTGTCTTGTTGATGATGCATTTTTAATTGAAGTCGTGAGGAAGCTAGATGGAAATCGAGAAATGTGCCTTTTCGCTAAATTGATTTCTCTTCTATCAAAATTTGGGAGTTTTTATATCCAATTTGATAAGTTTTCCAATATGAGAATATGGGGTTTTGAGAAATTTCCATTTAAATTACCTCGGTATCCTGAAGATTTACTGATATTTGTGGAAGTTTATCGACAAATGGACATGGTTAATATTAAGTATACAAACATGGGGAAATGAGGGTATGGCTTCCCATTGGAGACCTCTCCTTTTATGTGCAAAATAAACTAGATGGCTAGGGGAGCTGAAGGAATTCTCAAGGAATATAAGCTCTAGAATCTATCTATGAGAGCTAATTTTGACAGTAAGGGTTTTCTGAAGTAGAATCTCTATGGAGGGAGCTTATATCGACATCACCCATCTATCAAAGATTTCTAGGAAGATTGTGTTGATGAGAATGAAGTTTTGAGAAGAGATTATATGAGGCTAATGCTAAAATAGATACAGGATTTTGGTCTATCATTTCACATTCCTAAAAATGTAGCTCAAGATTCAACAATCATAGATCTTGCATATGAAAAATTACCTGATAAATCCCACCCTAGGGTTGATTGGAGCCAAAGTGAAATTTCAGATATGAGGGTGTGTGCTATCCTAGTGCTTAAAAGAACCTAGCACTAGTTGGATGTGAAATGGTGACAAGTTGCTAGTCCCATTCAAGAGCCTAAGTCATCATAGAAGAATAAACAGGGGTCTATGCAAGCATCCGGTGAAAGTGTATGATCAGGGAAACCCTCTATTAGGTCCTCTAGTGTAAATTCTTAGTTAGGAAGTGATGGTGTTAGGCAAGAAGAAACAATCAATTTGAAGAGAATCTATGAACAAGATAGTGTGCTTTCTCCTACCCCTATGAAGAAGACCAATCAAGAAAAACTTGTGGCTATAAATTTTGAGGCTATCTTTCAAAGGATCGCTAAAGATAATATCTTTCCTCCTCTGCCTAAATTTCCCTCTTCTCCAGTTGATAATCCACCTTTCACTCCTAGCGCTCCTAAGGAAACTATTAGTGGAAATGAAGATTTTGGTCTAGTAGTAGCCTCCCTAGGATGGCTGTAAAAAGTAGTGGAGAAGAAGAGAAAGCATATTCCTACAATGACAGTTAGAATGGAGTTGTAAAGTTACTTCAAAGCTCTTCAAAACCTAAGAAATCTAGGAGGATGTCAAGGATGGTGACTGATGCTACTTCTGAAAATCAAATGTTAGAAATTGCTGACCCTATCAAGGATTTAAATGAAGATGAAATAATGGAGGCGGACTACAAAGTCACACATGTTGATATGGGGCCTCCAACACTGGAAGGTGATGTGTACCATGCCAATTATTCTATCAATACCTTGATTAAAAGAGTGAAAGAATAAAGGGAAGAAAATATAAAATTGTAATCTCAAGTCCTTGCATTCAATAACTTTATTTCTTCCATGGAAACTCATACATTTTATGAAGCCTCAACTTCTCAGGTAGAGGGCATCGATGTGCTCACTATAGAAAAAATTAAAAAGAATTTGAGCTATTCCAGAGCTACTTGTGATGGGATCAATAAAACATCTCGAGAGGCTATCTTCTTTCTAAACAAATTTGTGCTCTTTGACACTCGAGTTGTTAACAAGAGGAAGGAGTTAGTAACAAAAATTCAGTAGATCAAAAAGATCAAATTATTCTCTATGTGATCTCTTAGGAAATGAAAGAATTGAACTCTATGGATCCGAAGATATTAATTGATGAAAAAATTATGAATAATCCTAAGGAGCTAGACCCTTCCTGGTCTAATTCATTGGAATGGAAATTGAATATGTATGATAATCCGGTGAAGGAAATTAATAACACACTTGATCAATATTATGAAATATTGGTGGAAATTAAAGAAGATTGTTATATTCTAGGAGTGGAAATTACTGATAAGTTTGATGAAAGGATTCTAGATATAAGAGAGATCTCTCTAAAATTTAGAGAGATATTAAATAAAGAAATAGATGATCTGACTATAGTGACATGGGGGTTCTTCTCAAAGCTTAGTGGAATGCAAATCCACCTGAAGACTTATCAATCTAGAGAAGAGAAAAGATCTCAGATGTTGGTTGAGTCTTAAAATGCTTTGGGAAAATGGAGAACCTGGTTACAGATTACAACACTAGGGAGTAAGAACATTATTGCAATTGTCACCAAGTACCGATAATATAGACAAAGAGTAAAGGAACAAGAGGAGTTACTAAAGGATAAGGAGGAAAAAATAATTGAAAGCAAAGGAGTCGGTGCTGGGAGTGGGACCACTGTTTAGTTTTTAGTTTTTATGTTATTTTCTTTAATTTGGATCTCTTGTTACTTCAAAGACTTTATTTTAATTTCTAAAATGGTTTTCTTCAAGAAACCATTATAAAGACAAAAAACCTCTACTATTTTTATTTCTTTTCTATTATTCCAATATAGAAGGACAATGGTGAAGTTCATGCATGCATAATATTTGAGTTATGGTGTGTACTATGTGGATTTATTGTGCTTTTTTTGTGTAGTTTTCCAATGGATTGTCTATTATTGGAATGATATATTTTTGGTTAGTTTCATTTCTGTGGAATGTTTATCTATGTATAAATATTTTATGATGGTGGATGCGTAAGGATTTCTCACTATAATTTAGGTGATTTGGTAGTTTAAGCTTTTATTTTTTAAGTTGTGTGGTTGTCTTTATAAGTTATTTATTCTAAACTATTAGCTTCTATTGAAGGAACAAATTAATATTCCTTTCAGTTATTTATCAAAGATTTTGTGAATGGAAATGCAATGGGAATTCATAAGTAGTGTGATAAGTGTTATTTAAAAATGATGTAGAATCACTTATCAAATTCAATACCATGGAATACAATATAAAATATAAAATATCACAATTTCATGGAAAACAATATAAAATATCATCAACTAAGGTTTGGAATATGATTCATGAAGTGCAATATAAAATAAAATATCATGAAGTGCAATGATTCACAAATTCAATTTTCATTGAATACAATATAAAATATCATCAACTACAATTTGGAACAATGGAAATTGATTCATGAATCATGAAGTGCAGTATAAATACCTAAAAACTGCTAATTCTCTCCCATTTCCCAAATAGAGTAAAGGTCCTCAAACTGACATTCGTCATCAGATAGTGTAAAAGATTCATCTTGATTCTGAGTCTACTCTTCATTTTCTTCGGCTTGTGTCTCAAATTTAACATTCATTGTGTCATTTTTGTCAATGTCATTTGTCCCAATCCCACTGCCACCACTAGTGCCACTAGTGCTAGCCTTTAGAATTGGAGTGTTGCACAACCCAGTCCCTCTTCTTTCACATGTGGACCTCTAGACTATGAGTGCCCTATCAAAAGGAAAATTTCTGACATTATACGCAGTTCCTTTCATGCTAATGCAATTTTTGAAATTCTTGTCTAGTTTGTTTCTTAACTTTGATTTCAAAAACTCCAATGGACTACAAAATCACTCATCCTCAACTGACACCAATATCATTATTTTACGTAAATCAACAAGTTTGAAATATTTTGATATTGAACCACACAATATTTCATTCTGACCTAAGTTTGTCCAAACCTTTTTTATTGATCCTGGTTCAAAGCCCTTTTCCTTTCCCATGGATCTATATTGGTCCTTCATAGCTATTGCTAAAATCCTACATTGTTTTCTAAGCTTAGCTTCATTTAAAATATCTTCTATTTTCTACTCCTTTTATGTTACAATTTTCAAAAATTGTTCAATCAAGATTTTTACTTGAGCATGAAAATATTTTGGGTTATCTCGGTTTGCCCAAAATTGAGGATACACAATACTCCTAGCTTCAAGTATTTCATGTTAAGGGAATATTTCATGAATCTCTGAGGAAAGATATTTTTCAATTTCCTTCAAATTATCACCAGCAGATTTAACAATGCCTTTAAAATCTTCCTCGTTAATAGCTACTTCTCTGCTAGAGTGCCTTGCAGTCTTACATTCGTACATTTGTATCTAATATCCATGTACACAGATACATAAGTGCCTACTTGCATTAAACTGTACATAATTATTAGGATCATTCAAATTAGTAAATTTTCTACCACATGAAATAATTTGCACCATCTTGTGTTAGATCTAGATAGAGATGATCGAGGGCCAAGCATGTATGTTTACATAGATTGAAATACTCATTGACATACATAGTTATGTCTTGGGCTTTCTTCACAAGTTTGGTCATCAAATCCAGCATGGGGAGAAGACTAGTTAAAGTCAACAGTGTTCTATATTGCTTCACCTATGTAAGAGCTTAGGATATTTTTCTATTGTGCTACGATTTTCGTACATCACTCCAATCAAGGATTGATATTCTGAAAGAACTTATTGCATTGGTCCATCTAGGGAGTTCCATCTAGTATTGACATCCTTAAGAAGCTTGTTTCTTGGTGTTATTCCCTTAGAAATTTTTTAAAGTTCTATGAAATGTTTATGACTTCAGTAGAAGTATGCATGGATCTTGTAGACTATATTTTTGAATTTTTATACTGTAGGAAACTTTCTTACAATTTTGCATGCCAAATTCATTATGTGG
Source organism: Sequoia sempervirens (assembly GCA_007258455.2). Taxonomy (NCBI): domain Eukaryota; kingdom Viridiplantae; phylum Streptophyta; class Pinopsida; order Cupressales; family Cupressaceae; genus Sequoia; species Sequoia sempervirens. The sequence goes on from VDFB02271358.1 coordinate 381,104,177, forward strand.
GCCATGCAATGAATGCCAAGCATGTATGGTGCACAATTATTTTGTAACTTCTTGCAAAACTTGTTCCTTTTACTTTGCATCACTGTAGCTCCATCAACTCCTACACACACCAACTTTTTCACAATTGTAAAATCATCCATACCTGTAATTTCATTCAAATATTTCTTGACTAGTACAAATATATTTTGTGATGTTGAATCATCCTTCATTTTATGAACAAAAATAAAATGAGTTTGGTGAACATGTTGTTCTAGAATACACAAATGCATATAGACCCAAGAAGTATTGTCTACCACATTAACTTCATCTAAAGATAATGCAATGAAATCTTACTCTTTTACTTTATCTTTTAAATCTTCCTTTTTCCACTGCAGCAAGATAGTTTGTCTATTCCCATCCAGCGTTTACTAACCAATGTGAGTATGGATAGTGAGGAACATTCAAATATGATAATAAACCAAAATATTTTGGGTAGTTTTTCATAGGACACCCTCTGGAAAAAATATGAAAAACAACACTCATCTGAATAGTTTTTGACAGATTTGCTACTTCCATTGCTTTTCCAAATTGAGCCTCAAGTGTACCTTTACATGTAGTAAGCTTCAATTTTTTTTGGTGATGCTCTTCATAATCCATGACATACCTAACATGAATAAATTATTCCTTTGATTTCCATCGTATGATTTATTGTTCCTTTCCGTCTATGATTTTTTTTTCATAAACTTTACCGATATGCTTAAATTCTATAGTGTCAATCTTTAGCTGCAATGTCTTGTCTCTTCCACATTTCCAAGTACAAGTCATACATTTGGACAATGTTATATTTTCAATATCATTTGCTTTCCCCACTAGTACAATGAATGGGTACTTTGACAACCAACCAAGTTTAAAATTCCTTGTCATTTCCAACTCACGCCCCCTTTTTGGTTTGCTTTCCCTTTTCTCGCTACCAACATCATCCTCATCCAAGTCAATTATCCTCATTTTGGCTAACCAGGGTATCCCTTGGAGCATCTTTTGTGGTATTTCCATCTAGATCCTCATTTGATACATTTTGATTTAACTCAATGCCAATCTCAACTTGAACTTTCAGTGGCGGTGATGTATTGTGGATGCTACCAATATTTGGTGGAAGAGTTGATGATGTAGCCCCATCTTGACCTAATGGATCATAATCTTTGAAAATTCTAAAGTAAGACTGTATGGTATGTCTAAGTTCTGGGCATTTGTATGGCCTCCTAGTCACTTCACCACCCCGAGGAGCAATAGGAATATTTTCACCACCCTATGGAGTGGTAGGAGTATTTTTAACACCCTGAGGAATGATAGGAGTCTCTTCACCACCCCGAGGAAAAGGAAGGATCCTTACCACCCTAAGGAGCGACATGAGTCTCTTCACCACCCTTAGGAGTGGCAAGAGTCTTACCCTTGCTACTTGAGTCACTCAACATATTGATCTCTGATTCACTCAACATATTCATCCCTCACTTCAAATAAAAGTTGAAAAAAATGTCTTCTTGTTTAAGGACAAAGAATAATAATATAGAACCCATTCAAACTCAATATCATCTTTAAAACTGAAGCAAGAATGGAAAAGAGATAAAGAAAACTTATTATTATAACTAATAACACTATGTAGAAATGATCACTCACCTTTAAGTCTACGTTTTTGGCTTTCATTGACTTCTGAATCACGAAGTAGAACCTCAAAACCAAACAAAATGTGTAAGAATAAATGACACTTTTGATTGTATTTATATCTATCCATGATTCCATATTTGGAAAATTCCATAGGATTTTTAAATGGTATATTAAAAATTTGGCAAATCCCACATGCTTATACAATGATACGTTGTAATTTTCAAGGCGAAATGTGCCCTCAAATGTAATTATTTTTTAATTTTATTGGAAAAATAAGTCCTCATAAGCAACTATTTATAAATTTTAATTGGCGAAATGGGTCTTCACAAGCAACTATTTGTAAATTTTAATTGGAAAAATGGGTCTTGAGACAATGTTATTTTAATAGTATTGGTGAATATGTAGGTGTTTTATTAAATGCTTCTGGGATTCCAAGCAAAAACATTAGTTGGTCTGTTTGAAACACGTAGTTTGACAATGGCGAATTTGTTGTTTAAATATTCCTCATATAAAAAATAATTTGTGAATGGACATGCATTGGACCTATATTTCGTAAAATTTGGGTGATTTGGACACCCTGTTGGGTGTAAGAAATTTGCCAATTTTGACTTCACTGATTCCTAGAATTCACCAATTGGTGAAGATTCACCACTAAATTTTTCCCTGACGATGAAGGTGAAGTGTTTATTAATGGTCGATCTTGATTTTCTGGTTCATGTTTAGGTTGAAGCATTGTTTCGTCTATGATGGGAGGGTTGGAAGTGGATGGGGAGGTATTGTGAAGGGATAATTCATAAATTTTCTTTGCTTTAAACTTTTGGTAAGCAATGAAAAATAAGTCTTTGTCAAGTGTTATGGGTTCCATAGGCTCGGGCTAAAAGGATTCTAGGGATAAATTTCCTTTAGAAGACAAACGGTTAAAGCCACTATGGTGAATAGTGAAAATTTCATTGTCAAGCAAAAAATTAAAAAAATTATAGATGACTGAAGGGATAGCTTTCATTGAGCAAATCCATGGGTGGCCTAGCTAGAGATGAAACTAATCCAACTATGGAATCATAGAGAATGTTACATCCAATGTTTTAGGTACTATATGTAATGGAAGGATGATCAATCCTATCATAGGGAAAGAAAAACCATTGTGTGTTTTGATCCATGCTCTTGGTTTATCATAATCATCTTGATAAAGATCATGTAATACCAAAAATTCTTTAGTGATCACATTCTCACCATAGGCGAGATCTATGCATCTCCCATTAGTGGGCTTATTATAAATACAACCGGCTATGTAAAGAGGACCATCAGGAAGATTCAAAAGGATACCCTTAGAAGAGAAAGTAATATCAAGAGATTTATTAGGTTGGCCCTTATGAGGGATAACGTCTATCGCACCTACCACATCATTCATAGGATTAATAGTGGTGGTATGTGGAATATGATCAAGATGTTCAATAGTTGTATGAACATTCATCACAACATTGTTTTGAGTTTCACTAGCTTTGATGAGTGACTCATTATGCTTGGGAATTGGATTGGTAAAAATTTTCAAATTTTTATTGGGTGGGGCAACAGACTTATTTTCTTTAACATTTGAAACAAATAGATGACCAAAATCAATGAGGTCTTGCACTAGGTGTTTAAGATAGTTACACTATTCTATGTCATGTCCATTTTGTCTATGATAATGGCAATAAGCATTGGGTTAAAAGGTTAGACGTAAAGTCTTAGTAGGATCCAATGGTTTAACAGTACGTAAAGTAATCATCTTTTGTTGTAAAAGTTGGGACATAGTGTTATGGAGAATGCCTGGTAATAGTGAAAAATTTCTTTTTGGATCTCCATAACTATAAGGTATCACAGCTTTCACAGCTACTACTTGGTTGTTGATAGGTTGAGTTGGTTGTGTGGGGGATGGAACCGTAAGAACCCTTTTGTAAGGCCTCACCTTGTATGCAACTAATACAACCCTAATGTATGTTGTGTATTCTATTGATTACTAGTGAATCTCATGAAAGATGATGAATAAAGTGTATTATTGTCAATGTATTATATTAACAAACCTATTTGGACTCTCTAATACATGAAAATGAGAACATGTTTATATAACAAAATAGAATTGTTGGATTTTGAATTGTTTCAAGAAGGGGAATAATTAACCCGTATATCATATATTGTGTTTTATAAGTAAGGATTACTATCTAGGTTAAATTCTTATACTTTGAATCTCTAGCTTATTAAATTTTCATCTTATAGAATTATGATGATTTATTTAGTGACATGTAAATTGAAAGATGAACATCTAGTATAACTAGAGTTAATTTGTTATGGTGGGGATGATTATGATTTACAAATCAATTTTGCAATGAACTAGTTGATTTAATACAAAGCTAGGAGGGATATTGGAGTTAGATCTTACTTGAAAAATACTAATGAGTTTTATATTTCCTAAGGTGGATACTCGTAGTGAGTGTGACCAAATGGTTTATGGCTCACATATGATGGAACACAAAGGTTGGTTGACTACAACCCATATGTATGGATGAAACATCGATCAAGTATGGTAAGACCACAAGAATGTGGTAGAGGTTTGTAAAACATATTCTATATTTAATTGAGTTATAGTCAACAATTGTGAATAAATTAGATAAAACTAAATTAAGTGGATAGATGAATGATTTTTTCTAATTGTAGTATTTAACTGGTTTAAGACAAATTTTTGGTTGGATATAAATGGTGTGAGCTAATGTCCAAGCATAATAATTATGTCAAGGACAGAGGGAGGACCATATAGACCTAAGTAAATACTTCTTTTTTTGTAAAATAAAATGATGTGAACCCTTGTAACCAAAAGGGAAAGATGTGTTAGTATTTAATATTGGAGTGTTTGTGTTTTATGGCTTAAGGTGGGGCTTATGTGTTAAGCTATGTTGTGAGGGTAGTTAAGAGTAGGAAAAGGGGTTTGTAAACCCTTAATTGGAGTTAAAATTTGAATGCATTCTTTATGGTAGTTTTAAAGGGGGTTTAAAAGTCTATTTTTAAGTGGTCACAAGACCCTCATTTACTACCCTTTTTGAGAAGTGACGAATTTGAGAGATTTAGGGGAAAAGGAAAATGCCTTGGTTTTCAAACCCAACTTTGAGATGTGACATGAGAGTGAGTGAGTGAAGTACTCCATCCCCCTCTTAATGAAGATGTAGACTTTTGAGGTGGAGTGGAGTACACTTCTTCTCTTCCCATCTCCCCAAATTTCGTCACACATGTGTGAGCACTTGTGGGAGATTGTTCTTAAGGATTAGATGAGAGGGTGACAAGTGTCACTCACTTATTCAAAAATATTCAAGATGAATCGCTTTATATTTTGGTTAAGAAAAGAAAATAGGGTTGTTAGCCACTACTCCTTTTGGAGAATTTTTGGTTAAGTATTGAGAAAAAGAGGGGGAGGAAAGGGAAGGAGATGAGGAAGCTCTTGCATATTGGAGTTGAAGGATTTAAGTTTGGTCTCATGTTCGAGGAAAGGAGACTCATCCCTACAAACAATATAGAAATGTTAGCTTTCTTCTCCTTATAAATACTTGGTTATTTCATTGTGTGATGTTGCTTATGTATTTACTTGTGTTTGAGTGAGAAAATAGGATATGGGAGTTTATTCCTTGAAGTATAATGCATATGTTGATACGAGTGATTGTGTTGTATAATATTTTAAAATCTCTTGAGGTGTATGTGGAGACCCCTTCATCTTGGGTCTAAATGAATTTTCTTGCTTAGGGGTATGGCTAGAGCCTATGAGGCTTCATGACACCATTAAGGTAGGGTGGAGAGCAAGCCTTATTCATTCGTGTGTGTTATTCATTGTATTCTCAAATATTATTTGTAATTTGAAGACTAATATTTTGTTGCAAAAGGGAAGGATGTGATAGGTTTATGTTAACAAAAATGGTTTCATATATACAGTTGCAAGTGTTGCATAAGAAATATAGTTTAGTACTTTTGTTATCAATGAAAGAATCTAATATTACAATATAAGTAGAATTCAGGTATTGTGTAATGAAAAGCTAGAGTATAATTGGAAAAGTATCTTATCCTTATAGTTAGATTTTTGAAAAGGGAAAAGATTGTGAGATAAATATGCTTGTGTGTAGATGTTCATTTAGAGTAAAAGATTTTTAGGAAATAACATCTCTTAATTCATTTATCGTTTAACTCTAATGTTGTAACCATTATGGTATTTAAGCTAGTGGATTGTTCAAAAGAGATGTTGGGATTTTTTTAATTTTTTATTTTTTAAAGATCTCATATTTTAACTTAAAAAAGAAGAAGAAAGATTAAACTAGATAATCCTTGTTTCCTTTGTTTTAAATGTATATTTACATCTCGAACATAATATTTAATATATGTAATAGTTCTTTACCAATTAGTTTCTCATATATATATATATATATATATATATATATATATAAATGTGATACTTCAAATAGAATCATTTTTTTATTAAAAGAAATCATTTTATCATATAAAATATAATTTAATATACATATAATAAATTATATATTTTCTATTCGAAATAGAAAATTGAAATTTTAATACTTTATAAATTTAATATATTAAATATTTATGTTTTAAAGTTTAGTAAGGAAAATAATAAATAAAGATAAAAATAAAAATAAAAGAAAAGAGGAGGTTGGCCTGTACAGCCGTGCCCCTTCTCTAAAGGGAGGTGACTCCCATGTGGGAGCTGCGTCTGCCCCTACTCTCAAATTTTGTTTCCAGATTTTTTTTATCAAAATAAAAATATAATAAAAAGGAGATTTGTATTGTTCGTTTTTTTTGGATGTTTTATTGGCAGGAAAAAACTAAAATAATAATATTTGCTGCAAATTAAATGCAACAGCATTGAATGGAAATAAAAATAAATCTATTCCTTGCCATAGTCAAATTCAAATGCTAGGTAATTCATAGTAAAAAAAATATGTAGCTGTGTAACTAAAATAAAATAAATAAAATATTTACACAGGTCTGTAAAAATAAAAAATACAATGGCGGGGAATTATCTTTTAATCTGTATTTAAAGTATTACACATAACTGTTAAATAGTAAAATGAAATTAGTTCTTGTAGATTTTAAATAAAATGAAAAAATAGAGGAAATATATATACAAGATAGTAATTGTAGTAACTGTATATTTTTATGATAAATTGTTGAATACTATTGTGCGAATATAGTTTCTCAGCGAACATAGTATTCAACTGAAATTAGAAAGAAAAAAAAAAGAATGAAAGAAAATCAGAGTAAACTATGAACATTTGAAATTATTGCGAGGAAATGTAGATAAAATATGCTCAGTAGAGCAGAGTTTGGGTAAATGGATGATCTCCCTGGTAGCTGGCAACTCTATGACTATAATGCCATGCTATCCAAACCATGGCGAGGCTTGGCATAGGGATGAGACCAAATTTGTGGCTGCGGCGCTGAAGGGTTTGTTTTTTTATTCACCTTCTATTGTATTTTCTACAAACCTATATACATATATTTTTATATATTTTAAGTTCAACGCCATATGGGAAATGGTGCCTTGCATCGATTAAGAACATTAATGACTATAGATTATTATGCTGGAGTTTGGCTGGGTTAATAAATTTAGTAGAAGTAGTGTATATCAATAAGAAAATGTAATTAATGAAATGATTAATTATTTAACTATGCAAGTTAAACAATTGTTATTATGCTTCTTGTATTTCAAATTAATTACAAAATAGTTATAATATTTTGTTAAGGACTAATTAGCCATAAAATAATAGTATTAATATATATAATAGATTGATAATATCATTATTATCATTAGTGTAGATGATCATCAATAAATATCAAGATTTTGGTTAAATAATTATCATTAATAAAATATTATTATTTAAAAAAAGAAGAAGTGATATTCATATGAGTTTTAATAATAATATATTACTCAATTTAAGGTTAATAATAATATTATAAATCTGAAATTGAATAATATCATATTGAAGCTAGATTTAATAATATTAACTATTTGGTTAAATGAAAGTGATATTAATAATTTAACTTGGGAGTAAATATAATTATTATTTTTGAGCATTTAAGTTTCATTAAATATTACCACTATTATCCATTCAAGATTATTGTTGTTTTTGTAAATAGCAATAAGGTTCCTAAATTAATTAGTAATTAATCATCAACATGATCTTGCTTCTAATATTGGGTTGTCAATATATGAATGGATTATTGTTGAGTTATTGATTACATAATAATAGTCTTATCAATGTTTAAGTGAGAATCCAATAATAATAATAATTATTATTATTATTATTGATGAATCATGATAAAGTAAAGAGAATACTAATATTATTTGGTTAAGTAAAAAATATTATTATTGATGGGTTGATGGAATAATAATAATAACATACTAATGTTTAGGTTGATAATAATATTATCATTGAGATTAATGGTTTTTATATATATATAAATATAATGATGTCCTTGTATATACATATATATATAATGATGTCCTTGTGAAGGAATAGCTATGGTAACACATCAAATGTAGCTCCAACCATGTTTTCCATGCAATGTGGTTTTGTAATGCATTTATAACATACACTAAGTTATATATGAAGTTAATTCATTTTTATTTTTTAAATAAAAAAATTATTTGGTTTTCTTAGTGTAAAATTGTGGGCATCACACCTCTGTTTGGTTTTCAAAATGGTTGTGAATTGTTTGAAGTGCTAGGTTCAAATTTTTCAATTCGGTTACAAGTAGATGTTGCATCACGACTACTAACCAAATTGTGATCATCACAAAGGGTTGTACATAGATGCATGAAAGAGGGAAATTTCACCATGGTCAATTTATCTTGAATTTGACTTTATAAATTTTTAGTGAACATCTTTTGGAGATGCGGATCGAGAATCTTGACATCGAGTTGGGCATAAAGTGACTAATAGCGTGAGATGAAATCGGTTACCTTTTCATTGAAATTTTGTTTGCATCTCATTAAATTAGCCAATATCTTTCTAGGAGTCATGTGGACTTGAAAATAACTTATGAATACATCAACTAGTTCATTGAATGAACAAATTGAATTATTCGGTAAGGATGAAAACCACTTTAAGGCAGTGTCTTTTAAATTCCTAGGAAACAGTTTGGCCAATATTTTATCGTCAAGGACAAAGTCACTACATAAGGTTGTGTAAGTATTAACATGATTAGTAGGATCACCCTTCCCACCATACTTCTCAAATCTAGGTATTTATATTCCTTGTGGCATCGGTGTTCATAGTATTTCTAAAGATAGTGGGTCGCTACGAACATAATAGGTAGGTGGTCCATTTTGGATTTGGATGAAGATGGAAATTTGTCTTTGCATGGAGGATATTGTTTCAAAAAGTTGTGTGATGAGAGGGTCACTGTAAGTGGTATGAGGTGGAAGGGAAAGTGGTGATGGAGTGTATGTAGTGGTAGGGAAAGTGAATGGAATGCTAATAGATGGTATGGTTTAAGAGGAGACAACATGTGATGCCACATAAGAATTAGGAATGCTAGCAAGAATAGTCGAGGAAGGTATCATATTACTAATAGATTGTATGACTATTGTAACTTGGGGAGTGGTATAAGTAGGTATGGATGCTACTATGGAAGGAGGAGGAGTGTTAAGTACTCCTTGACTAACCACATTATTTGTTGGTTGAGATGTACTAGAGGTGGAAGGAATATGTTTATGGTATATCTCAACAATTTGTTTCATAACGTCTAATCCTTTGTTACACTCAAGCAGACGATGGATGTTTTTCATAGCAAGAATTGTAGTGTTTGAAATGTTTTCAAGAAACATAGGTTGTTACAGATGTACTAAGTCTTCATGAATGTTAATGATATTTTCTTGTGGAATGTGATCATTTTGTGTGTCAACTGGCATGTTATTGGAAGGAAAAGCATTGCTAAGGGTAGGGTCCATGCCTAGTGTACTAGTTTCAATACTAGGAGTGGAAGTGTTAGACAATCCAAGATCCACAATGAGTGTATTATCATGAGATAACATGAGTCTTAAGCTTTGTCTCACTAAGGTATTAGCAATAGGACACCAAAAACTCATACAATGAAACTAAGAGAAATAAAATGCTACTAACTATAATTCTAGAAAATGTAATAGTAATGTAATAGTAGAAAACAAAAATCAAAAAAATGCCCAGAAAAGATAGAAATTACAATGCAAAATGTGTAGAAGGACTAAGTCACCTAGTGTGGAAAATTAGTTGTAGTGATGATTTTTTTGAGTTTTTTCAAAAAATTTAAATAAAATTTGATGTGTTTTAGATGCACAGATGCAGCTACAAGATGAAAATGTAGAATTTTTTTGTTTTTCAATGAAATAAAATCCAAAAATGCAAGCTATATGAGCTTTTCATTAATACAATTTTTTAAAACACTAGGATGCAAATTAAACAATGCAAAACCTAATGCAATGTTGATGCAAGTTAAACCTAGGATGCAAATGCACTTGAAATTAGAAGTAAAATGTTCAAAAGTTGGGTTCACCAAAATAGGGACACAAATTTTGGGAGTCCAAGGGTTCTCTAACACTTCTAGGGTTTTTCACCTAGAAGGAGAGAAATGGACCCAAAATGCTAATGTTTGCACTTAACATTAATGTACAATGGATGAAATATGCCTAAATGTGATTTCTAAATGTAATAAATTGAAAAAGAGATGATTATTTAATGGTAAGCCTAAGAAATGTAAAGTGTTTGAGAACATAGTGATGTATAAAAAAACACCTATGAATGCAAGTAAATTATAAGAGAATTAAATAGAGTTGGAAAGGTGTGCCTAGAATATGAAGGTTGATTCAGAGAGGCTCTAGAATCCTATAGAATTAACTAGAAATGTTGATTGGGACACTTGTGGCAAGTTGGGCGACTTAGTCTAGTTTCAAAGAAAATCTGCCAAAATAGAAATCTACCAAATGGGTATCCAAAAATGTACAAACTACTTTTTAGGCCTGGCACTGGGACTTATTCACCATAGATGGTGACTTAGTCCACCTAGGAATTTTTGGAAATTTAGGACAAGATTCTATAGCTTTGGGTCTATACTCCCTTTTATGATAGGTGTTTGGTTCAGATTATGCAGAAAATAGGTTGAAAGTGACCTCCAAGCTTCAATTAGGGATTTGTTGACTTGAATGACTTTGATGGATTGAAAACACCTTTTTGACACTTTCCTCTTTGATAAATTTTCATACAAGACCTGCAAACACACATGCAAAAAGGGGTAAAAGGGTTAAGGGTTAGACTATAAGGGTTTTCCTTGGTCAAAATCCACTTTGGTAATGGAACTGTATGAAATGAAATGAAATAAGAAGAGGATGATAAATAAACAACATGTAATTTCATAAAATTACCAAACTCTTGTTTTATAAATATGAAGATATGCAATGTAGTGCTCCAATGGATGACATGATGATGCTTAGAGTGCTTCGAATGATTAAGAGATTGATTACTTTAGTGTTGGATGAATTAGATTTAAAATGAGAGGAACAACCCTTTATTTATACTTGATTTTCCAATAATTCCAAAAGATAACACATCATAGGTTGACCTCAAGGGTAAGAGAATAAAATACCACCAAAAAATTGAAATTATTTTTATTTTTATGCCAAGTGGGACTAAGTTTCGCTAGGTGGCGACTTGGTCCCACTAGGGAAATTTTACTGGATATCAGAAATTAAAGTGCATTTAGTAAGGTCTAACGAGAATATCCTCAAAAATACACTTAAGTAGGTTCAGAAAGTCCATTAAGAGGTCATTTAAACATAAAAAGGGTTGAATTAGTGATGACAAGTCTATAAAAGCATGCAATTTTGTTACAACTCTTTACAACACTTTGAAATAAGACTTGGTAAGTGATAAAAAGAGGTTATCTAAGTGAATTATAATGAAAAAGTCCTAGAAAAGTATGAAATTGGCTTACAACACTTCACAACACTTTTACAAGATATCCTAGAAGTCTTAATGATTCACAAGGGTCCAAGATCTAATGTGAATGTGTTGACCACATTACAACATTAATTCTAGGAAAAATGAATGAAAAGGCCATAAGAGAGACTCAAGTGAGTGTAAGAATGTCCAACTATACATTTTTTGGTAGCACAATATATATATCTGTGTGTGTGTGTGTGTATTGATGAAGAGGAAATATCCATACTAGTATATTAATATACATATATATACATACACATATATATATATATATGTATATATACATATGCATCAATATGCAAAATATGAGAATATGTGTATGTGTATTTGAACATTGAATATTTAGTATTTAATAAACTTATAAGTTTATATATATATATATATAGATATGTTAATGATTTCAATAGTGCTGAAATGTTTATTATGCACATAGCATATTAAGCACAACATTAACTATGTCTAAATTGCAGCATATACATATAGTATATAGTGCAAAAATTGATGAAATTGTGCGCCATTAAAGGCAACACATAAACATAAGATATTATATTAAGTATTTAATATGTTGAGTAAGGAAAACTTAAGTAGCATTGGAATAAAGCACATAGAATCAAATGCAAACCAATGTGAGTACTCAAAAAGAATAGGGTGCATGATGTTTTCATGGTGTCAAACTATGAACATGTGAACTAGATGGAAGTCTAATATATAATACAAATTCCTATGTATGGAGAAAAATGGAATGTGAGAAAGAGTCAAAAGAGAAGCTGGCCAAAATGAGTCGACCTATGGAAACATTAACCTTGAATTTATGAATGTTACAATGATTTTAATTGTCACATTTTCTTCTTCTTACTATGTTGAACCCTTTTGAATTGAGAAGTGTCATGTTCAATATCTTTTTTCTAGCTTGTATTTTCTCACACATGTAGAAATAGAGCAGCTTTCTCCCTCAATTGGGGTGCATTATACACTCTTGATGCTTATTTTTTGAGGTTTTATTCTAATTTTCTTAATTTAAGAGTTTGTGAGAAGTTTCCTAGAGTTTGTGAGAGAGTTTTGAGATTAAATTAAATTCTTGGTGAGTGGAAGATAGATAGTTAGGAATTTCTTGCTGATTTTTGGAAGGTTGAGTTAGGAATCAAGTTTGATTGATTGGAAGCTTTGCATAAATAGGCATGTTCATTTATATTCTATTTTGTTTTCTATGAATTCAAGAAGATTGAGCCTTTGTTTTTCTTGTTTGGAAAACTTGTTTAATCATTTACTATGAATATGTTATTATCTTCTTTTGATAAGCATGAAAGATTCTTGATGAGTCTAGTTGTCAGTGAACCCTGTTATAGGGATATATGCATATACTTAATATATTGGGTTATGAATGTTTAAGTTGTTGGCATGTAATGCTAAGTAAACCTTTGTGGAAAATAAGGTTAGTAATACAATGGGAAAGGTGGCATGATAGAAATGTCATCATTATTACATTATGATGTTATGCAAACCTTTATTGATAATATTCACTTGATTGATTACTCATATCTCCTTGAAATAGGAAGATAGTCTTATTCCTAGTGTTAGGGTATAAACTTGAAGGTTATATCAGAATTTAACAATAGGGATGAGAGTTGTATTTTCTTGTTATGTTATTTCTTATTTCTTTTAAAAGTGTATTCCTATTTATAGAAGTCTAAAGGAGGAATCACATTTTGGTAACCCAAAATTGTATGGTGAGAGGACTATGGGTGTAGATGCACCAAATCATCACAAGTTGAAGAAATCCTCCTGATGGTATACAAATGTAGTAAAAATGTGAATATTTTAGGTATTTTCAAGAAGTCTTATGATTGGTTCATGATCACTTGAACATTACTTTACTTTCATTGAAACTCTAGTTTGGGAATAACCTATTTGTTTGGGTTGTTGCTTGATTAGTGATTGAAGCACATAGGTTGGAATTAGCTTATATGATCTAGTTGACCATTTGAATGTGGATTATATCTTGTTTGAAGTAATTTATTATTGAAGATTATACTTTTGATTGAGGCTAGTTATTGATGAAATTATACCTTTTGATGGGAGTCATTTATTGTTCAAATTAAACTATTGAATGAGACTTTTATTGATGAGATTGTACTTTTGGAATTGAGTTACTTAATGTTGTGACACTATGAATATCATATACTTAATCCATGTGAAAGGTTATAACCTAATTAGACAATATTTTATGAAATGACTCACTTAATATGAGCGATTAATAGGTTATTCTTTGGGTTAGAATAATCCATGGCGAAAGGGGAAAACCTATACATAGGATATGAATGGTCAAATGAAAATTGAGCTAGGAAGGTGTGTGAGCATGTGACGTCCATCCTAAATTAAGGGTGATGAATAATTTGGCCATAGTAGTGTAAGTTGCCAATTTTTACATTGTTAGTTCACTGTGATTCAGGTTTACGTACTAGCAAAGAAGTGTCATATGGTAGGCTTTAGCCATTGTGTGAAAAATATAGATATTTAGGACACAACACCAAGTTTAGGGAAGTTTAAATTTATCATGAGGTTACCAAACAAATCTCTTCGTCAAACGAAGGGTCGTCTTACCAGTTAGGTAGATGTGTAGGGGACCATAGTAAGTCCATGGTTGGTGGAAAAGTTCTTGAGTGATGCTTCTCCTGATTAGTTGGTGACCAAGATTTGATGGAGGACACCTAGACCATTCATATACCTAGTGCTAGTGAGCTCATGGAAGCTATGTAAGTAATTATGTATCCATTTCTATGGAAAATTGTAAACGTGAAATGTTATCTAGAAATTTTGTGTTATGAAATCAATATATTGAAAAGTTGTAATACTTGTTATAATGCAATGGGAAAGTTTGGAATGATGTTATTTAAAATGTACATACTATTCTTGTATATGGAATGAATTTTTTTATTTCTAGCTGTTGGCATCATAGTTTATTTACTTGAGGTTAAAAACATAGTAAAATTTGTGGGTAGAATATTTTGCGTGTTACATTAATCATTTACATGTAAATTTAGTATATTAAATTTTAAAAAATATTATTATATGTTGACATAACATTTACCTATTGAATGACATGCATATCTTATACTATGTAGTCACTCATCATGGAACTATATAATCTATATTCTTAAAATATATAATCTATTGATAGTATCCTTGCTATAGTCCATAATATCCTAGAGACAGTTTAGGGATTTATCCAGATTACTATGTATGGTAGAAAATTCATGCTAAAGCTTCACATTATCTTCCTTTGAACCTACCAAAGCTTTGAGCTCGTCAAAATCACTCTCCCTATTCACCCATTTGTCAAAGGACATGGAAAATGAAGACAATAGGTGCCAACACCCTTCATATTCAATCTCACTTAGCAAGTTCACTTTCTGCTTAAGAACCTTCTCCTCCAACACTTGAATTTTTACTTGGATATGATGAGCTATGCCAATAAACACTTAGGAATATCATTCTAAACATTGACGACTATCGATACATCATTCAATTTAGTCTTCAGGGGAATACAATTTCCACATACATCTTCGCCCAGTTGGGGTTCTTTAGAGGCACCATTCCAACTAATAAAAAGGTTGGGGGATTTCTAAGGATTGAGGGGATTAATAGGGGATTTTTACACCTCATAAATATCTTCATTAATAATGGATCCCATTGGGGAGTTAACGGGGGTGGGTTTCCTGGACTCAACGTCTGATTTCTTTGTATTGAAATCAGAGGTAGAAAGAGGGGTGGGCTCAAAGAACGAAACAATTTGTTAGGGTTAGGAGTGGGGTTCTTAGTGGAATTTTTTTTACCTCTTTTCCTAGTAATTCTATGAGAGGAGGGCAGATTCAACATGTACTGGTCAAAGTGGGAAGGGTTTCCTCCAACTATTTGGTAGGATCTCTAATAACAAGGGAATTCTTTTTTACAGAGGCCAGGGAAAGGGATAGAGCTACTTGGTAGTGGCATAAATGAAAGATTAACCCCTAGTTAATGGGAAGGGTGTTAACCTACACAACCTTAATAGATTGATTTAAAGAAGAAAGAATCCAAAAGGAAAAAATCATCTTGACATTGTAGCAAAAATGATTCAACATAGCGAAGAGGTGGGCATGGAAACATCAAAACTGACACTCCAAAGTGACATACCTCATTAAAACCTTTCCCATACTACTCCAAACCATAGGAAGGTCTTCATGATTAAACCCATTCTATAGTTAATTTACTTATTTTCCCTCCTTAAGAAACTTGTCCATATCCTTCCAATAATGACCCTTCGACTTCCAAGGAATGTAGACCCTATACAAGGAGATTCTAGTGACTTCAACAATGAGCCTAGTGTTAATGTGGAAGGTGTACTCACCAATGATGGCATTTCCATCTTTCCAGTAGTCATCAAATCCATTGAAATATTGGGGTTGTGCTTCATCATACCTTGAACATACAAGGCTATACTACCTCTTTATAGGATGGTCCATACATCCTTGTCATTTTTCCACACCTCATAGGAGGTGGGATTATCCTATACAATATTTCCTCCCATAGTGTAATTCTCACTAAACAAAGAAAGCTACAAAATTATATACAACATTCAAAAAAATATGTAAGAAAAAGTTGAGAAGTCTTATGAAAATATTGGCTAAGAAAGAATGATTGCCATAAATGCAATCTATGCTATTTGTACCAAAGAGTTGACAAGGAGTTTAGCTCAAGATCAAGACCGCTATCCTTTCTCATCATTAGAAATTAAGTCATGAACCTATCTAGGGATAAGAGAGATATTATCCTAAATAATTTCTTTAGATGTAAAAGGTCCCAGGTTGGTCAGAGCATCCGCCACTTTAGTGTCAACTCTAAACATGTGATAAGATCTATAAATATCAGGGCTCATTATAATATTTCATGCCAAGAGGATTGGGTCTTGAAGGTAAAAACATGGGTTTTCCATCCCACTAAGCATAATTATGGTACTTCTAGATTTTCCTTAAATGTTTAGGTTGGATATACCTACATTCATGGCGGTACGAATACTATGGTAGGTTGCCACCACCTCTATAAAATTTAAAGTTTGAACTCTAAGATTCACCACATACACCAACATAATTTATCCATGATGATCTTTGATGATATGACCCCTACCCACCCGACCTAGGTTACCTTTGGTCGAGCTATCAAAATTGAGCTTAAGCCAACTAGGATCAAGGGGGGGACCAAGCAGTGTTGCTTCTATCTAGAGGAATACGAGAATGCAGACCATTGAGGGCCTTAAAAATGTTCCAAGATGAGGCTATATAGAGAACTCCTAGTTGGAGGGATTCCTTTTTTGGCTTGAAATAGGTCGTAATGAGGCTCTCAATAATCCAATTAATAATATTATTGGCCATAACTTACCATGGGCTTTTCTTGTCACAAAAGATCCTATTGTTACACTCTTTCCAGAGTGCCCGACCTATGAAAAGAAGAGCCTGCCACCACAACTCAATGAGAAAAGCATGAAACACCGGTGAGAGAAAACCATCAAGAACCAAATTTATATCCTTATTTAAAACCTAACCTTGAATAAAGACTAAATTCTTTGGCGAACTTCCTAGGAGTAGGAACAATGGAATAAAAGGTGAGGAATGGTTTTAACTTCATCTTCAAACAAAAAGCATCTATTGTCGAGATGGTAACATCTCTTCTATAAGTTATTTGGCATAAGAATACATTCATGGAAAGTAGTCCACCAAAGGAACTTCACTTTAGGCAAGGAATTGTTCCTCCATGGGTATGTGCAGGATCATGATGGGCCAAAAAGTGGTAATATGATGGATTTTTTTAGGGTATGTGGCTGACAACTTTTTTTTAACTCAAAATTGATGAAACGAAAAGGGTTTTTAAAGGAGATTCTCAAATTTCCACCAATATAAATTATACTTTACTTTGAATTTAATAAATAATTATTATTTATTTTCTATTTGAATTACAACTAAAGTCCTGATTGATAGGTTGATTGAAAAACATTTGTAGCTTTCAAACATTATCACATTTTTTGAATCTGAAACATGCATCACATTCTATGATTCACATATTATAGGATTAAAAAAAAAATGAATTTCATGAAGTTTTGAAAAAGTTAAGGTGGTTAGACATACGAGTTTTTTTATTTTTTAAAAGTTGTAATAAAAAATTCATAATTAATTATTTACTTGGAATAAAATTATAAAAAAATATGCATCACATGGGGACATGAGTCCTCTACTTATATCTAAAATATTATAAAAAATTATTATTATTTTATTGTGGTTAGGGTGGTAAGACATACACCTACTTCTTATTTTTCCCTAAAATTTAAGTACTATTGCATTGAAATCTCAAATTTTCACCAAATAGATTTTTTTTTTTTTTAAATCTAGTAGTTTAGAAACTAAATTCAAGTTTCTAAAAATTCTATTGTTACATATTTTTGAAATAATATAGATAACTTATTCAAATTTTTACGTCAAGTTTCCTAATTCTAATTTTTTTGAATTTTTTGCCACTTAAGGGCCTATTTTTTCCATGATGATCCTACACATATACCTTCAACCAATTGAACTAAGGGACCCAATCACTAGATAAAATATTATATCTAGACTTAATTGAGTAGTTACCATCCTTAGATTTCTTCCAAACTAAAGAATTAAGTATACTGGAGTTAAAGATCCTATTATTCTCAACAATCTCGAGGAGTTCCCAGGTAGCTAGGTGAAGAGGGGGATCATACCAATTGGGATCAATCTTGTAGTGCAGTGGAACTGAGGAATGGTCTAAATAATCAAATACGTTATGACCCAATCTAAACTAGAGGTCCAATTTCAAAATAAAGTAAATTAGATGGAGACCAAGATCATGCTTCTAAATCCATGATTTTTTATCGTAGAAGCAAACTAAAGCACCCATCCAAACATGCTAAAAAGTTCCTTGACAAATCAAATTCTTAGTTTTAAGAAGACTATTCTAGATGATGGACCACAAGGAGATTTGTACATTATGAAGGAAGGAGAATCCTTCCCTACCATACAGATACTTATCTTTGACAATCGAAATCAATCCATCCTATTTATTTAGAAGTTTCCAAGTGACCTTAGTGATGAAAGCCAAGTTCATCTGCTTGGTTTTTCTCTAATCTAGATCATAATACAATTTCCTAGAACACACAGTATCCCAATTCACTAGGGAGTAACGATTCTTTTATTTTTTCTTGACCAAAGGAAATTTCTCTGAATCTATTCTAACTTATCAAACCAAGAAGAGGGCATAAAAAGAGGACATTAGGTACACAATGGAACTTTATAGAGTGGACTTGAAAAGAGGAAGATTACATGTGTTGTTGAGAAATCATCCTTCCAAGCTACTTTCTCTAGACTCTTTGAAGTAAGTTAGATCACACAGAAATGTCAACCTTGTTAACAAATAGCAGTCGAGTATGTATAGGCATGCGATAATCAACTAATAGGGTCACACCGTGGTGGGGAACATTTTTGGTGAGGAGGGTTGAAGCTTATTATTTGCATGGAAAGATGACTGTGAATGAAATGGATGAGTTAGATTGTATGAATTCAATAATCACAAATAAAATTTTGTATAGATTTTATTTAACATTATTAGAGAATTTCAAAATCAATTTTTAAATTTTTTTAAAATTGGGAACTTAAAAATTAAATTGAATAATAAATTTAAAATATATTTTTCTTCTAGCAAGAATATTTAAATTTTATATTTAATGGCAACAGATGCACATGTATATTGTCACTTTTTATGTAGCCTATTGAATCAATTAATCATTTAATTTTGAAGTCAATGGAATTTTTTTGTAAGGGTCATTAGACATGTGTGTATTTTTTAAAATTGGACAAAAAAAGTACACATTTTTTCCATGAAAGGAAGAAATTCAATATTGAGTACTTTTTATAATTAGTATATTTATAGAGTTTTGGAAATTAAAGTTTTAGTATGCATGTGTTTTTTGGCAAGAGATGGAAATTAGGTATAGGCATCTGCACTTGTAATTCTATTTCTATCTAGACAAGGTGTGAGACCAATTTATATCTAACAATTGGGATAGGGGTCTACCACAAATCGGTAATGAGTGGGGAGCAAGGAAGGAAGTTGTTAATATTTGCAAGTATTAGAGAAAGTCAGAAAAAGGGAAGCATGTTAATAATTAATTATGGATTAAGAGGAGGTGAATGATGGAAATACATTTTGAATTTGAAGCAATTAATCATGAATATTTTTAATTATAATAATTCTTTTAAAATGATTTATGTAATTTTATATGTATTATATTGTAATAGTCGTTAGGCCTAGATGTACATTTATATTTGATTTTTTTGTCTAGTTCATGAATCAATTGATTAATTATGATTTAATTATCATTAGGTAGATATTAATACTAATATATGGCAAGCTTGAAGTTGTGAATTAAATAACATAAACACTAGAGTTTCTGATTTCACTGTAATGCAGCAAAAATAGTTGACATCGTTATATTAGAATAATGAATATGCTCAATAGGCATATAAGGAAACACCTACCATTTTGTGTGGAATACTTATATTAAGTTTTATTGTTGAAAGAGACATTGTGGTGTGGGTTTGATACTAGATCGCTATAAAAATTATCGATGTCAGCTCTATTTTTTAGCAAGCTGGAGGGTTGTTAAACTATTGTGGCATGCAATCTGTAACTTGTTCTCAATGGGAATTTTGTTGAAACCAGTAATTTATTATTCAAGTGTTTTGTTGTCTATTTATTGTTGCTTTTTTATTTATAAATCATATTTTCTAAATTGAATACAATTCAAATTTGTAAAGTATTAGTTTTCTTAAGTAATATTAGGAAAATGATTTTTAAGTAAAATTTTTCTTTATAAATAACATTTTCTCAATTGAATACAATTGAAATTTGTAAAGTATTATTTTTCTTAATAATTATAATCTTTGTCCAAAATTTAAGGCATTATATATTTTGTGTCAATATAGTGTATATTTGATGTTTTTGTATAGGTAAATCAATTGTTTGATTCATTAAAATGGGAAGATGGTTCTTGTGTTCAGGAATAGAATTTACTAGTTACAAAGTGGCTACCAAATTTTACATTATGTTCTAGGGGGGAGGATGTAATACCCCTCATGTTACTGTTACTCTTTGATACTCTTATGTGTTGGTTTGATACTTGGGTTGTGGTGGTGATTAGTTCACCGACTTGGTTGTGTGTGGATTCATAGTTTGGTTGGTTTGGTACACTTGACATTATTATGATGATTTATGATACATTATGTGGTGCTTAGATTATTTGGTTATGCTATGGTTTTCTTTAATATTATATGTGTCAATGTTGTGATTCTATATTGCTATGTTTTCTAATGTGTGGTTAGTGAGTCTTGGTGAAAGGACAGAGTAGCATCACTAGCTTGTGAGCGCCCTGCTACCCAGCGATTTCCTCTCATGGTGTGTCTGCAATGGAGATTTACATGCTACTTGGCGTTTGTTTGTATGTAAGAATTGTAGTACCCCTCCACTTTGCTTATGTTTTCTGTTAGCATGCTTTCACTTTGATAGACCTTGGTACTTTGTTTTGGATATTTTGATCACTGATATTAGAGCGATGGTGGATTTAGTTTGTGATGTGATGATACATTGTATGGTGGTAATTATTTTGACATGCTTTATGTTAGCATAGATGTTTAATTTCAGATGTTATTGCTATATATATGTTTATGGTAGATTAACTGTTATTTAATTTGTCAATTTGATGTGATGTGTATTGGTGTGGAGAATGGAGTTGCATCACTCGCTTGCGAGTTCCATGTGACTTCCATGATTTTCTCCACACGATGTGTTTGAATCATGAATTATATATGTGTATGTATGTTATTTGCTTGATTGTAGGATTGTAGGTACATGGCACTTACTCCACAAGATTTCTCAAGTCTGAACATGTCAAGACTCAACGAAAATGTTGATTGGGAGGTAGTAACAAGGTTTTTCCTAGTCTAGTCTTAAACCCAGTCACAGTTTGTCGTCAATTTAGCTCTAGAGTTTTTGGTTGTCTTCTTTGGTCTGTCTTGATTTTACATTATGGAAGGCTAATTTTTGTGAATATAATGTTAGATTAATGTTCTATTTAATTTAATGTTTATTCAAATTGATTTTTGGATAATTTAGATAAAAGTTTTATACTCTATTTAATTAATTAAATTGGTTTTTTTGGTTAAATAATTTAATCATTGTGATTAAGTTATTTAATTAAATTAATTAATTAATTAATTAAAAGTTTTTTTTATTTGTGAGAATAGATTTTATATTCTTTAAATGTTTTGTTGTAATAAAATTTTAAATAAAATAAATAAATAAATAAAGAAAAGGAAATTGAATTTTGAATTTTTGAGCCGGGTATTGGCATGGTGTGATGGTTTATAGGTGGCATTGTTGTTCTTGCCACCAAGGTTCAAAACCCGTTGGGGTGGTATTGTTGAATGGTTGTATCCAGTTCATAGCTCCGGTCAAAAGTGTTTACCCCTTGAATTAAAAAAAAAAATTTGAAAATTTGAATTCTTTAATTCTTTAATATGCATTGGATTCTTGATAAGGAAGAAAGAAAGATTTGACGTGTTTGTTAGAAGATATTTTCTTCTTGCCAAGTGTGTTAGTTAAATTAATTGCTTTTTCTTGTTGAGGATTCTCTCAGAGAAGATATGATGGGATTTGGGGAAAACAACAAATCACTGCACAGGAAATGAAAAGAACAATAAACGGTTGGGAATAATTTTGCTAAATTCTTTTGGGTTTTTATTTAAAAATTCTGGAAGAAGTTTTGGGATTGCTTCTAGTTTTGTATTTGCATTCTTCTGGAAATTGGTGTTCTGGAAGGGCTTTGGAAGATTGCATGCAGCAGGCAAACAAAGCTTCTCTTATACAACCAAGTTCTTCAAGCTACAAGAATATAGGTATTTCCCTATGTATTTAAATTTGTTTTCTTTTGAAAAGATTGTCTGTGAAAAGAATTAGTATTGTGAAGTTTTGTTAAAATTTGTTAAATGCATGATTTCCTAAGGAAATTGTTTGTGATTGAAAACTCTATTCTTTTCGGCAAATTATTCTGTAGAAATTTTTTTATCTCTCTATGTGTTTTTACAAAACCAAAATTTTATAGTGAAATTAGAGAGCAACCCTAAGGGTTATTATTAACATGATTATTATTATTAAACAATAGAAAAGATTCAAAACAAAATAGAGGAAACCTCTGTAAAATTGTAAATGAACTTTACTGGTTAAATTGAGGAAAAGAAATTCTCTGTCAGAAAAGATTTTGAGAATCTGGGATGAAAATGAAACCCTCTATTTTGTTTTAGAAAATGAAGTTCTCTGTTAAAATTTGTGTAAAATGATAATTTTCACAATTCCTGTAGAAAGCCCTATTGAAAATAAATACTTGAATCCAATATTTTATTTACTGTTTAAATTGTGTATATATATATATATTATATATATATATATATATATATATATATATATATATAATTCTATATACATATACATAAACAAATATATATACACACAGTTATTAAATTTTAAAGTTTGTAGATGAAATTGGGTAAATTTTCATCTATATTTTTGTTTAATTTTTGTGCGCAGATTTTAGAATTGCCAATTTTTTTTATTATTAAAATAATATATGAAAATTTTAGAGGGAGCCGCAGGGGTTACCCCCATGGCCGACCCCCATAGGGGAGCCAGCTCTGAGGGCAGTGCCCAACACTGCCTTCACAGGAAGCATCAGCGCTGCCTACACAGGAAGCGTCAGCACTACCTGCACAGCTATGCCCTCCCATGGGAGGGTTTGACTATGTAAGGCAGCCGCCCCTGCCATGTTGTGAAACTTTTTATATAAATTTTAATTTATATTTGTTTTTAATTTCAATTTACTTTTACATTATAATATATTTATATTTTTTTTTATATATAATATATATTATTATTAATATATGCTATATATATTATATATATAAAGGTTTTTATATTGTTTAAAATATTGTGTGTATAGCTTTATTTTAGTTATAAAAAAACTTAATATAATTATATATTTAAATAAATATTCAAATATTACGATTTGAACGTTTATTTATTTAAATATGTATATTATATTATTTAATAGTGCAATGAAAATTTTAGTTGGTTATTGTTATGATGAACTGTATTAAATAGAGAAATTAAATTTCATTATAATGCATGATTATCAAATTGGGTAAACATTAGTTCTGATTTTCATATTGAATGGAAGATGAGAATACTTTAGTTGAATAATTTCTTTCTTCAAGTTATTGATTGACTGGATATAGTAAATCCCAATAATAGAATTTTATTTATGTTTGAGTTGTCTCAAGTTGTTTTATATTATATTGGGAAAAATGGGGTTATATTAGATTGCAATTCTTCCAAATAAATTTGTTAATGTGGGAGTTTGTTATTTGTTTTTTTTTTTTTTTAAATATTTGAGTTAACTAGGGTTATGCACATGAATTATGCATGGTTTTAACAAAAGGTGTTGACCGTTGTGATATCTTGGGTATTAGATTTTGGATATGTGTGCACCTTATTTACCCTTTGTTAGTAAACTTAATTTCCTTGTGTTATTTCTAGGGGAGTGGCTCTATGTGAGGGCCGTTACACAAAGTGGTGCCTAGGTAACTCATGAAGAGTTTGCCAATCAGTGAAAACTAAAACTACACCTTAGTTAGTTTTAAACCCTTTAACTAGATTAATAAGCCTCACTTATAGACTCAAGGGCTTGTTTACTCTTGAGAATAAGTTGAGAAGGCCTGGAATGACAAATAGAAATCTTGATAACTTAAAAGATATTCGATTCCACAACAGTTTGCTTGTGGGGTCGGGTTTTATAAGAGGTTCCCAGGGTAACCCAAGTTGGGGGCTGGAACCTAGGAAGAAACACCAGGGTAACCTTTGCAACATTGTGATGACACTCCACCTAAAATAACAATAACCTTGTGAACTTAGCATATTTGATTAACCTAAATCTAGAAGCAATGTAACCAATAGGTTAAGTTTGCACTTGTCTAGTTTGTTTATGGATTTACTTGTGTCTAGGGTTTGTAGGTTATGTCTAGGGAACCTTTTTACTATCTCCTAGCATGGGGGATGGGCCTACGGGTACCACATGGTTGGGTGGAACATGCACCTTACTCCATTGGGTCCCCAATTCTTGTTCATGGCAATGAGTACTTCATGGATGGAGAGCTCTTACGTGGATATATGTACTTCCTTATCTATATCAATGGAAACTATATTTTTGTAACACTCATCAATTGTTAATAAGGTGAACCTTTATAATATGTAATTGTAAACTATTATTTGGTCTACCTCATTTGGAAAATGAGTATTGTAATGTTATTTCAAATGCAAAATTATAATTATAATTATACTTTATACCTTCATTGATGAAATTCAAATGTTATTCAATGTATGATTTTATGTTAATGTGAAATAAATATATATGCAATGTTATATACTATTGTTGTCTATGGGAATTTTTAGATAGTGTGTCATCATGTTACTTAGGGAATTTTTGTAATTAGTTAAGTAAATGATTACACTTTAAAAAAAAATTATTACGCTTTCGTAATCAATGATTCATTGCTTAGGTTACAAGATGGGGCATTATAGATTGGTATCAGAGCCAAGGTTCTAACACTGGACACTCTAGGTAATTGTGAGCCCATTAGGTTGACCTAGTACGTAGCATAATTTTCTGTTAGCCTTGTCTATTGTGTATCTGAGACACATTTTTGTTTTATGTGTAGGATCATGCCAGGCGTCGTACTAGAACTCATAGTAGAGGTCAACGTGGAGGCCGTGGGCCAATCCCTTAGGTTACTCCCGAGTGAACATGTGGAATAGTTGAGTCCTTGGTTGGAACAAACAGGTGAGGAACGAATTCTGATACAGCTAGATGTTGAGGGAGCTGAGTTGCATCCTCTATTAGAAGAGGTACTTGCTAGACTTGGTCCGAGGCAGGAAGTTGATCAGGAAGTGATTAGGGAACATGATAGATCTCCTAGGAGGATTGTTAGTATTACAGAGCGGGATGCCATCATGGCAGGACATATGAGAGATTTTTTGAGGGCACATCCCCCTACTTTTGATGGCACAAGAGGTGGTTTAGAGGTAGAGACCTGGTAATTAGGCTTGGGTAGATGTTTTTCTATGCACCCATATGGTAGCAATACCCGAGCTAGGTGCACCATCATGCGTCTGAGAGGTTTTTCCTCTACTTGGTGGCGTTTGGAGGAGAAGAAGCTCCATTTGGAGATTGGGTTAGTTTCTTGGGAGATGTTTCTAGAAAGGTTTAGAGCATGGTTCTTATCTGAACAATGGAGGCAACGACGAGTTGATGAGTTTCATGATTTATGTCAGATGGCTCTATCTATTGAGCAATATGAACGTAGATTTTATGAACTCAAACAATATGCAGGAATTGGGGATGATGAGGTGATGCTGGTACATCATTTTATCAGGGGTTTGAATGCCCGCATTAGTGGAGGTGTTAGAGTCTTCGAACCAAAGACCATGGAAGTTGCAGTTGAGAAAGCACACATTATGGAAGAGAATTTGGTTCTAGCATTGGGTGGACATACAGCTGTCTAGATAGGTAGTGCTTCTATAGCAGGTATTGGTCCACATGGTGGTCAGATACAAATAGAAGGTTCCTCTAGGAACCAACAGACACCCACTAAGGGTGGACAACAACAACAACATACTCCTCAGAAGAATAATAATTCACAACCTCAGCAAGGTAATAGTCCTCAGTTAGGAAAGAACCACAACTGGTGGTGCAACAAGCGCAATCGACAGGATTAGCCAGCTCAGAGTGCATAGTCAACTATCAATAGAGGTAGCTTTCAGCAATCCAATGCGCCTTCGGGTGGTAGAGGATTTGGTAGAGGCACTAGTTGTTATTTGTGTGGTCAGTAGGGACACATTGCTAGGTAGTGTCTTATGCAAGGTTCTTCAGGATTTGGGCCACAACTGACAGCTTCTGAGCCTATAATCGGTGATGTATCTCTTTCTCATATAGTATATGCTGCGGTTAATAACCACCAAGCCGATCATTAGAACACAGTGGTCGAGACTTCAGGTAAGTTTCAGGGTGTTAGTGTTACTATTCTTTTTGATTCAGGAGCTACTGATTGCTTTATTTCACCTACCATAGTTGACCGATGTGGTCTTGTGGTGGTAAAGCAAGGTGGTAAGTGGTAGGTAGAATTCACCTCTGGGTGAAAGTAGTGGTAGAGAACCTTGTACATAATTGTGAACTTAAAATTGGTACGTTATCTACCCTAGTGGATCTTCATAGTACACCTTTAGGACCATCTGACATAGTTTTAGGTATGGATTGGTTAGAATCTCATCATGCTGTGATCGACTATCGTTTGAAGACAGTTAGTTTCATTAATGATTTAGGTGCAAAAGTGGAAATCATAGGTGTTGAAAGACCTATCTCTTTGCAGATGATTTATGCTATGCAATTAAAGAGATGTCTTCACCAGGGTTGTCAACTATTTGCAATAGCAATTACTGATTTGGAGGAAGGAGAGAGTTGAGAGATATCTCTTGATGATCATCCTATCCTTAGGGAATTCGTTAATGTGTTTCTTGAAGATATACCCAAAATGCCACCGAAACGAGATATTGATTTTAGAGTTGACCTAGTTCCTGGAGCTGAGCCTATATCTCGAGCTCCATATAGAATTATGACTCAGGAATTAGAGGAGCTTCGTATTTAGTTAGAGGAAATTTTGGATAAGTGTTTTATTCATCCAAGTGTTTCTCCTTGGGGAGCACCTATCATCTTCGTAAAAAAGAAGGATGGATCACTTAGATTGTGCATTGACTATCGTCAATTGAACAAAGTAATGATAAAGAATCGATATCCTTTGCCTAGAATCGATGATCTTTTTTATCAAATCAAGGGAGCTAATGTGTTCTCTAAGATTGATCTGAAATTTGGTTACCATCAATTACGCATTGCTGAAGCAGATATTCATAAAACTACTTTCTGAACTCGTTATGGTCACTACAAATTCATAGTAGTACCATTTGGGTTAACGAACGCACCATCAATATTCATGAGTTTGATGAATGGTGTCTTTCGTACTTACCTTGACCATTTTGTTGTTGTGTTTCTCAATGATATTTTAATCTATTTGAGAAATATGAAGGAACATGAAGAGCATCTAAGATAGGTATTGCAGTGCTTGAGGAAAAATCAATTGTATGCAAACCTGAAGAAGTGCGACTTCTTTCAGACTGAGGTGAAATACCTTGGTCATGTTATATCTGGAAAGGGTATTGTTGTGGATCCTTCAAAGATTCAAGCTATTGTTGATTGGCCTATGCCTACTAACATAGGTGAAGTTCAAATTTTTATGGGTCTAGCTGGGTACTATAGACGGTTTGCTCAGGGATTTTCTAGGATTGGTCACCCTATTACTTCTCTTCAGAGGAAAGCAAGAAATTTGTCTAGACAGAGCAGTGTCAGTTGGCTTTTCAGACACTTAAAGAAAAGCTAACTAATGTGCCTATATTGATTGTTCCTAATCCTACTAAGGTTTTGTTGTTTGCACTGATGCATCTTTGGAGGGTTTAGGAGGAGTACTGATGCAAGAAGGGCATGTGATCGCTTACGAGTCCCACAAAATCAAAGATCACAAACTAAATTATCCCACTCATGATTTAGAGCTTGCCATAGTTGTGCATTCATTAGTTCAATGGAGGAATTTCTTATTGATTCACCATTTCGAACTTCATTCTGATCACCGTAGTCTACAATACATATTTACGCAACCTAACTTGAATGCTAGATAGAGACGGTAGATGGAGTTCTTGTGTGAATATGATTTTGAGGTGAAATATGTTCAGGGAAAAGAGAACGTAGTGGCTGACACTCTCAGTCATCGTCGACATGAGATTTTTGCTATCACTCTCGAAGTAGATTTAACGAGTCAAATATTAGCAGCACTTCCTACTGATAGGTTGTATCAGGAAGTGAAGTTGGAGATTGAATCTGGTAGACCTTTGGAGGGTCGATTTATAGGCTATTCTCTTGAACCAGATGGTTTATTGCAACATTTAGATTGTATCTATATACCACATTCAGAGGGTCTTTGTACATTGATTATGACTGAAGCACATCGAGCTCCGTACTCAACTCCCCTGGAGTTAAGAAAATGCATGGAGATCTTTGACAACTGTATTTTTGGCCTGGTATGAAATGCGATATCGCTTATTATGTATCAAGATATCTTGAGTGCCAACGAGTCAAAGTTGAGCATCAACATCCTGCTAGATTATTATAGCCACATCTCAAACCTGAATGGAAATGGGATATTATATCAGTTGATTTCATTGTAGGATTACTTGTGTCGTCATGTCGACATGATGCCATTATGGTAACTATTGACTGATTGACTAAGGTGGCACAATTTTCGCTAGTACGATCATCTTACAATGCTTGATCGGTAGCTAGGATATTCATGGAGGACATAGTTAGATTGCATGGGATTCCTCATAGGATTATATCTGATAGAGATCCTGTATTTACATTAGCCTTATGGACTTCATTACAACATGCTCTAGGTACACAGTTGAACTTCAGTTTAGCCTATCATCCTCAAACGGATGGAAAAATGGAGAGAGTTAATCAAATACTTGAGGATATGCTTAGAATGTATGTAATGGACCAACAATCACATTGGGAGGATTATCTATACTTAGTAGAATTTTCTTACAATAACGGATATCAGAGTTCCATAGGTATGCCACCATTTTAGACATTATACGGATGTCCTTGTCAAACTCCATTAAGTTGGGATCAACTTGAGGATAGAGTGTTACTTGGACTTGAGATGCTTCGTGATATGGAGCAACAGATTGAACGTATTATAGAACACTTGATAGCAACATAGGATAGACAAAAGAAGTATGTCGATGCACATAGAGTAGACCGACAGTTTATAGTTGGTGATAGAGTGTTTCTCGAGTGCGACAATGAAAGAGTCCAATTCGTTATGGAAAAGGCTCTAAGCTTGCACCTCGTTTTGTTGGGCCATTTGAGATCCTAGAGAGGATTGATCCTATGGCGTATAGACTTGCCTTACCACCTTGTTTGTCATGTATCCATGATGTTTTTCATGTGTCAGTTCTTAGACCATATCATCTCGACATTTCTCATGTACTTGATTGGAATGCGTTACAGGTAGAGGACGGGTAGTGGCTTTGGAGCCCGTGGCCATTCTACAGTGTCAGACGCTCATTCTCAGTGGTTGAGACGTTGACCAAGTGAGGGTCCAATGGGATCCTAGTCATGAGGCTTCTCCTACTTGGGAGGATGTGACACGCATGAGGGAACTTTATCCCTATCTGTTCCCAGGCTTTCTGGAGCAAGCCTGATCCTAGGGGGTGAGGATGTAGTACCCCTCCACTTTGCTTATGTTTTTTGTTAGCATGTTTTCACTTTGATAGACCTTAGTACTTTGTTTTGGATATTTTGATTGCTGATATTAGAGCAATGGTGGATTGATTTTGTGATGTGATGATAAATTCTATGGTGGTAATTATTTTGGCATGCTTTATGTTAGCATAGATGTTTAATTTCAGATCTTATTGCTATATATATGCCTATGGTAGACTAACTATTATTTAATTTGTTAGTTTGATGTGATGTGTATTGGTGTGAGAATGGAGTTGCATCACTCGCTTGCGAGTGCCCTGTGACTTCTGTGATTTTCTCTACCCAGTGTGTTTGAATCATGAATTATATATATGTATGTATGTTATTTGCTTAATTATAGGATTGCAGGTACATGGCACTGACTCCACCTAGTTTCTTAGGTCTGAGCATGTCAAGAATCAATGAAAATGTTGATTGGGAGGTAGTAACAGGGTTTTTCCTAGTCTAGTCTTAAACCCAGTCACAGTTTGTCATCAGTTTAGGTCTAGAGTTTTTGGTTGTCTTGTTTGATCTGTCTTGATTTTACATCATGGAAGGTTAATTTTTGTGAATATAATGTTAGATTAATGTTTAATTTAATTTAATGTTTATTCAAATTGATTTTAGGAAAATTTAGATAAAAGTTTTATACTTGATTTAATTAATTAAATTGGTTTATTTGGTTAAATAATTTAATCATTATGATTAAGTTATTTCATTAAATTAATTAATTATTAATTAAAAGTTTTTTTATTTGTGAGGATAGATTTTATATTCTTTAAATGTTTTGTGGGAATAAAATTTTAAATAAAATAAATAAATAAATAAATAAAACAAAATTGAATTTTGAAATTTTGAATTCTTGAATTCTTTAATATGCATTGGATTCTTGATAAGGAAGAAAGAAAGATTTTCCGTGAGTTTGTTAGAAGATATTTTCTTCTTGCCAAGTGTGTTAGTTAAATTAATTGCTTTTTCTTGTTGAGGATTCTCTCAGAGAAGATATGATGGGATTTTGCGAAAACAAGAAATCGTTGGATGGGAAATGAAAAGAATAGTAAACAGTTGGGAATAATTTTGCTGAATTCTTTTGGGTTTTTATTTAAAAGTTCTGGAAGAAGTTTTGGAATTGCTTCTAGTTTTGTATTTTCATTCTTCTGGAAATTGGTGTTTTGGAAGGTCTTTGGAAGATTGCACGCAACAAGCAAACAAAGCTTCTCTTATACAGCCAAGTTCTTCAAGCTACAGGAATACAGGTATTTCCCTACATATTTAAATTTGTTTTCTTTTGAAAAGATTGTCTGTGAAAAGAATTACTATTGTGAAGTTTTGTCAAAATTTGTTAAATGCATGATTGCCTGAGAAAATTGTTTGTGATTGAAACCTCTGTTCTTTTCGGTAAATTATTTATAGAAAATTTGTTATCTCTCTTTGTGTTTTTACAAAACCATAATTTATAGTGAAATTAGAGAGCAACCCTAAGGGTTATTATTAACATGATTATTATTATTAAACAATAGAAAAGATTCAAAACAAAATAGAAGAAACCTCTGTAAAATTGTAAATGAACTTTACTGGTTAAATTGAGGAAAATAAATTCTCTATCAGAAAAGATTTTGAGAATCTGGGATGAAAATGAAACCCTCTATTTTATTTTAGAAAACAAAGTTCTCTGTTAAAATTTGTGTAAAATGACAATTTTCACAATTCCTGTAGAAAACCCTATTGAAAATAAATACTTGACTCCAGTATTTTATTTACTGTTTAAATTGTGTATATATTATATATATGCATATAATTCTATATACATATACAAAAACAAATATATATACATAGTTATTAAATTTTAAAGTTTGTAGATGAAATTGTGTAAATTTTTGTGTGTATTTTCATTTAATTTCCATGTGCGGATTTTCAAATTGTTATTTTTTTATTATTAAAAAAATATGAAAATTTTAGAGGGAGCCGCAGGGGTTACCCCCACGGCTGACCCCCACAGGGGAGCCGGCTGTGAGGGCAGTACTGACGTTGCCTGCACAGTCGCGCCCTCCCATGGGAGGGTTTGGATGTGTAAGGTAGCCACCCCTGCCATGTTTTGAAACTTTTTATATGAATTTTAATTTATATTTGTTTTTAATTTTCAATTTACTTTTAGATTATAATATATTTATATATATATTTTTATATATAATATACATTATTATTAATATATGTTATATATATTATGTATATAAATATTATATATAAAGTTTTTTATATTGTTTAAAATATTATGTGGATAGATTTATTCCAGTTATAAAAAAAACTTAATATAATGATATATTTAAATAAATATTCAAATCTTATGATTTGAATGTTTATTTATTTAAATATGTATATTATATTATTTAATAGTGCAATGAAGAATTTAGTTGGTTATTGTTATGATGAATTGTATTAAATAGAGAAATTAAATTTCATTATAATGCATGATTATCAAATTGGGTAAACATTAGTTTTGATTTTCATATTGAATGGAAGATGAGAATACTTTAGTTGAATAATTTCTTTCTTCAAGTTATTGATTGACTGGATATAGTAAATCCTAATAATAGGATTTTATTTATGTTTGAGTTGTCTCAAGTTGTTTTATATTATATTGGAAAAAATGGGGTTATATTAGATTGCAATTCTTCCAAATAAATTTGTTAATGTGGGAGTTTGTTATTTGTTTTTTTTTTTTTTTAAATCTTTGAGTTAACTAGGGTTATGCACGTGAATTATGCATGGTTTTAACAAGAGGTGTTGACTGTTGTGATATCTTGGTTATTAGATTTTGGATATATGTGCAACTTATTTACCCTTTGTTAGTAAACTTAGTTTCCTTGTGTTATTTCTAGGGGAGTGGCTCTGTGTGAGGGCTAGTACACAAAGTGGTGCCTGTGTAAGTCATGTAGAGTTAGCTAATGAGTGAAAACTAAAACTACACCTTATTTAGTTTTAAAACCTTTAACTAGATTAATAAGCCTCACTTATAGACTCAAGGGCTTGTTTAGTCTTGAGAATAAGTTGAGAAGGCCTAGAATGCAAAATCAAAATATTGATAACTTAAAAAATATTTGATTCCACAATAGTTTGCTTGTGGGGCCGGGTTCCGTAAGAGGTTGCAAGGGTAACCCAAGTTGGGGGCCGAAACCTAGGAAGAAACACCAAGGTAACCTTTACAACATTGCGATGACACTCCACCTAAAATAACAGTAACCTTGTGAACTTAGCATATTTGATTAACCTAAATCTAGAAGCAATGTAACCAATAGGTTAAGTTTGTACTTGTATAGTTTGTTTATTGCTTTACTTGTGTCTAGGGTTTATAGGTTATGTCTATAGAACCTTTTTACTATGTCCTAGCACGGGGGGTGGGCCTATGGGTACCACATGGTTGGGTGGAATGTGCACCTTACTCAGTTGGGTCCCCAGTTCTTATTCGTGGCAACGAGTAGTTCATGGATGGAGAGCTCGCATGTGGATATATGTACTTCCTTATTTGTATCAATGGAAACTGTAATTGTGTAACACTACTCAATTGTTAATAAGATGAACGTTTGTAATATGTAATTGTAAACAATTATTTGATCTACCTCATTTGGAAAATGAGTATTGTAATGTTATTTCAAATGCAAAATAAGAATTTTAATTATACTTTATACCTTCATTGATGAAATTCAAATGTTATTCAATGTATGCTTTTAAGTTAATGTGAAATAAATATATATACAATGTTAGATACTATTGTCGTCTATGGGAATTTTGAGATAGTGTGGCGTCGTGTTACTTAGGGAATTTTTGCAATTAGTTAAGTAAATGATTACACTTTTAAATAAAATTATTACACTTTCGTAATCAATGTATCATTCCTTTGGTTACAAGATGGGGCATTACAAGAATTGTAGGAATAAAAGTCTTGATTCCACCTGCTTCAGAGGGATAGGGCGAGCATTAAATTAACCCAATAGGTATAATGTTGAAAAAAGGGAGTTGATAAGGAAGTGTCACCATCCCAAGTCCATCACCTCATTGTGAGTCTTGTTGTGTCATGGTTTTGGCCTTGTCCTTGTCTCTGTAAATTGTTGTTGTTTATTTATTTTATTGTGGTTAGTTGTCATTTAATTTATCTTTATTTTTTCTATGGGATAAATTAATGATATTTTGTGGATATGATTAATTGTGAGTAATTGTAAATATGAATTTCAATATTGAAAATTAAAAGTTATTTAAAGATATCAAGTTTCCACAATCCATCAAGTGGTGCAATAAGATTTCTATATTTGATTGTGTTTTAGTTTTTCACATCAATGTTTTGAATCATACTACATGATCCATCATCAGGATGAAAGAGAGCTAGAGGAGAAAATGGATTGTTGTAGACCAAAGCAAGCTAAAAAGAGAGAGAGGGGGGGAAACAAGGAAGGAGGCACACCGTTCAAGGTTGGGGGTGGATTAAAAAGAAAAGTAAAGGAGCAAAGGAGAAGATAAAGAAAGCGAATGAACTCCAGATAGCACCTTGAAGAGGGAATGAAGAATGAGATAATTTAAAACAAAGAAAGTTGTAAAGGAAACATGATAGAGAATTAGAGAGTAAAAAGAAAACTAGAAATTGAGCAATCAAAAAGGTTCAAATAAAGATGATATAAAGAAATAGTAATAGTATAAAGAGAAGAAAAAAAATTATATAAGAGAATTATATAAAGAATTTACCTCTATATATGAAATAAAGAAATAAATTTGTATAAGAGAATTATATAATCCTATATAATTCTATGTAAAGAAATATATAAAGAAATTTATTATGATAAAAATTAAAAATATAATTATTGTATGATGTTTATTAATTAATATATATAGTTTCTATTAAAATAAAATGATAATGATAAATAAGATAAATAAGAGAACAAAAATAAAAATAAAAATAAAACTAGAACGATAAATATAATGGAAAAACAAATAGAATAAAAATAGAAATAAAGAAATATAGACAAAAAATAAAAATGATATAGGTATTAATCAAGGAAAAAACAAAATAAAATACAGAGAGAAATAAAATAAAAATGTAAGAGATAAACAAACCAAAATGAGATGAAAAGAAAAATAATGAAATAAAAATGAACATAAGAATGAAGAGATAATAAAATAAAATAACAAAAGCAAAATAATAAAGAATAATGAAAGAAATTAACAAAAATAAATTAATAACTAAGAAAAATAAATAACATAATAAGTAAAAATGAAAGCTATAAAAGAATAAATTAGAAATAAATAAAGAAATAAAGAAAAATGGAGTAGGAATAAATCAAAGATAAAAACAAAATGAAATAAAGAAAGACTAAAATTAAAATGAAAGAGATGAGAAAACCAAAATAAAATACAAATGAAATGATATAAGTATAAAATACAATTAAAATAAAATAAGATAAAAATAAATTAAATAATAAAGAAAGAAAATAACAAAATAAATAATAAATCAAATAAAAACTACAAAAGAATAAAAGTTAATTCAATGAAAAATGATAAAATTAAAAATAAATAAATAAATAAAATAAAATAACTAAAAAATGATAAATAGAGATGATTTTAAGATAAAAAGTCAAAATAAAATAAAATAAAATGATATTTGTTATAAAGCAACCAGTAAAAACACTACAAAATTTAAATAATAAATTAACAAAGATGTTGGAAGATAAACTAGGAGTAAAAGAAAAACTAACTAAAACTAAGAGCAAG
Organism: Sequoia sempervirens; assembly: GCA_007258455.2. NCBI lineage: Eukaryota > Viridiplantae > Streptophyta > Pinopsida > Cupressales > Cupressaceae > Sequoia > Sequoia sempervirens. Next base: position 381,140,132 of record VDFB02271358.1, read on the forward strand.
GACCCAAAACAAGAAGGTAAAGTGATAAACCGAAGAGAGTGAGATAAAAAGGGGGGGGAGGAAATGAGGACAACCAACAAAAGAGGGCACAGAAAGGCCCAAAAGAATGAGAAGAAGTAGAAAGGAAGAAACAACAAGAGTGTAAGACCCCACTTTGCATGTGAATAATACAATCTTAATTTTGTTATATACTTATAGATGCTTAGATATATTTCAGGCAATGTATAGTGTGATTTCATGAAAATGTGCTTGTACTTTGTTTTGAAATGTTTTATTATCATTTCCATGGAAGTATTAGGCACTTGTAAACTATGAATGTGAATTGGAATTTTAATGAAATGGTTGCACAGTTAAATCTTATTTTCGCTACCAAATTAATGTGATATATGATTGTTGCTTATGATTTCATTGGTAATGTGCAGGAAAGAAAAGAGGTGCTAATATGAGAACACGGAACCAATGAGAACAAATTGAAAGACACCATTTTGTGCTTGTGTATTTGATTCCCTTATTTTGGAGCTGAGGGAAAATAGTTGCTATGTTTATTCTTGGGTTGAAAGGTTATTTAATTGTGTCATGTGAGATATAAGTTGGGGTTAAGGTTTATGAACCCCTGTCCAAGTGTGAAACTCGGATAGAACCTTGAGTGGGACTTTAAAGAGGGTTATTGGTCAATTTCTTTAGTTGGGGTACAAAGATAAACCCCTAGGGTCTATACCATAGTTGTAGGGGACAAGTGGGCATGCAATAGGGTTCCAAGGACATGATTTGACCCTTCAAAAGTCCACTTGAAAGGGAGTGACGAATTTCAGTCTTTGGGAGTTGGGAGAAGTGACTTATCACTTCCCCACCACACTCCCCAAAGTTCATTAATGAACTTGGAAAGAGCATCAAATCTCTCACATGTGTGGAGCCACCCTATAAGGGTTGTTGGGTAGGGTGTCATAGTACATTCCCCATCTCCCCAAAAGTCTCACACATGTGTGAGAACTTGTGGGGATGTGTGTTGAAAGATCAAATGAGAGAGTGAGAAGTGTCTCTCTCTCATTCAGGTGAATTCAAGTGAATTCCTATATACTTGGATGGAAAAGAAGAAATGGATGTTACCCACTTCTCCTTTTGGAGAACTTTGGTGTAGATGGAAGAGAAGAGGAGAGGAGGAGAGGAGTCTCCCTCTTAGGATATGGATTCAAGATAGATTGGCTTGGAGAGGAGTGGAGGATGGAAGATCCAAAGCCCCTCATCTAAACAAAAAGATAAGTCTCCTCATCTTCATCATCTTTGTCCATTTTGTTGTAGGAGGGTAAAATGTTGTGTGCATCTTGTTGAATATGTGAGTGGAGAGCCTAAATGTGTGAAATTTGATGTCATATTGTTTTGGTCTTTTTGGTAAGATTGAGAAAACCCCATCTATCATCTTGGGGTTAATAGATTTCTTGCTCGGGGGTATGGCCAGAGCCCACGAGGCTCCATGACGCCATTATGGTTGGGTGGAAAGCAAGCTTGCATTCTTTGGCATGATTATTCATTTTATTTTAGTTTGAAGTATTATTGTAAAATGAAAGTATCTTGTTGAAATGGGTAAAGGAGTAGAAAAAGAGCAAGCCTTATTGTTGTGTGTTTTTTTTTGTTCTACTCCTAAATATTGAGTGAAATATTGAAGGAATTTTATTTTGTTGAATTGAAGAAAAGAAAGAAAATAGGTAGCGAAGTAAGTTCTTACTTATTAGCATGTTTCTCCCTACATCTCTTAGTCTTGATTTTATTTAAAGAAATTATTGGAGTCAATGATTATTTGGTTTCATACATTATGTAAGCTAAATAAATGATATTGTTGAAATGTTAGTATAGTTTGAAGGAAAATATATTTATTCCTTTCCAATAAAGCAAAATACATATATATACATGTAAATAAAGTTATGAGAACATAAGCTCAAAGCTTTAAAGAAAATGGGATGTATTCTTTTTATTTTGTTGACCAAACCAAAATATATCTATTCTTCAAAATAAATAATACTTATAATTAAGTGATGCAAATAAATAAATTCCTAGGCTATAATGTCTAATGTTAAAAATGATGTTACTAATACTTCATGCCTTGATTTTTTTATTTTTTTTCAGCATACTTGTGAAAATACAATTAGATTATAAAATGTATTTGAAAGCAGTAAAGCCTCTATTCTCTAATTTACCACAGTAACAACAAAGAACTCTTATATGGTAAAATTTGTATACCACTCTTTTTATTTTACCTCTGTAATAATAATAGATGATATATATATAGGTAAATAAACAAATAAGCCCGTAAAATGTTTAAACGGCTGTTATTGGATCCAAACCATCATCTGCCATCATCTGCAGACATACTTGTTAAATAAATTTTGAAATGCATCTAAATGTATGGAAACAAAAAAAAAATATAGGAATCTACATCTATTCATCTTATCTAATATATATACTATGTAATGAAAATATTTTATTTAAATATACAAATTTATATAATCTGAAAAGAAAAATATATATTTAGATATAAATTTAAATGAAATAAAATAAAACAAAAACAATGGTGCTGGGTAGGGAAAGACCATCCCAAACCCTAGCCATGGCAAGACCATCCCAAACCCTAGCCATGGCTGGGAAGGGAGGCGCCGCCCCCCCCCTCCCAGCAAGGTCACAACCCATGTGGTGTTGGTTAACCACCCCTGTGGCATTTGGGGGCACTCACCTGAAATCTCGTCAATTTTTTTAGCAAAAAAAAAGGGGGTTAATCAGATAAAATAATAAAGTATGTATACATTAAAAATAAATAAATAAATAAAAACAGAGAACTCTGTAAACTCCATACAAAATCGGTCCAGTATCCTTGATAAAATAAAATATACTTGCCATTCTATAGAAAGGTAGCATACACGTAATGATGGATCAAACGCCCAAAAAGAAATAGACCCTGCTCAAATTTCATCGAGCCTAGTTTCAGGAGGAGATAAACCTATATGCCCTATTTTGAACACCGTCGTCTTGGCTTCACACACCCCTGCCGAATAAGAAAATAGCTTCAATACATTAAAAAAAGAGAGGTAAGTTAGGGCAGTAAATAGAGTGGAGATAATGTTTTGACCTAAAGTCGGACGTGAAGATTATAAAAATGGAGTTGAGTTTCTTGCATTTTGGAATAAAGTGGGGGGCTTCAAAAGAGCTACTCACCTCATTTTAACCCTATAAAAAAAAAAGAATTAATGACTGCTGCTTATAAAATTAACCAGTGATATTAATATAAATATATGTTGTGGTTAAAGCTATATGGAGTTATTATGGGGGAAAAATAATTACTATTGTTATGGGACAAGAAAAGAAGGAAAATTAAATGTAAAATCATGTTAGTGTCAATATAAGATAAATTCGCTATCAGCAATCTTATTATTATGGAAAAAATAAAATAATGATGATATGAATAAATTATGATAATATAAAAAAAAAATAAAAAAAATTATTATCAAGAATAATAATAATTAAAAAAAAAGAGAATTTTAACATTTCATACTAATAGTAATAAACTTGAAATTAAATAATAGATAATACCAATACTAATATTACCTGCAAGGTAAAATATCAATTTTGAGAGTAAATGTGTTTTACAATAGTAAAAAAATAAATAAATTTAACATCATGAAATTACACTTACCGAGTAGAGTAGAGAGAGATTATAGTATTTCTCAAATATAATTTAAATGCATCATTGATAATGCTGGATAAAATTATTGTAACGTGGAAATATAAATATATTAATTGTTTATTGATATTATAACATAATAATAAGAATTGAAGTAAAAAAAAATTGATATTAAGATAAAAATAAATAAATATTAATATAGAAGGTAATATCAATCTAAACTATTGAAAACAAGGAAATATTAAAATTATATCCATAGTGCTATGATAAAACATTTTGTTATGAGTAAAATAATAGTAGTAATAAAATTAGTGAATTATTATTTTATTGAATAGGGAAGTATATTATTGGGATAAAAGTTATGATGACGTGATTAAATAGTTATAAGATTATTATGGTAAATGGAAAAATAAATATTATTAAGATATAATATCTAATTATATAAATAAATATTAAGAATAAATAAACGATGTTAATATTGGGGTGAAGTAGGTGAGAACATTTCTAATACAAATGTGAGATGGATGATTGGTTATTAAATAGCAATATTGTTATGAATAGGGTTTGAGGCAGATGACAATAATATTGTGTACACAAGAATTATGTAATGATAATATTGTTGTTGGGTTGTTGAACATAATTATAATATTATTAAAGTTTGTGTCAAATAGCTAATGATAATTTTATTTTAATTCCCAACAATAAGGAGGTCATTAAAGACTAAATTGAAGCTAAATTATTTATTTATTTATTTAGTTACCAAATATTATTATATCAACATCAATATTTCAATATGAACATGGTATACATAATTTATCATTGCTTAAAGATGTTAATTCATAGATTATGGTCCTTTAAAAATAAATAAATAAATCATTAAATAAGTTTAAAACCTAGCTTTCTCTAGTTAATAAATGTGCGTGTGGCATGTTTGAGCAAGCTAAATTGACTCTAGTATAGCATCACTAAAGAAGAGCTCAAATTTATTTATTTATAAAGTTATATTAAGAAGTGACCACACCAGGTTGTGTAGTGAGTATTATAGTTATATCCTACACCATAACCACTTAGAGTGTTAATTAGTTTAATTAACGGGTTCAAAAAAAAAAAGGTTGTTGGTTTTTTTTTTCTAGCATAAAATTATGGGCATTACAAAGAGAACCCACAAGGAACGAAGGGGGAACAAAAAGGAAAAAGCAGGGGACAGTCAAGAGTGGTTAGGATGGTGGTTTCTAAGATTGGATAACTAAGGTTGCTAAGGTTGCTAGGAATGGCTGAGATTCCAACCCTCATCACGATTCAAGTTGGTGGGATGATTGCTAATTACGATGGCTTGCTTGAGTTTTCTCTTAAAGAAGTTGTCTTCTTTGTATAAAACTTGAAAGTCTTCTAGACAAATGTGGTGTTTGGTGAAAGAAGAGTGCACTGCGAGAGCAGATTTGAAGACACGATCATGCTTGATGTTTGCACTATGCTCTTTGATTCTTGTCATAAAAGAGTGACCCGTTATTTAATTAATTACAAGGTAAAAGTAATTAATTTAAATAGATAATGTGGGTGATAATTATATATTATCTTTTTCAAGATATTAAAATTAGGAAATTAGAAGAGAATGTCTTGTGAGGATAATATCATGTGAAAATAATGAAATTTTAATAAAATCTGCGAGATAAGTGTGAGCTTTTAAAAACAAGAAAAAGAACCAATGAATGTTTTGGATTTTTGAGAAAAAAAAGAAGAGCTTTATTTATTTTTATTTATTTTATTTTGAGGAATTTTTACACAAGCAATTTTTTTTTTGGTTTTTGTCTGAAAAAGAAAAAGATAGGTTTTTTTGTGCTTCTTTGTGAAAATTGTTCTATAAGAAAAGAATAGAAAATTGATTCAAAAATTAGCTGAAAGGTATTTGAGAAGGATCTGCAGAGAAAATCTAGTTTCAAAAGAGGAGGAAGGGTTGTCATGCTGTTGGATTCAACATCAAACAAAGGACTCCAGGTTCTTTTAAATTTATTATTACTTTTGATTTATTGTTCTGTAAACAAAATCTTGTCTGCCAAGTTTGAAAATCAATTTCTCTTTTTTTGAAAGAGGGTTCTCTGATTGAAATTTTTTTGTAATAAACCCTTGATTCTTCATAGGAAACTATAGTGAAACCTTTTGAAAATTTTCAATAAAAATTTAGTTGTGAAATTTGTGATTTTAAAGAAAATCAATTTATTAGGGTATTAAAATTGTATACCCATATTTATTCTCTGACTGAAGAAAAATGAATTGGACTGGTTTTCATCCTATTTTTTCATTTATTTTGTATCATATTTTATCTTTGTTAATATATATATATATATATATATATATATATATATATATATATATATATATATATATATATATATATATATATATATATATATATTCTCCTCAAAAAATTTGTTTTGTGTTTTAGAAAAAAATATATATATATACAAAAAAAAATAAAATTAAGAAATGTTAAAATAAGGTCCCGTGATTTTTTTTTGGAAAATAATTTAAGATTAATTTTTTTAAAAAAAAATTGTATTGGTTTGGGGGAGTGGGAATGGTTGGTCAAAGCCGTACCACCCCAACTTTCCCCATGGTACTGCTATGCGAAGTCACCACTAACTGCACACAACAACCTATGGTTGTTGTACGCAACTAGTGGGGACTACGGCCTCCCCACGGGAATGTACACAGTACCATTGGGGTTGGTGGATTTGGTGTTTTAAAAAGTTTTTCTGTTAGATTCAATTTTTTTTTATAAACGTTTTATATTATATATATGTATATATATATTAATATATATGTGTATATATATATTGTTGTTATTTTACAATAAGTTATTTTGTTGATTTTATACAATGAATTATATACATGATTTTTTTTAACTATATGATTTTAATATATAAATATGGTGGCAGATATATATAAGTTGTGGTTAGGAATTTAATTAGATAATTTTAAATTTGCATTGTTATGTTGTAATCATGCAAATTAGAAATAAACTATGTTCTTTTAAGGAAATTGAAAATTCTTGAGAAATTAAAATTATGTATTGGTGAAATTATTGTGTTTAGAAATGCCTTGTATGGCATTGTTTTACATAATGGTGTACTCTCGAGATTGGTTGTTGAATCTATTTTGGTTTTCTCTTTATTGGTTTTGTGTCATGTAGAAAATCCCTTGAGTTTTTGTCCTTTTCTAGGGGCTTAAGTTGTTGGTTAGGAACTTCCAGAGGTGGGGAAATTGATGTTTATTTTGATCTTGTAATTGGATATTTGTTCTTAATTTTTGGATATAGTTGTGATTTGAGTTTACACATGGATTGTACCATTTTTTTGATGTGTTTCTTATGATTTTGGTGACATGGTTTTGCCTCGTGGATGTTCCATTCATTGGTTCAATGTTCTTGTGGTACAACTCCTTGGTGTTGGATTTTATGGTTTGGGTGTCTAGGGAGAGTGGCCCTAAGTGTGGGTTGGCACATAAAGGGGTTGTCATGGTAACCCACGTAGAGTTAGCGTAATAAGTGATAACCTAAGTAATTAATTAAGGGGTGGGTAGCTAAACATTAATAAAGATAATTATGGATGCCTCATTTGCCTGTTAGTAATATCATAGACAAAAGGTGGGCCAAGAAGGCTGTGGTTGGCAAGGTCATTGCCTCATCTACATGAGAGGTTAACGATTCCACATGAGTAACCCTATGGAGTAGCGCCTTGAGATAGGCTATCAAGAGAACCATAGATGGAGGTGACACCTTGTGATTGGTTTCCTAGATAATCCATGTGAGGCCATGTGAGGCCATGTGATGACACTCTCCTCTAACATTCCCTTTGAGATGTTTTTATTGAAATCCTCTAGAAGTGGTCTATTGTTATGAATTTTGGTGATTTATCATTGTTTAGTTTTTTGAGTGGTCTTTTAATATTATATTATCTTGTCTGGAGTTATTCTTGTGTTACTATTTTGATGTGCTTGGTTGGGGATCCTTCCTTGTTTACTCCTAGCATGGGGGTGGTTGGGTGGAACGTGCTATGCACTTTGTTGGGTCCCCTTGGATGCAATTGTACCATTCAGAGTAGAGTTTTGTAGATGTTGTTGATCTAGGATTCATATGTTACCAGATGTATATTTGTACTACAGATGTATTTCATTTATGGATGTATCACTCCCTCATGTGTTGGGAAGACCTTGATGTAATTTTGTATATGTTTTCATTGTGATGTACTATCAGACTGATGTAATGTATTATCATACCTTGTAATCATTCATGAACTACCATTTGTAAATATTGTTAATGTTATGTTGTATCTGTGGAAATATATATACTTAATATCTTCATGATTAATTTATTTGTGATTTGCATGTATGGTTTTATATAGATTACTCTTATTAATGTAGTTATCATTAATGGATATGTTCAAATGGTTATATGTGAATGAATGGATATGCAATTGAATATTCAATGTTTAATCTATTATCTTTGTTATGAGTTAGTTGGGTAATGTCACCTCGTGTACCCCAAGGGATTTAGTTGTGCAACTTAGAACATTGTTATGTTGGAATACTTAAGTACATTCCTTATGTTCTTTGAAAAAAAAATTGTTGCATTTTTACTTGTTCCTTTGGGGTTTGTGATGAGCTTAAAATGTGCTCATAGTTTGGATATTATGATGAACTTTTAATGCCTTTACTTTTGTTATTTGTGGTTGTTTAAAACTCTTTTGAAACCTTTTATTGGGATATCTTGTAGCATAATATTTTCATATTCCTGCAGCTTATTGTGTTGACTTGATTACATTTATTGCCCCATTGACTCCCTAAATGACTGGTATATCGCATACAATTTTTGAATGATGAAATAGATTTAAATGTGTGATTAATGAACATATATCATGTATATGCCATGTGCCTTTTCCTTCGCATCTGTTACATTTTGTTTCACAGGTTGTTGAATAATGATCGAGTCAAGCGCAGCTGATCTCGACATTGCAGTAAAGTCTATTTCCTACACGACTTCGAGGAAGCTCTCGCGAAGACTCTTTGACCAAAACTGTTGGGAAAGATTTTTAATGATAGTCAATCTGGAAAGAGTGGAGCGCTAGATTCTCTCTGAATCGGGTTGAACAGATAAATTCATTTATGAAGTTTGTTCCTTGATTCTGGGATACACTTTATTTCCACATCTTTCTTTGATAGGGTTAGTTAGTTAGTTGCTCTCCTGATTTTAAAATAAAGTACTCCTCCTACACGAGTGAGGAGAGATGATAGTGAGAGTAAAGATAGAAGCATAGTGATAGCAGATATCATGTAAGAATTAGTATGATAATAAAAAGTAGAATCTGTTGACAAGAGACAGAGTTTGTTGTTAGTTTCCATATCAACAAAGTAATGTATACCAGTCTGTTTTCATGAATAAAGTTTGATGAAGTTTTTAGTTCAGCACCTGTGTAATCAGTAGATGCTTGCTAAGGGGGCCCACTTAGTAAGTATCTGTAGCTAGTTAGTTAGTTGTTCTTTTCTATTGATCTTCAGTTAGCTTTCATCTTTGATGTTTTCATACAAACTCAGTCTTGTATTGTTCCTGCAGCATAAGGCTAGTTCACAGTTTGTGTTTCAATCATAGTTGTTATAGTTTTTGTTCATAGTTGAGTTAAAGAAATTTGCATTACCTTCCTGTATCGTAGATAGAATTCCTTTCTGGTATTAATTTCTACTAAGTTTTCACTGAAATTGGTTCTTAGTGCATATATTTTTTCGTGCCATTTAAAGTATACGTCCCCTGGTTTGACAAGTAAATGAATGTCCATAGAGAGATATTAGTCACCTGTTGGAATGTCCAATTCCCAAGAAAAATTTTACTGTGATTTTCATATCCTTTTGTGGGTGCGACCATTTTTTGGCACCGTTGCTGGGGATGGCGTCTAGCTAAGAATTTGTTAGAAGTCATTTTTAGCATTAGTTTAGTTTGTTAGTCAAAAATTTCAAAATCTTTCAAACCACCATTTATCGTATTGCATGCATAGAAGAAGAAAAGATGCACTGGGAAGGTTCCTCCCTGAAAACCTATTTTTTGAAATACCATTTAACCCAGTTGATGAAGAACCTAAGGAAAATCCATTCGCTTTGTTATTCCAGCAACCAAACATGGCAAATAATCCACCACCTAATCCACCTCCAGCGTTTGAGTTTTCCATTGTTCCCCAGTGAGATACTAATAATCTTAAAAATATTCCCTCTTCCTTACTTCCAAAATTTTATGGCTTGGTTACGGAGGACCCATAAACTTTTCTATTTGAATTTGATGTCCTCTGTCATAGTTATGACTACAACACAGGCGCTCATAAACTGAAGTTATTTCCTTTCACCTTGAAGGAGGGAGCTCTCAGATGGTTCATGTGTCTGGGAAGAGGTGTTGTTGATAGTTGGGAGGCTATGCAGATGAAATTCCTTGAAATGTATAAGAAATACTATAAGAGTGCCAGCAAAGGTGATGACATATTCTGAATTCAGCAGAAGGAGGATGAAAGTCTAGAAGATTATATTTCAATGTTCTTGTTCTCACTAAAAAGGAACTCAAACCATACTCTCAATGAAGACTCTCAGAAATTACTCTTTCTAAGGGGAATCAGTGATGCCTGTATAGATGCCCTGGACCTGATGGGAGGAGGTGATATAACCCAACTGCCCTGGGATGATATAAAGAAAATATGTCTTAACTACTCTCGAACAATAGTTAAGAAAGGTCAAGGTCATCATGCTATAGTGGGGAAGTCTTCTTCTGGTGGAGTTTCTCGGATGGAGATAAAAAAATTTTTGTCTGACTTCAAGCAGGACATCATTAATAGTATGGCTACACAACTGGACACTATGTAAGCTCGGAAGAAACATGAGGAAGCTGAGGTAGTTTTGGCCAAGTTCTATCCATACTGCAGACAGAAGAAGCATGACCACAAATGCAAAATGGTGGCTAATTTGGAAGCTAAGCAACTACCTACTGACTTCAAGCTAGTAGAAGGTGATGATGATCAAGTGTTCTTTGTTGCACAAAGGAGACCATGGGCCCAAAGACAAGGTATGCCTCAAGATCCTTTAACTTTTGGTAATCCTTATTCTGGCTATAATAACCAATAGTAACCTGCATATGGACCACCACCACCTTGGAATCCACCTCAACCAAGTTGGCCTAATTATCAGACCCCACAATGGCAGTCTCCTGAAGGAGGTTGGCACCAGCCACAAGGACAATGGACCCCACCTCCAGGTAATTGGCAGTAGAATCTTCAATGGCAAAACCAGTCCCCTGGGTTCCTGCAGCTTCTACAACCACAACCACAGGCCCTCATGCCACCTCCTGCAGCAACTGCCACAAATACTGGACCTCCAAAACAAATGCCTATGCCTACCCAGTCGTTGCCAAATCCCAATAATAAGTAATAGCAACAGCCACAACATCCTATGTATCTTTCCAAAGCCAACCAATATCAAGATTATGCCTTAAACGTTAATGACATCCATTTGAGGTCTGGAACCACTCTACCTGCTCCAAAACCGCCTCTAATTACTGAAATACCAAATTCTCCCCTTGAAGAATCTACTGCACCTACTGTTCCTACTGAGCATATGTCTATACCTGATATGGTTTCTAAGGAGCCTATTTTGTAGAGTCAAGACAAACCACCTTTTCCTCAGACGTTGCAAAGTACTGCATTTAAATCTATGGAAGAACCCACTTTTGACATTTTGGATCAAATCAATAATGTAAAAATTCAAATCCCTTTATTTCAAGCTATTAAAGATGTTCCCATTTTTGGAAAAAGCTATTAAAGAGGCATGTCTGAAGAAGCCAGGATGAAAAAAGAAGGATCCCCAAATAATTCATGTTTTAGAAAAATTGGCTGATATAATGTTGGGAAATGTAGTCATCCCAAAGTATATTGACCCTGAAAGTTTTGTAGTGCAAATACATATAAATGGCCAAATTGTAAAAAATATTTTGATTGACTTAGGTGCTGCCATTAATGTCATGACAAAGCATACTATGGACTCCTTGAACATTTCAAACATTAGTTCTACACCCACAGTTCTATAGCTTGCAGATAGCTCCACAGTTAAACCTAATGGGATGGTGGAAGATGTAATTGTCAATCTTGAATCTTAGGAGTATCCTGCTGATTTCATAATATTATCAGTTAAGGCAACTTTAGGAGGGTATCCAGTTATCCTTGGTAGACCATGGTTAGCAACTGCTGACGCTTTTATAGGATGTTTCTCTTGAGATATGACCATTTCTGATGGACAGTCCACAAAAACATTGTCTTTGTATTTGCCTGCTAGACCTCAACCAGATCTGTCCCAACCTGTTTGGCCAGATGTGGGGGAAGAAACTGAAGAAGCCAATTACTTGGCTCAATTAATGATGCTTCAAAATGATCCATTCTAACAAATTCAGAGTGAAGATGCTTTGCTTTTTCAAATTCTACAATTTAACTCTGATACAGGTAGTTTATCTGATCCAAGTGGCAGCCATCTACAATGTTTCCTATAGCAACCAAATTCTTAGAGTTCACTATCTAAACTTCCAGCAATTTTTCATAATTTACTTCCACAAGAGGTACAAAAATTACCTGTAGATTCTATGAATAATCTCATTAAGTAGATAGAATTGTCTCCAGGTCATTGTTTGAATGTCAATAACAAGCTATCACAATCTCAAGAGGCTGTCTTATTAAAAATGCTACAAGAACAGCATAAAGCTTTTGCATGGGAATATGGAGACATGCAAGGAATAGATCATCGAGTTTGTACTCATAGGATCTATATCAAAGAAGATTATTTACCAGTTAGGCAGCCTCAAAGATGAGTAAATTCAGCACTTAGAGAAATTGTGAAAAATGAATTTCAAAAGTTGCTTGATGCTGGTTTTATTTACCCAATCTCTGACAGCCAATGGGTTTCTCCATTAGTTATTGTCCCCAAGAAAGGAGAAAAATGGAAAGTGTGTGTAGATTATAGAGAGTTGAACAATGCCACTAAAAAAGATCACTTTCCACTACCTTTTGTAGACCAAGTACTAGACTCACTGTCTGGAAAAAGACATTTTTTATTTTTGGATGGTTACAGTGGGCACAATCAAATAAAAATTGCCCCTGAAGATCAAGATAAGACCACTTTTCCTATCCATGGGGAACATTTGCTTACTTAGTCTTGCCTTTTGGTTTATGCAATGCACCAAAAATATTTTAGAGAGCAGTAATTAGTATCTTTGTTGATATATCTCATGACTGTATGGAGATTTATATAGATGATTTCACTACCTATGGAGTCACATTTGAAGAAGTACTGGTGAATTTAGAAAAAGTGTTAAAAAGGTGCAGAGAGAAAAAATTGTCTCTAAACAATGAAAAATATTTTCTATTGATGGAATAAGGTATTGTTCTAGGCCATCATATTTCAAAGAATGGAATTCAAGTCGATCCTGCTAAAATTGAAATTATTCTGAATTTACAAACTCCTACAAAACAAAAAGATGTCAGAAGTTTCCTTGGCCATGCAGAGTATTATAGAAGGTTTATAAAAGATTTAAGTAAAATTGCCAGTCCACTTTATGCCTTGTTAACTAAGGATTCTCAATTCGAGTGGACAAAGGCCTGTGAAACATCCTTCCTGCAACTAAAGGACTTGCTTACTAAAGCCCCTGTTCTTCAAGGTCCAAAATGGAATTTTCCTTTTCACATACATGCTGATGCCTCTGATTTTGGTATAGGAGCAGTTTTAATTCAAAAAGAGAATTCCATTGAGCATGCTATCTACTTTATCAGCAAGAATCTTCAAGGTCATGAGCTCAACTATACTATTACAAAAAAGGAATTGCTCGTAGTAGTGTATGCTTTGAATAAATTTAGGCATTATGTCACAGGTTATTAGATATTCATCAATACTGACTATGCAGCAATCAAGTATTTGATGAACAAACTTGCCATCTCTAGTAGATTGGCACGATGGCTCCTATTGTTACAAGAATTTGACATTACAATCATTGACAAACCAGGAAGAGCCAATGTTGTAGCTGACTTTTTATCAAGACTTCAATTAGCTGCACCTACTGAACATGAAGTCATTGATGATATGTTTCTAGATGAACACTTATTCTCCACTGTTGCACATACTCCATGGTACGCAGACATTGCCAATTATCTAGCAGCAAGCAGAATACCAGCACACTTTTCTCCAAATGAAAATAAATTGTTAATAGAGAAAAGTTTTAACTTTTCATGGATTGCAAATTGTCTGTTTTATACTGGACCTGATCAAGTAATGTGAAGATGTGTAAGAGAAGATGAGACTTATGATATCTTGCATGCTTGCCATGATGAACCATGTGGGGGGCATTTTGTAGCAAATAGAACATCAATGAAGATTCTTACAACAGGATACTACTGGACAATGTTACACAAGGATATTGTGTCCTAGACAAGGAAATGTGACCGATGTCAATGTATGGGAAGACCAACCAAGTCAGATGAAATGCCACTATATCCACAGCTAATAGTCACCCCTTTTGATAAATGGGGAATGGATTTTGTGGGACCAATTGATCCACCATCAAATGGCAAGTCATGCATTCTAGTTTGTATGGACTATGTAACAAAATGGGTTGAGGTAAAAGCTATGACTCATGCTCGAGATTACAAGGTTGCTAAATTTTGGTATGAACAAATTTTCACTAGATTTGGAGTTCCCAGAGAGCTTGTAACTGATCAGGGAGCTTAGTTCACATCGAATCTAATCACTGCACTAATGAATAACTATAAAATCAAACATAGGAAGTCCAGCCCCTATCACCCTCAAGCCAATGGTCAGACGGAGGTAACAAATAGGGAAATTGAGGTGATCCTCACAAAGACAATGCAGCTCCATCATAAAGATTGGAGCAATAGACTTTCTGAAGTAGTTTGGACCTATAGAACTACATGGAAGACAACTGGGTTTACACCCTTTGAGCTACTTTATGTTAAAATAGCCATGTTGCCCATAGAATTTAAGCACAAAACTTTGAGGATAGCTCTTGAACTAAATATAGAAATATCTAAAGTACAGAAGGACTATCTCCTGCAGCTAAATGCTTTGGATGAAATGAGAAAGGCTTCCCTGCAGCATACAGAAGCAATCCAACAACAATAGAATAAATGGCATGATCAACACATCAAAACCAAGAAATTTTTTGCTGGTGATTGGGCTCTGTTATATGATTCCAAATATCAAAAAAATAAAGGTAAGCTCACAACATGATGGATTGGACCCTATGAAGTTGAGGATGTGTTCGACATTGGAGCTGTATAGATGGTGACAATTGATCCAGTCCATTTTAAATTGCTAGTTAATGGCCACTGACTCTGGTTGTACCATAAACTAGTCTCAAAAGAAGAATTTATGTAGCAGTTTGTTCAGGTTCCTCCTGCTAGTCTTCTTGCAGCCAAAGGCTTTAGTCTTTCTCCTACAGCTTCACCGTAATTTTGAAAAAGCATGCTCATAATCAAGGTTTTCTTTTTAAAGGAAACCCCTTTTTCTCCATTCTCATTTGTCGCTACATACTACTTCTTTATCTTCCATCCCATCCATCCATTCTATCCATTCACCTCGTCCACCCATGTCACCCATCCACCTCATCCATCT
>VDFB02271358.1:381155595-381238561 GCA_007258455.2 Sequoia sempervirens
ATGTATGTATTGGACCAACAATCACATTGGGAAGATTATCTACACTTGGTCGAGTTTTCCTATAATAATGGTTACCATAGTTCAATTGGCATGGCTTTGTTTTAGGCTTTATATGGTTGTCCTTATCGTACCCCTTTGAGTTGGGATCAGTTAGAGGATAGGGTTCTCCTTGGACCTGAAATGCTTCGAGATATGGAACAATAGGTAGCTCGCATCTGGGAGAATCTTGTAGCAGCTCAAGATAGGCAAAAGAAGTATGCTGATGCACATAGAGTTGATCTATAGTTTGTAGTTGGTGATTTGGTGTTTCTTTGAGTACATCCATGGAAGATCCCTATTCATTAGGGAAAGGGTTCTAAGCATGTGCCTTGCTTTGTAGGGCCGTTCGAGGTGTTAGAAAGAATTGGTCCTATTGCCTACTGCATAGCCTTTCCACCTAGTCTATCATGAATTCATGATGTTTTTCATGTTTCAGTGCTTAGACCATATTATCCTAATGTTACTCACATACTTGATTGGAATGCTCTAGAGGTCGAGGATGGGAAGTTAGCTCTTAAGCCTATGGCGGTGCTACAACATCGGAGACTCACCCTCAAGGGTAGAGATATTGATTAGGTGCGAGTTCAGTGGGACCTGAATGACGAGACTTCAACGACATGGGAGGATGTGTCCCATATTAGAGAGGCTTACACGTTTTTATTACTGGCTTCCAGGAGTAAGCCATGTTCTAGTGGGGAGGATGTAATACCCCTCATGTTGTTGTTACTCTTTGATACATTTATGTGTTGGTTTGATAGTTAAGTTGTGGTGGTGATTAGTTCACCGGCTTGGTTCTGTGTGGATTCATGGTTTGGTTGGTTTGCTGCACTTAACATTATTATGATGATTTATGATACATTATGTGGTGGCTAGATTATTTGGTTATGCTATGGTTTTCTTTAATATTATATGTGTTGATGTTGTGATTCTATGTTGCTATGCTTTTTGATGTGTGGTTAGTGAGTCTTGGTGAAAGGACGGAGTAGCATCACTTGCTTACGAGTTCCCTGCTACCCCACGATTTCCTTTCATAGTGTGTCTGTAATGGAGATTTACATGTTTCTTGACATTTGTTTGTATACAAGAATTGCAAGAATAAAAGTCTCAATTCCACCTGCTTCGACAGGACAGGGCAAGCATTAAATTAACCCAACAGGTATGATATTGAAAAAAGGGAGTTGATAAGGAAGTGTCCCCATCCCAAGTCTGCCACCTTGGTGTGAGTCTTTTTGTATCATGGTTTTGGCCTTTTCCTTGTCTCTGTCTTATTATTTTTTATTTATTTTATTGTGGTTAGTTGTCATATAATTTATCTTTATTTTTTTATGGAATAAATTAATGATATTTTGTGGATATGAATAATTGTGAGTAATTATGATTTTGAATTTAGATATTGTAAATTAAAAGTTATTTAATTAATTAAAAGGTGTAAGTAATTAATTTAAATAAATAATGTGGGTGATAATTATATATTATCTTTTTCAAGATATTAAAATTAGAAAATTAGAAGAGAATATCTTGTGAGGATAATATCATCTGAAAATAATGAATTTTTAATAAACTTTGTGAGATAAGTGTGAGCTTTTAAAAGAAAGAAAAAGAACCAATGAATGTTTTGGACTTTTTAGAAAAAAAGAAGAGCTTTATATATTTTATTGTGAGGAAGTTTTACACACACAATGTTTTTTTTGGTTTTTGTCTGAAGAAGAAAAAGATAGGTTTTTTTGTGCTTCTTTGTGAAAATTATTCCATAACAAAAGAATAGAAAATTTATTCATAAATTAGATGAAAGGAATTTGCGAAGGATCTGTAGAGGAAATCTAGTTTCAAAAGAGGAGGAAGGGTTGTCGTGCTGTTGGATTCAACATCAAACGAAGGACTCTGGGTTCTTTTAAATTTATTATTTCTATTGATTTATTGTTTTGTAAACAAAATCTTGTCTGGAAAGTTTGAAAATCAATTTCTCTATTTTTGAAAGACGGTTCTGTGATTGAAATTTGTTTGTAATAAACCCTTGATTCTTCTGTAGGAAACTATGGTGAAACCTTCGGAAAATTTTCAATAAAAATTTAGTTGTGAAATTTTTGATTTGAAAGAAAATTAGTTTATTAAGGTATTAAAATTTTATACCCATATTTATTCTCTAATTGAATAAAAATGAATTGGACTAGTTTTCATCTTATTTGTTCATTTATTTTGTATCATTTGGCATATATATATATACATATATATATATACATAAATATATATATATATGTATATATATATATACCTATATATGTATCTATATGTATATAAATATGTATCTATATGTATATATATATGTATCTATATGTATATATATATGTATCTATATATATGTATATATATATGTATATATATGTATATATACACATATACATATACAGATTTCATATTTTTTCCTTGTTAAAAATATATATATATATATATATATACAGAAAAAAATTAAGACATGTTGTAGGTTGTGTCCTGTGTTTCTTTTTCGGAAAAGAATATAATATTAAAAAAAAAAATCTAAAAAAATTTATACTAGTTTGCGGGATTGGGAATGGTCAGCCGAAGTCATACCACACCCACTTTCCCTGTGGTACTGTTGTGTGCAGTCACCACTGACTACGCACAGCAGCCTATGGCTATTGTACACAGCTAGTGGGGATTGCGGCCTCACCAAGGGGAGGTACACAATACCATTGGCAGCAGTGGGTTTTGTGTTTTAAAAAGTTTTCTTTTTTAAATTTGAATTTGTTTATAAATGTTTTATATTATATATATGTATATATATGTATATATATTTATATATATACATATTAATATATATGTGTGTATATATATATTGCTGTTATTTTATAGTAAGTTATTTTGTTGATTTTATAATATGAATTATATACATGATTTTTTTCAAATATATGATTTTAAAATTTATATATATATATATATATATATATATATGCTCTTTCTTTCTCATATATATATATATGTCTCTCTGCTATATATATATATAAATATATATGGTGAGAGATATTTATATGTTGTGGTTAGGAATTTAATTAAATAATTTTAAATTTGCAATGTTATCGTGTAATCGTGTAAACTAGAAATAAACTATGTGCTTTTAAGGAAATTGAATATTCTTGAGAAATTAAAATTATTTATTGCTGAAATTATTGTGTTTAGAAATGTCTTATATGGCGTTATTTTACATAATGGTGTACTCTTGAGATTGGTTGTTGAATCTATTGTGGTATTGGTTTTGTGTCATGTGGGAAAGTCCTTGAGTTGTCCTTTTGTAGGAGCTTAAGTTGTTGGTTAGGAACTTCCAAAGGTGGGGAAATTGATGTTTATTTTGATCTTGTAATTGGATATTTGTTCCTATGTTTTGGATATAGTTGTGATTTGTGTTTACACATGGATTGTATCATTTTTTGGATGTGTTTCATATGATTTTGGTGAGATGGTTTTTCCTCACAGATGTTCCATTTGTTGGTTCAACGTTCTTGTGGTATAGCTCCTTGGTGTTGGATTTTATGGTTTGGGTGTCAAAGGAGAGTGGCTCTAAGTGGGGGCCGATGCACAAAGGGGCTATCAAGGTAACCCAGATAGAGTTAGAGTAATAAGTGATAACATAAGTAATTAATTAGGGGGTGGGTTGTTTAACATTAATTAAGATAATTATGGATGCATTGTCTGCTTGTTAGTGCTATCATAGACTAAAGGTGGGCTGAGAAGGTTGTGGTTGGAAAGGTCGTTGCCTCATCTTCACAAGAGGTTAACGATTTTGCATGAGTAACCCTATGGAGTGGCGCCTTGATATAGGTTTTCAGGAGAACCATAGATGGAGGTGGTACCTTGTGATAGGTTGTCTAGATAATCCATGTGAGCCCATGCAATGACACTCTCCTCTAGTATTTCCTTTGAGATGTTTTTATTGAAATCCTCTGGAAGTGGTCTATTGTTATGAATTTTGGTGATTTATCATTGTTTAGTTTTCTGAGTGGTCTTTTGATATTATGTTATCTTGTCTGGAGTTAGTCCTATGTTACTGTTTCTATGTGCTTGGTCAGGGATCCTTCCTTGTTTACTCCCAACATAGGGATGGTTGGGTGGAATGTGCTACGCACCCCATTGGGTCCCCTTGGATGAAGTGGAACCATTAAGTGCAGCGTTTTATAGATGTTGTTGATCTAGGATTCATATGTTACCAAATGTATATTTGTACTACAGATGTATTTCATTTATGGATGTATCACTCCCACATGTGTTGGGAAGACCTTGATGTAATTTTCTATATGTGTTCATTGTGATGTACTATCAGATTGAGGTAATGTATTATCATACCATGTAATCATTCCTCAACTACCATTTGTAAATACTATTAATGTTATGTTGTATCTATGGAAATATATATACTTAATATCTTCATCATTTAATTATGTGTGATTTGCAAGTATGGTTTTATATGGATTACTCTTATTAATGTGGTTATCGTTAATGGATGATTTTAGATGGTAATATGTGAATGAATGGATACATAATTGAACATTTAATGTTTAATCTATTATCTTTGTTATGAGTTAGTTTGCTAATGTCACCTCATGTACCCCAAGGGATTTAGTTGTGCAACTTAGGAAATTGTTATGTTGGAATACTTAAGTACATTCATTACGTTCTTTAAAAAAAAAATTGTTGCATTTTTACTTGTTCCTTTGGGATTTGCATGATGGGGCGTTACATGTTGACTTATGTGGGTAGTGACTTGACCTATCTTCTTTAATGGCAACATGGAGAATGGAAAGAATGCGGGCTATTGGTGGTGTGGTGTTGGGTCAGTAGCAGAGTATTGTAGAAATTTCTCACTTTAGTGGAATGGAACAACATACACCACTCTCATATGCTTTTGGGGATAAACAATGTGATGCTATGAATAGTTTGTTTGTTCATTCAGAAGCACATGAGAGCAATGTCTAGTTTCTATTGATAGCCACATAGATTGATGTGTAATTATTTTGTGCAACATTAGAAAGGGAAAAAAATATGTATAGAATAAAGTAGGTTAGCATTGTTTGTTGTAAATAGAAAGAGATAAAATGGGAGATTTTGAATACATGGGATAGTGGAAAAAAGTTGTGTATAAGTAATGCACCAAAAATGTTGAAAAGAGAGTTTTGGAAACAATGAAAAATACAATGAATAGAATAGAGTATTTTTTTTTATGGGCAAGTGTGTTTGAGAATTTGTGTCTATGTGTATAAGAAGCAACAAATATACAATGATAGAATCAAAAATCACTAAACCCACGACCGTCTTGATATATATGTGCGGTGATTGGAATGTGTAGAAAGATGGATGTTGTGAACCCAACTCTATAAAATTGTACCTTTTGTGGGTTAAGAGGTACACAGAGAAGAGATATCCTAGTAAAGAAAAAGCATAATATGATTTGAAGATAGTTAGAAAGAAATTGCTAAGTGGAATATATAGAAGAATGGACAATAGGGGAAAGAATATAATAAAATATATTCACACAACACAAGTAATATATGTAATAGTTGGCTAAATGTGCTTGCAGCTTTAACTTCAAAAGATAGCAATAGTTGCATTGTCTCTTATCTATTAAAATTTATATCTTTAGGTCATAGTCTATTTGTTTGAAGTAGCTATTTTCTAAGAAGAGAGAATTTAATTGTGTAGTATCTGTAAAGTTTGAAATAGATGAGGGGAAAAGGATATCATGAAAAGTATTAATATAAGATTCAAGCTACATTATTTCATACTACATATTGAAAACAAATAGAGGAATTATATAACTGGTATTAAAACACCACTTGTTTGATTATAAATATTACACACAAAGATGAAAAATGTATTGAGTTTCTTGGAAGGTAGACATATACATATGCACATATCTATACATACTCAATTCCCTGATTGATATATAAAAAATACCTATATAGGAGCAATAGTAGTCATATCTAGGTTCTTCTATTAAAATGCTTAGGCTTGGTAATTTTATTGCCTAATTACATATTAAGATAGGAGTGATTGTAACATGTTGATAATGCTAGAATGAATCTTCTAGAAATGTAATTGAATCAATATATTTTCTAGCATATTTTGTAGTACACTTCCCCACACTATAACATTGAATATTGCATTTACTTTTATTGTGTAATTACACCACAATACATATATATAAATATATATATATATAGATATACATGTACATATATATACATATACATCTATACGCATACATATATATACATATACATATATAGAGACATATATATGCATGTATATACATACATACATATATATATATATATATATATATATATATATATATATATATATATATATATATATATATATATATATATACATGCATATATTGTAAAGTTGGGCACCACTATTTACCATTATATAATATAGAGAAGCAATGGAATTGTAAAATAACTAATAGGGAAACATTGGAGAGCGACTTACATCTGAATATTAGGTATTATCTTAATACATCTTACAAATGTTACATAGGCTGCTTGGCTTCTACCAATATGTTGCATGATACTCTTTTTCTGTCATGTGTTCAAAGCTTCCTATAACAAACTATTTTTTTCATTGTTCTTTTACTTTGCAAGGAAAGAAAATGTATTGGTTAAGTTGTATTGTCAAAAGAGACATTGTGGTGTTGCTTCCATATGTGGCTATTGTAAGAATAGTCATCCTTGACTCTGTTATATAATAGATCTGACAGTTTTGAAACTATTGTGCTATGAAGTCTGTAAGTTGTTTTACATGGGTGTTTTCTATAAATCTTTTGTTCATCATATTGAATACCAAACAACGTAGCTTAAATTTCCAATTAAGCCTATGGTTCTATATGCATTTTTCACAAATCATTGCATCATATAATTGTTGCATAACATAGAGAAAATAGGCACTACCCTAGGGAATTGGGTTTGAATAATTGATTTGGGAAGTTGGAAGGATAAACACATTTGTTGATGTTGATATAGTTCTATTACAATTTCCCTAGTTTTCTATATGTAAAAATGGGCTGGCTATATAGGTGGAAGCTAAGTGGCAAGTGTTTTTTGGCACGAGGGTGGAGCTTAGCAATTACATGGGTTGGGGGTTTTTGTTTGAAGTCTCCACCAGGATTTTTTGTCAGCGCAACCACAAATTGGAATTTTTAGTGATGGGGATCAACTTTTAATGACAACTTGGAGGTCACCTCTTAAACAAAGGATCTGCCTAAATCTTCCTCATTGGTCAATATAGATAGATAAGCATAACCGTAAACCAACAACAAACAAATTACTAACCCACAACATATTTTATTGTGAAAGAAAGGACATTTAATTGCAATTCCTCCATCCATATAGAACAATAATCTCTTTTAAATCTCCACAGTCGGTATAACAATAAAGATACAAACATTTGACAACAACACATAGACAATAAATTAACGATCTATGCAAACTAGTCATCTATTAGGACGTACACTATACATATATATATAGATACATTGCATCTATATATAAATATACATACATACATAAATGTATATACAATATATATATACATTGCATCTATATATATACATACATATATATATACATACATATATATATACACATACATATATATATACATGTATACCTATACTGGATTGGTGGATGATAGTAATTACATAGGTTGGGGGTTTTTCTTCTAAGTCACCGTTGGGGTTTCTGTCAGCATAATGCTAAATTGGTATTGTTAGTGACAAGAATCTACTAGGGGTAGACAAGGCCACCTTTTTTTTAATGTGGTGATGCAGGTGTTGGTAATTATGTGCGGTGGGGGGAGTCAAGAATGGTGCACTGGATATAGGGAATGTGAATGGAAATCATTTGTTCACGTGAGGCCCAATGTTTCATCTTGTTGCACGATGATGATAGATGAAGTAAATGCAATATTGAATGTTGGCATGAGGGAGAGTATACTTTATATTCAATGTTGCAATATGGGAAAGTATACTTTGATGAAGTTATCCTATGGAAAGGGCCATTGTGGTGTTGGTTTGCTAGTGGACTATTGTTAAAGTCGTCCCATATGGATCCATTTTGTAGCAGATTGGAGGGCTTCAAAAGTGTGGTGGTGCAAAATTTGTAAGTGATTTCACATGGGTATTTTGTAAAATCAGTTTTGCATAGGTGGCTCGCTCTATGCTTCTATATGGATGAAGAAATAGTAGTTAAATCCTCTTTCTTTCACCTAAAAAATATATGTGCCCAGGAAGACGAAAAGTCAAATATGGGAACATGGAAAAATGTACCATGGAGAGTATTCTATAGGGCATGCTTTTTCATTGTATCTACTGCAAATGTTATGGAATAGCTATTTTGTGAATTCTCTATTTGAGTACTAAATCTACTCCTAGGCAATGTAGCTTGAATTTCTAATTATGGCAATATGGGTTTCATGGCAAAGAATGCAGCTGCAAATTTCCAGTGGGGAGGGAACCATTTCTTTCCTTTGTGGTGATGTGGGAACTTGTAGGTACATGGGTTGGCAATAGTGGAGAATGGTGTCATTGGAATAGGGAAGGTGAATGGCAAGTGTTTGTTGGCACAATCACAAATGCATCTTCCCATCCACATACGGGGTTGGAGGGGGAAGTAAATGTTATATCAAATGTTTCCATGTGGGGAATCACACTTTGATTAAGCCGTACTATCAATAGAGCCATTGTGGTGTGGGTGAATTGGATTTTCCTATGTTGGGAACACCGCAGCTCATGAGAACTTGTGTGGGTTTCTTTTTTTTTTGAGGTGACATGGACCTTGGTAATTATGTGTGTTGGCAATGGCGCACTTGGTTAAATCAATACAAGGGAACTAAATTCTTGTGTATAATATTTAGTAACAAATAAGTGTTATTGTGATAAATTTCATACAATTCCTCTATTAGAGATGAATATGTGTGTGTGTGTGTGTAAGAAGTGGAAACTACATAATTCCTGAGAATAGTGAACATGGTAAAAAATTTCTATCTTCGGATACATATATTCAATTTCTTAGAGCTCTTATGGCTCCAATAACTTTTTTAGGAAAAGAGAATTCCCCATAAAAAATTGTAGAAAATGGAATTCCACAGACGAAATACATAATTTTTTTTTTTAAAGGAAGAGAAGAAAGAAACGAAAAAGGTTTTTTTTGAAAGCATACAATGGATAGGAATAACTGTATATACATACCTAATTTTGGTATGTTTTGGAATGAATGTAACCATGCAAAAAGAAAAGGGGAAAGTGTACAACTTTACTTTGCACTAAAGGATCTCTAGCCCTGCAATAAGGCAATTGTTAAACCCATAAGCTAGTAAATAATAAATTTAGAAAAAAAATATGACAATATATATCTGTGGTTAGGTGTGTATGAAATGGGAAAAAAGATATAGGCAAAACAAGTTATAACAACAATACATCTACAACATAGTGAAGATTGTAGAACACAACACTTGTTGAACATCCAATTGGCGAAGTAGTGGAAGTTCATGGGAGGTTTTGACCCTTCTACACCCATTGAGCAATGCAACTAAAGGAAAAAATGGAATACACAAAATACTATATATGTGTGAAACGAATACAAACAGAGAATTTTATACATCAACATTATACATATAGATATACACACACATATTCATATACCTATACATATACATATACATATAAATATGCATATACATATACATACATATATATATACATATACATATACATACACATACACATATATACATATACATGCATGTATGTATACATATAAATGTACATATACATTAAATATGCATATACATATACATATAAATAAACATATACATATAAATGTACATATACATATAAATATGCATATACATATACATATAAATAAACATATACATATACATATACCTACAAACATACTCCTTGCCCTTTGTTTATCACTTGAATTATTGAGAGCTTTTACTGATAGCCTGGACCTTACCTCTTAAATAGAAAATCTCCCTAAATGTTCCTCATTGGTGAATAAACTTTGCAAAGAAATCATAAATTTACAATTGTGAAGGAAGTTGTTATGCAGTAAATGTCTTTTTAATAGGTTTTTCACACTTTCCTTTCTCAAATAATAAATGTCTTTATAATAGCTTGAATATTTTATTGGGAAGGGAACTATTATATAGATTGGTCTAGGCACGACATAAATTTATCTGTATCCTACTTTTGATATTCATTACACCTAGAAGAACATACATTTTTTTTTTTTAATTAATTTTTTATGTGAATGGAAACGAAGAACCAAGATTCATTAGCATTCAAGGAAACTTTAAATCAAATACAATTTCATTAAAATGATGCAATAAATAATTTATCACTCTTGATTTTAGAAAAATGAAAAAACTTATACGATTCATGCATATTTAAAATGTGACATAAAGAAGTTTAATCTCAATGATTTGCGATATACAAAATATTTAATATATATTAAAATATATTGTTAATTATTGCTCACATAGAAAATATTTGAAATATATGTGGGAATAAATTATTCAGTTGTATTTCAAATTCTAATCTATGTAAACATATCATGTAACCATCCAACTAATTTGAAATATTCAAAAGCAAGAATGACAACAAAATAGATGCACCATAGTATAATAAAAAAGATGGCAGGTAAATAAATGTGCAAATATGTAGATGCAAACATAGGTATAAATTGTGTCCTTATTTCTTAAAAAAAAGTATTAGCATGCTGTATTCAACATTTAAAAGTCAAAGCTATGAGAAATGATCAAAATTGCAAAAGAGTAGTCAAAGTATAGGCTTGCAAGTGGAGCCTTTTTCTGTAGCAGGAGTAGATATCTTCATTATTTTTGCAAGCAATAGTTTACATTGCTTTGAAATCAACTTTTGTTGCTTTGGCGATCATTGTTTTCAAGTGTTCCTCTGAATTATATGTTTCTATTCTAATCAAAGTAGTGAAGATATATGCTTTACAAAAAATGCCTTTAATAACAACAACAGGATCTGTTGTAGATTCAAAGCTATCCTGCAATGCATAGAGGTCTTTTGCTAGCATTTGCAACAAACTAGTGGATGCTTGATAAAAAGCAACACATCAAAGGCTACTTGAATGGTCTCGCAACTTTAACTGTAGAAGATACCGACAGTTGCATTCCTCAATTTCCATTTGGCAACAATCACAAAACCAAACATCAACATGAAGGAATTTGCATTTCCTTTTGCATTCTTTACCATTAACCAACAAGGGGCAAGTAGGGTAACACAAAGACTTAGTTTTTGCAATTTAAATGGTTGCTTTGAAAATGGATTTAACAGTTTCTCCTAAAGAAGGCATATGTTTAATATAAATGTAATAGTAACTCTATCATTTGAAGGATGCAACCTTCGAGGTGTAGAAGAAGTTGAAGCTAGTTGGTCTACTTTAATTGGCCCCTTGGATCTAAGAGTGTTTTCCTTAGGAATAAAAGGGTTAGTTTCAAGGATTGTTCTTGTTGATGTGTTGATAACTTTTCCATTAAGGTAGCCTACATGGCCACTATGGACAACAACAATCACTATTTCACCAGAAAGATACATTTGGTGCAAGATATCACCTTTTTCTTGCCAACCTTTTCCCCATAGATTAACATCAATGAGAGAAACAAAGACATCATATAGTTTAATTGTTCATTGAATTATTTCAGATTTGTTTCTCCTATAAATAGTTGAAATGTACCCAACATGCACTATAATGCCAATAATATCAACAAAGATTTTATCACTATAGTTGCTTATTTCACTAACTGACACAAAAGATTTTATTTTTTTGGGACAGGATTCTCATCTTCAGATTGTTTTATTGTTTGTTTTTCATCCAAAACAATCTCAAGATTATTATTTAATTTATTGAATCTTTTATTGGCTTCCTTAACTAATCCCCTCAATATTAAATAAGTAAGCCCATCTCAACTCGACAATAATGCAATTCTACAATATCATCAAAAAAATTAATACGTATTTTTGTTCCCTTCACATCTATAATGTCAAAACTAAACAATTTCCCTTCACCTCTTTGTTTCTAAAAATGATGCATCTCCCTAATATGTGTTACATGTCCTTTCACTATCCAAACATTTTGATAAATTCTCAAAGCTTTAATAGGTCTAACCTTTGGGGGGTTGTTTTTTTTTAAGGGGACACCTACAGACCAAATTTAGGGGCCTATTTAGAAGGGGAGGGTGAGTCAGGTGGCAACATTTTCTCTTCTTACTACTTGAACAAATACCTATGGGTCCCAATAATTTGACAATCAGGCATAATTACAACTAAGTTGGATATGATTAAGGCCCTAAAATGGAAAAATAATAATGTATTGGGAAAATTATATGAGGTAGAAATGAAAAAGAGAATTATTTAGCATAGACAACAAACAATGAAACCCACCTTGAATCTTGGATATTCCTCCAGATTTAATATTTTAAACATACAAGGGACCCTATTTTCAAGGACATATCATTGCATTTGGAAGGCAGAGTTCCTATTCACAAATGGTAGCCATCAGACAAGACAACCTTGTATCTCTCAACTTGTTGTTCATGACCACCAAATTTTTTGAAGGACAAAAGTTGAAGGACCAGAGAGGGAATAGCATTTCGGACATTGCTAGAATTAATTACAAATGGATTCAAAGTTAGATATTTCTTTACTGCCTACAAACACAAGTGCAATCAAGTAAATTGTAGATCATCACACCAAATCGATAAAATTAGCAAGGAAAACAAAGGTTGCAAAGAGATACATTATTATGTTCTCAAAATGATCAATGCATGTCTACTTTCATATCTATATCCTCTAAAATATCAGTGCATCTCTACTTTCATATATATATCCCCTACTATGGCTAGCTATATATGTATACACCTAAATTCCAATCAAGCAACAACAACAAGAAAGGTAGGAAACAATAAGAGCAAGCTTGAAAAAGGTACAATGAAAGAGGAAGAAAAAATTATGGAATCAGAGTCTTTAGGTTGGTGGATGGAATCCTCAGAGCCATACTCCACAACATCAGGTGTAAAATTTGACACCAAATCAATTTTTAGGGGCTCTAGAGACCTATCCATGGACCCTGACTCCGCAGAGATAGTACAGTAGATACCTTTAAAGGAAAGGAATCTTCCTACCATAGTTGACTGATTGACAACTCTATACCATAGTAAAAAAATAGAGATTAATGTATTCCAACATTCAATACCAACTCATGTAGAATGTAGAATGCATACAATATTCTTCCTATATTTGTATAAATTCCTATATGCAAGCATTTTTATATATTGCTACTTGCTTGTTCATCTTTCCTAATAGAAACAATGGAATATAGAACAAGAAATGAAATCCTTAAATACATATATGGGTTCAATTTTTCCTCTATTTAGACATTTTGGAAAACACAATTAAGCAGATATATATATCCATATGCACACATATATGTATTTATCTATATATACAACAATATATCTGAATGATAACATTTTCTATCCAAACAAATTAAGCATGTAAAAGATTACAAAACAATCCTTGTTACAAGAATAATAAAATACTCTACCACAAGAAACTTCAAATAGATGAGTGGAATAAAATATTATCAAAGTTAGTGATATGAAAATAGATGAGGGTAGAAGAATATCATGAAACATGTTTATAGAACACAACCATTCTATGTAACAATTGTGTTGGAAATTATAGTTCCATAATTGTTCCTGCAATACTTATTCACCAATGAGCAACATTTACGAATATCTTTTGTTGAAGAGACAAGCCCCACATTCTCATTATCAACTATAGGAAACTCTTCTATATTTGTAATATATATATATATATATATATATATATATATATATATATATATATATATATATATATATATATATATATATATATATATATATATATATATATATATATATATATATATAGACATATGTATATATATATGTACATTCATACATATACATGTATATATACATATATACATATTATAGAGAAAAACACAAATTGTAATAGGACTGTTAGGGAAACAGTGAAGAACCACACAAATTAAAATAGGAGGGATTGTATATATATGGATATGTAGAGGGTTTCTTATTTGTTTGGAGTTTCCAATGTGATTTTCATTAGTGAAACTATTAAGAGGATTTGTTCTACAATAGTTGTTCCACAATTTATGTGTTGCTCTATAATATTTAATTCCAACCTATGCATGTCACATTTTCTACATAATGTGCAAGGAAGTTTAAGACCCCGCTTCACATATGAATAATACAATATTAATTTTGTTATATTTCTCCTAAATAGATGCTTATATATATTTGAGACAATGCATAGTGTGATTGTGTGACAATGTACTCATATTTCATTTTGACATGTTTTATTGCCACGAAGGTTTTAGGCACTTGTAAACTATGAATACGAATTGAAATTTTAATGAAATTGTTATACAATTAAATATTACTTTAGTTACAAAATTAATGTGACATACAAATGTTTCTTATGATTTCATTGGTAATGTGCAGGAAAGAAAGAGCGCTAATGCGAGAAGGGAAAACTAGTGAGAACAAAATCGAAAGACATCCTCTAGTGGTTATGCATTGGATTTCCTTATTTTGGAGTTAGGAAGAAATAAAATTATTATGCTTATTCTTCTAGGTTGAAAGGGTATTAATTATGTGTCATGGGAGATGTAAGATGGGGTTAAGGATAGAAACCCTTGTATCATTGTGTGAAACTCGGATGGAACCTTAGTGGGTTTTTAAAGTAGGTTTATGGCCAATTTCTTGGGTTGGGATGCATAAATAAACCCCCTAGGTTCTAAACCATGATGGTAGGGGACAAGTGGGCATGTAATAGGGCCACAAGGACATGATTTGACTCCTAAAAAGTCTTCACAATGACTGACGAATTTTGAGTAAAAGATGGAGTGAAAAGATTGAGGGGTTGTCCAAGTACATGTGCCCCTCTTAAAGAAGGAAAAGACCCTCATTGATGAGGGAGGTACATTCACACCTCCCCAGCAAAGGGTTACAATTGGTGTGATTTCTATATATTGGGAGAGGAAGATGGAGTGGGCTGTTACCCACTTCTCCTCTCAAAGAACTTGAGTGGAGAGGGTAGAGAGAATGAGAAAAGCAGAGGAGTTCACTTCTCGGAGAGACAATGACCAAGACGGCTTTGCTTGGAGAGGAGTATGGATGCAAGAATAATGTCCCTCTATCTAAAAGAAAAGAGATAATTTTTTCCTATTCCCATTTGCCTTTGTTTATTGCTGTAAAATGTTGTCATATAGTAGGGATCATGGTTGAAATATAGAGAGTAAAGAATCTAGATACCTGAAACTTGTATTGTGTTAGTCTTATTCCTTGTAAAAATCTGAAAGAGCTCCATTTATCATCATGGAGCTAAGATAAATACTTACTTGGGGGTATGGTTAGAGCCCACAAGGCTCCATGATGCCATTACGGTAGGGTGGAGAGCAAGCCTAGTTTAGTTATTTTTCATTCATTGTAATTCTTAACATTAGTTGTAATATGCAAAGCTAGAGATTGTGACCATGACATGAAAAAAATGGTGAAACATAAAACCTTATTCTTGGTATGTTTATTCAATATACTCCCAACTATTATGTAATATTGAAGAATTGTGTATTGAATTTATCCTCTTGTAAATGGAAATAACTGTACATTTATCTCATTTTCTAAAATAGGTATATAGATCTTGCATACATAGGAAAACTAAAAGAAAAGTTATTCTAACTACTGTTGTGGACTACATAAGAAAATACTCACAGTTATAAAAGTGGTGAAACGCAACCTCATACTATGTGATATACAACGTGCTTGAGAGCAATCCAATTGTGTCTTATTGTTGTAACATGGAAGAACAATATTCCATTGAAAATGGAAGAATGAAAGGGTAGGGTTATTCTATTGGCAAGTTGACCCTCAAATCTGTGAATGTTTTTTTTAATATTGGGTTTCTTTTTGTATATTGTTGCATTGAGAAACTGATTAAAATAATTAAATAAAACGTCATATTTAATGTAGAATCAGCCTAAAGAGCTATGTAAATTACAATTGTAGAGGATAAAATATGTTGACTATTGCTTAGATATTATTCCTTCAAAATAGAATGGGTTCATAGAGTTATTGTTCTGAAGTTTCAAATGAAAATAAGAAGGCATATATACATTCCTAAACTTTGTTAAGATGGTGGTATAAAAGCATAGCCTGAATGAAACACATGTATATATGTTCTAGTTACTGCCCAAGTGGTGTTACATAATATACCTTTCCTGAGAGGAGTGACCTCAAGGTAGAAATATTTACTTATAGAAGTATGCAAATATGATATTTTTAGATCCATTATAGTTATTTATTTTTAGCTTGTTAGAAATTTAAGGGAATCCTCATAGTAGAGAATGCTCCAAAAGGTGAAGAAACAAATGAAATAGTTTTAATTTAATGTTTTAATTAACATAAACTAATGTAAATCATCCCTTACAAAAATAAAAGAGATAAGAAAAAAAAAAAGAAGAAGAAAGGGAGAGAAAACCATTACGCTGCTTCTCTCCTTTCCTCCATGCCTTTGCCAAACCCACATGAAGAAATATCAAATAAAAGGAGAAAGTTAAAGTAAAATGGGTTAGAAAGAGAGGGAAATTGGAAGAAGTAGATTTGATCTTTGACCTCCGTGAGCTTGTAAGGAAATAATGTAGCACTAGGAAGGAAAGCAATGCTTCTTAACATTACAATCAAAACTATCAAACATAGGAAAACAAAAGAAGAAGAGGGAATCAGAAAACTAAATATATAAAGTTACCTTAAACACATCTTTGAGTGGCACAAATATCTCGTCATATGCCTCATCTATTACCAAGTTCTATCCATTTTGAAACTTATAGTTAAAATTAACTATATCAAGAAATATATGTCCAAGCAATAAGTTGAGGCAAGCATATTCAGAGAATACATAGCTATGTAGCATAGGGTCTATAAATTGCTGCCTTACATAGCGTGGGGTAAAATCCTACACACTTGTAGTGAGTATAGTGTAGTGGAGGTTGGACTCATATCAAAGGCCACAAAAAAAGGAAAGAAAAGAAAGACATAAGAAATTAAACACAGAAAAAAGATAATCCCGATCCATACTCTTAGTTTGACCATGAGAAAACATGTAGACCTATAGCTTGTTATCATTGAATATTGTATCACTTCAACATTTATCAAATAGCATGGTGTAAAATAGAAAATTAACCTAGCAAACCTAATCTCAAGGCAACAAGAAACTGGTATAGAAAACAAAATCTAATCAAATGACCTAACCACATTTCGATCTTGAATACCAGTGGGCACCAGGTAATCCTGTCACCATCCTCCATTGATTTCTTTTGCCAGCGTACACTGCATAGCATTGCAAGCAATAAAGGAGAGTGAAGTTTTTTGTAGAAGTAGGTGGCATAGAAAAGAGTGAAAATCATTCTTTTATTTTCAATACTTAACTTTCTTGGCATTACAGATTTCATTCTAATTATCAATAGATACTGGATGTACTAAAATAAAATAAAAATCAGGGTGGTAGTTACCATATTAATACACAGTTGTCTTTTGCCATGCTAGAAATAAAATGTTCTACAGGTAACTTAAATGGGTCATTGATATATATTGTGTTGGTGGAGTGTCATAATTTATTGTGTCTAGAAGAATAGTAGCATGTTTGTCAAGGTGGATTAATTATGGTGTTGAGTTTCTCTGAGGACAATAATGTTAGCCGTTGTCTTGTCAAGAAAAGTTAGCTTCCTTTTTTTAGTGTTTCATCTTCCTTATTTTGTCACTCAATCAATAAAATAAAAATAAAAATTTCACCCTTCGTCATCCTAACAGAACAGTGAATAAATAAATTCAAAAGTAGAAAGACTTTAGGGATTCGCATAGTTCAAGAAGTTTCATTGAATGAATTTGGAAATATAGTATTTTTTTAACTGAGAGAATCTATCCCCAGGAAGAAGGCTTAAATCATGGTAAGTCAAAAAAAAATCAGCAAAAAAAATAAGCTATAACACTTAGAGGGTAGACTTTAGAGTTTCCCATATAGAGCTCTACATTTTCCCCAAGAAATCCCTTCATCTATCATTTAGTTTCCATGTCCATTTATTTAATCTTTTAAAGAGAAAAAAGTGAAATATTTCCTACTTTCCTCGAAGGGGGGGATATATTAATTGAAAATGGAAAATAAATGAAATAAAGATAAAGCTAGGTATTTCTAGAATTTTTGTTTGGGAAAGAAAAATGTTCCTTTCATCTTTAATTTTCTTTTAGAATATATAATACATTTATTTATATATATGGTAATAGTTATTCTTATAATTCTTAATTATTTTCTAGGGTAAATAAAGTATACATGTATATAAAGAATATTTATTGTTTTTGTATATAGACAAAAGAATAAATAAATAATTTAATAAATGATAGCAAGACATAAAAAAAATAGTTATATGTAAAAATATATTGATAATAATAAGTAAATTTGAAATATTTGTAATAAAAATGTATATATATTCTCTCAATCTTATGAATGTATTCAAATTAAAGAACTTACAAGTTTTAAAGTGCATACCTAAGTTTAAAAAAAAAAGAGAGAGAGAGAAACTAATTAAAACGAACTTGGAAAGGGGAGTGTGAACATAGAAAAATATTAATTTTAAGAAATAATGTTAGCTTTGTCAACATATTAATGTTGTATTAATAACACACATGATAGCAAGGTTGATAAATGGTAGGGGATGTGGATGTTAAAGAAATAATGTTTATAATATTATCAAACTTATTTGGAGGAATAACCATCTTGTTAAAAATAATTGGATGAATCTCTCGAGTTTGTATCACATTATAATGGTTGTTAGATCTCAGATTTCGGCTTGGGTTGGTAGCTACACCATCAAATTTAGATAAAATGATCTCTAACTTCTAATTATTCCAATTAAATTAATGTCAATTATATTAAACTCTCTCAAAGCCTTAGTGTTCATTTGATGTCCTCAACATGCAAAGGTATGTTTGATATAAAGTGTTATAACTATATAAGAACAATAACATTATGGTGGGAAAAACTATTGTAGTCACTTGAATTAATGTTTAAAAAAAAAAACATAGTTGGGTTTTTCTAGCAAAAAAAAATTGGGCATGACACTTGGTATCAGAGTCCTAGGTTGCAAACACTGGGGACTGTTGGAGTAAAAAAGAGTCTTAGCTAATGTGTGTGTAGTCAACGAGAAAATCACGCTACAATGAATGAGTTTTGAAATACGTCCAACTTATTAAACTTTGAGGGCCTATCATGTGGGAAAATAGTGGAATCTATTTGCAACTATCGATCTTTTATTGAGATTTATAAGGACATGTGTTAGCGAAGAATATTATCATTCTAGGTATTCAATCAATGATAGGTAGCTAGAAAGAACTTAAGCTTGCAAAGGAAAAACCCTCAAGGAAATTATGATTATGTAAGTAATGTGCATTTTGAAATTATGTTATCCTTCTTAATAAGTGTTATCAAATCTATCACCATTTAATGCTTCCTCTCTTGAAATAAAAAAGGTAGATATTGTGGTTAAAAATGGTTATTAGGGGTTACAATGAGTTAGTGAAATAATATAAATCACCTTTATATCTGTGACTATAGGAGCTAAATTTTTGTCACCTCAAATGGCATCAATGATGTCAATAGAGAAGTTGCACTATTATGGATAGCGAAGTATAAACTTGAATAATTAAATAAATTATTGTTGGAAGTATAGTTTAGCTTTAGAAAAGTAATTATTTATTTCAAATTCAAAAAAATAAAAATAAAAAAAATGTAAGGGAGTTCTTATTGACTATGTATTGTTTGCCCATAGTGAACCTTAAGCAAGGTTTAAATTGGAAATCATAGTGAAGTTAGATTGAAAAGATGAAGGTGAGATTAGTGTCTAAATTGGAAGCAACGTAATTAAGAAATATTAGTTCAAAACTAAGAAGGATTGAGTTACCCATAAATATTCCTAGCATGTTTCAAACCCTAATTGTAGAATAAGTTCTTCGTAAACAACATTATAATGAATAAACTATATGTTCAACAAAGAGTACCACACTAGAAATCTCATAACTCTTGTCATGTATACATTTCAAACACATTTAGTGTTAATTAGAGAATGGATAAAGAGGAAATTAAGGATGTAACTTGAAAGTACATGACCCCTAGTTCTATGTGATGATATCCAAGAGCAACTTAAGGATGTGTTAGATTCAATCTTGCGCTCTTACCTTGGACATCAATAGCATATGTAAGCCTCTTAAAATTCATTTAAATTATGATTCAATATAAGAAAGAGTCCCACTATTGAATGTCTGAGACTCTAAGGTGAGTCAACTAATGTTTGAAGACTTATATCGCATAGTAAACCCTACTTAGAAAAAGGGTCAAATCTAGATGTTACTTAAAATCAATGGGTGAAACTTAAAAGTTAATTAAGCACTTTTGCAAGTAAATATTGACCTAGTAAAATTAATGTAACTATAACGGCTGTCAAGCTCTTATGTCCTATTGTTTAAAGATTAAATAGTAAACAAAATAACATGATTTCTATTATTCAAGTCAAGGTGAAGGCATAGAAGGATACAATTAAGATAAGACTGTTAAGGACCATCGAATATGATGTTTAAATCACCCTCTTTATAATAATTGAACATAAGAAGATTTGTGAAGAGATCTTTTCAAAATGAGAATTTGGAGCTAAAACGTTATCTAGAACTCATAAATGATTTAAGAACTAAAGACTTGTTGCTACCCAAATATGAAAAGATGAATGTCATATATAGGAAGTAATAACACACTCAATTATGTGTTGACCTAGAAAGTTGTGTGCATGTCATGTAAGGATTGGATAATCAATTGTATGAAGTTATAAATTGAGCAATGAATTATTTGTGGCCCACGGTATATTATGTGATGGGAAAGTTAAAATTTATAGATAAGATACATTAAGTGGACTTGTAAAAATTCCAACTAATGTTGTGTATTCTATACCATTGACTATATTTACTCCTTGATGGAGGAACATTCACACCCAAATGTAAAGGAGGAAACTTCAAAGTAGGTAAAATATTTTTACTCATTGTGCATCTTAAGAGGTTAGATGGAACTATGATTGTAAAAATGATGATTATGATAGTATGATAGTATGATTAAACCTTAGATAGAAAAATGCAAGATTTTATGAAAAGATGTTAATATGTTGTGATATCTACTATTCCATGATTTGTCATGTGTTCTATGCATTGAGTTATTTTCTTGTCTCATAATATGATGTTTCAAATGAAAAGGGTTAACTATATTCATTATTAAGTAGGAAAATTTATTTAGCATGCATGAAAAAACATAGTGGGATTACCTATATGGATATGAACCATGAACATAACAAACATATATGAAAAAAAGACAAAGAATGGTATCGATAATGATAGAAAACCAATCTTGATTTTAAAAGTGATGTCAAACAGTAACTTAGCAAGATGGAAAGTGTGGTGAACCAAGTATTGTTGAGTTCTGAGAAGATAGAGTAATATATCTAAGCTACTATTGCACATCATCTAGTGAATTCTTGTACTTATGCAAAGTGTGTGGATATTTCCAAAATTAAGAAGCAAGGTGAATATTTTTTTTTTTTAAAGAAAATATCTAGAATGCATCAAGTGAATTGTTTTGTTCTGCAATATGGTGAATTTTGTAAAGTGTACTATGCTATGACTTGTAAAGTGGAAAACTAGTAAACATGTTGTGCCCCAAGTATGAGATACAAGGTATTTGACTTGGGATAAGGGTGAGGGATGTCAAGTATGATCGCTTATGTGTACCCTTTGTGATGACCCATTGTGTAAGTTAGTAATTGTGAAATAATGTAAACATGATATGTGGAGATGTGTGTCTACTTATTGAAATGTGAAGTAAATATTTGTGTAAGTCTTGTTCTTATGTTAAATGTGTACCCCTAGCGTACGGTTCCCCTTCAGGATTGAGATGCTTCCTAGTGTAAATAGGGGTTGAGGCGTAAGAGAACCCTAAGTGGAAACTATGTGGTTTCTCTTGGACGTGTTCCTAACCTACTCCCCCACATCTGAGAACCACACTTGTTGGTTCATAGTGCAAACCCAATCCTTCATGTTTATAACCCATGGGTAAAGGATGGAATTACTTGGGCCATATTGATTACAAATTTTGGATACTTTAGCAATGCAGGGCATTGATACTATGTGGAAGAGTCCACCATGATAT
Organism: Sequoia sempervirens; assembly: GCA_007258455.2. Taxonomy (NCBI): domain Eukaryota; kingdom Viridiplantae; phylum Streptophyta; class Pinopsida; order Cupressales; family Cupressaceae; genus Sequoia; species Sequoia sempervirens. The sequence goes on from VDFB02271358.1 coordinate 381,178,040, forward strand.
TGCGCGCTATTATATTTATGTGGTCAAGGACCACCAGTTATTGCATGCTATTATACTTATGTGGTTAGAAAACCACCATTCCCCTCCTCCCCTTAGGTGGCTTTATTAAAATCACATGGTGCTCGTAATATGAAAGTTTTATTGTCATTGGAAATTTCTTAATTGTTGTTCTATTTTATTTTATGCCAGCAGTGTTAAATTTTACATTTATTTTATTAGGGCTATTCAAGCATTTGGAATTTTTTTTAATCCATTGCCTCAAGGATGTATTTAATTTTATTTATTTTTTTTAATTAAGATTGGAATGTTGAAATGTAGCTGCAATTGACCTTTATTTAATTTCCTCTTGAATTTATAATTTTTTTAAATTTATTTATTGAAGTTTTGGTTTGTGATTTTATGTTGCTCAGTTTGAGGCTTCTTATGGTTTACCAATTGCTGGCAAGTGTGGTGTAATGTGACATTTGTAAAACTTCCATATCCCAGGGGGTTCCCTGGTAGGTCGTATAGGGGAGTAGATGCACAGGGGAATTATGAGTTATTTGAAAGGGGTTGCAAATGGGACTGGTATGGGATGGTCATTAATCCATTCTTCCCCTAGTTCCATGATTATTATTTTCATACCTTCCTCTTGGAGGCTAACCCCCTTACACAAACAAGATAAGGTACCTAGGAGATGTATGGAAGGGTCCTTAGAGAAGGGTCTTGAGACCATCTCTCCTAATGGCTATGGTACCCAAGAATCTCCATCCTTGTAAACCCCATTGAGCCTTGTGATGTGAACTATGTGTAATTGTTGTGATGCATGGAAAAATTTGCAAATAAATGACATGTGAAAGTACTTGACTATTATGTGAGAAAGAAAGTGACAAATAAAATTAAGGCTACTATTCTTGGGACATGAATTGATATTAGAATGGAATTATTTTCTAGCATGATGAGTGATGTTTATGATGCAAAAGAGAACCTTGACAGGTTTCCAAGGATGTTATGGTGCTTGGATGTGTGTTGGTGCGATTGCTAATAAAAAATGCTAACTACATGGATGGATACTAACATTTGTTATATTGTGACTATGTTGGATAAATGTTCTATGGTGGAAAATTATTTTCTGAGCATTTAGATGTTTGATTCATGAAAGGGAAATGTTTAATATGTCTTTAATGGTTGAGGTTAATTTCCTAACCTTAACGACTTCTAGGAGGAAGTCTAAGCTAAGGGGAGGGGGATGTAAGACCCCACTTCACATGTGAATAATAAAATCTTAATTTTGTTATATTTCTCCTAAATAGATGCTTAGATATATTTGAGACAATGCATAGTGTGATTGTGTGACAATATACTGGTATTTCATTTTGACATGTTTTATTGCCATGAAGGTTTTAGGCATTTGTAAACTATGAATACGAATTGGAATTTCAATGAAATTGTTGTACAATTAAATCTCACTTTAGTTACCAAATTAATGTGACATACAAATGTTTCTTACGATTTCATTGGTAATGTGCAGGAAAGAAAGATTGCCAATGCGAGAAGGGAAAACCAGTGAGAACAAAATCGAAAGACATCCTCTAGTGGTTATGCATTGGATTTCCTTATTTTGGAGTTAGGAAGAAATAAAATCATTATGCTTATTCTTCTAGGTTGAAAGGGTATTAATTGTGTGTCATGGGAGATGTAAGATGGGGTTAAGGATAGAAACCCTTGTATCCTTGTGTGAAACTCGGATGGAACCTTAGTGAGTCTTTAAAGTAGGTTTATGGCCAATTTCTTGGGTTGGGATGCATAAATAAACCCCCTAGGTTCTAATCCATGATGGTAGGGGACAAGTGGGCATGCAATAGGGCCGCAAGGACATGATTTGACTCCTAAAATTTCTTCACAATGAGGAGTGACAAATTTTTGAGTAAAAGATGGGGTGAAAATATTGAGGGGTTTTCCAAGTGCATGTGCCCCTCTTAAAGAAGGAAAAGACCCTCATTGATGAGGGAGGTACATTCACACCTCCCCACCCAAGGGTGACAATTGGTGAGATTTCTATGTATTGGGAGAGGAAGATGGAGTGGGGTGTTACCCACTTCTCCTCTTGGAGAACTTGAGTGGAGAGGAGTTCACTTCTGGGAGAGACAATGACCAAGATGGATTAGCTTGGAGATGAAGTATGGATGCAATAATTCAGTCCTGCTATCTAAAAGAAAAGAGATAAGTTTTTCCTATTCCCATTTGCCTTTGTTAATTGCTGTAAAATGTTGTCATATATTAGGGATCATGGTTGAAATATAGAGTAAAGAATCTAGATACCTAAAACTTGTATTGTGTTAGTCTTATTCCTTGTAAAAATGTGAAAGAGCTCCATTTATCATTATGGAGCTAAGAGAAATACTTGCTCGGGGGTATGGTTAGAGCCCACGAGGCTCCATGACGCCATTACAGTAGGGTGGAGAGCAAGCCTAGTTTAGTTATTTGCCATTCATTGTAATTATTAACATTGGTTGTAATATGGAAAGTTGGAGATTGTGACCATAACATGAAAGAAATGGGGAAACATAAAACCTTATTCTTGGTATGTTTATTCAATATACTCCCAACTATTATGTAATATTGAAGAATTGTGTATTGAATTTATCCTCTTGTAAATGGAAATAACTACACATTTATCTCATTTTCTAAAATATGTATATAGATCTTGCATACACAGGAAAACTGAAAGAAAAGTTATTCTAACTTCTGTTGTGGACTACATAAGAAAATACTCACAGTTATAAAAGTGGTGAAACACAGCATCATACTATGTGATATACAACCTGCTTGAGAGCAATCCAATTGTGTCTTATTGTTGTAACATGGAAGAACACTATTCCATTGAAAATGGAAGAATGAAAGGGTAGGGTTATTCTATTGGCAAGTTGACCCTCAAATCTGTGAATGTTATTTTTAATATTGGGTTTCTTTTTGTATATTGTTGCATTAAGGAATTGATTAAAATAAATAAATAAAACGTCATATTTAATACAAAATCAACCCAATGAGCTATGTGAATTACAATTGTAGAGGATAAAATATGTTGATTGTTGCTTGGATATGATTCCTTCAAAATAAAATGGGTTTATAGAGTTATTGTTCTGAAGTTTCAAATAAAAATTAGAAGGCATATATAGATTATTAAAATTTGTTAAGATGGTGGTATAAAAGCATAGCCTAAATGAAACACATGTACATCTATTCTAGTTACTGCTCAAGTGGTCTTATATAATATACCTTTCCTGAGATTAGTGACTTCAAGGTAAAAATATTTACTTATAGAAGTACACAAATATGATATTTTTAGATAAATTATACTTATTTCCTTTTATCTTCTCACAAATTTAAGGGAATGCTCATTGAGAAGAATGCTCCAAAAGGTGAAGAAGCAATTGATCTAGTTTTACTTTAATATTTTAATTGACATCAACTAATGTAAATCATCCCTTGCAAAAAGAAAAGAGATAAGAAAAATGAAAGAAAGAAGAAGAAAAGGAGAGAACCATTACACTGCTTCTCTCCTTTCCTCCATGCCTTTGCCAAACCCACATGAAGTAATATCAGATAAAAGGAGAAAGTTAAAGTAAAATGGGTTAGAAAGAGAAATAAATTGGAAGAAGTAGATCTAAGCTTTCACCTGCGTGAGCTTGTAAGGAAATAATGTAGCACGAGGAAGGAAAGCAATGCTGCTTAACATTATGATCAAAACTAGCAAACACAAGAAAACAAAAGAAGAAGAGGGAATCAAAAAACTAAATATATAAAGTGACCTTAAACACATCTTTGAGTGGCACAACCATCTCTTCATCTGCCTCATCGATTAGCAAGTTCTATCCATTCTAAAACTTATAGTTAAACTTAACCATATCAAGAAATATATGTCCAAACAATAAGTTGAGGCAAGCCTATTCGGAGAATACATAGCTATGTAGCATAGGGTCTATAAATTGCTTGCTTACATAGCATGGGGTAAAAGCCTGTACACTTGTAGTGAGTATAGCGTAGGAGAGGTTGGACTCAAATCAAAGGCCACAAAAAAAGGAAAGAAAAGAAAGACATAAGAAATTAAACACAAACAAAAGATAATCGTGCTCCATACTCTTAGTTTGACCATGAGAAAACATCTAGACTATAGCTTGTTATCATTGAATATTGTATCACTTTAGCCTTTATCAAATAGCATGGTGTCAAATAGAAAAATAACCCAGCAAACCTAATCTCAAGGCAAGAAGAAACTGGTATAGACAACAAAATCTAATCAAGTGACCTAACCACATTTTGATCTTGAATACGAGTGGGCACTAGGTAATCCTATCACCATCCTCCATTGATTTCTTTTTCCAGTGTACACTACATAGCATTGCAAGTAATAAAGGAGAGTGAAGTTTTTTGTAGAAGTAGGTGGCATAGAAAAGAGTGAAAATAATTCTTTAATTTTAAATACTTAACTTTCTTGGCATTACAGATTTTATTATGATTATCAATAGATACTAGATGTACTAAAATAAAATAAAAATCATGGTGTTAGTTACCATATTAATACACAGTTGTCTTTCGCCATGTTGGAAATAAATGTTCTACAGGTAACTTAGATGGGTCATTGATATATATTGTGCTGGTGGAGTGTCAGTATTTATTGCATCTAGAAGAATAGTATCACGTTTGTCAAGGTGGATTAATTATGGTGTTGAGCTTCTCTGAGGACAATAATGTTAACCATTGTCTTGTCAAGAACAGTTAGCTTCCTTTTTTTTAGTGTTTCATCTTCCTTTTGTTGTCGCCCAATCAATAAAATAAAAATAAAAATTTCACCCTTTCTCATCCTAACAGAAGAGTGAATAAAGAAAGGAAAAAGTAAAAGAGGGATTTACATAGTTCAAGAAGTTTCATTGAATGAAGTTTGAAATCTAGTATTCTTTTTTACTCAGAGAATCGATCCCCACGAAGAAGGCCTAAATCATGGTAAGTCAGAAAAAAATTAGCAAACAAAATAAGCTATAACACTTAGAGGGTAGACTTTAGAGTTTCCCATATAGAGCTCTATGTTTTCCCCAAGAAAGCCCTTCATCTATCATTTATTTTCCATGTCCATTTATTTAATCTTTTAAAGAGCAAAAAGTGAAATATTTCCTACTTTCCTAGAAGTGGGGGGGGGGATATATTAGTTTAAAATGAAAAACAAATGAAATAAAGATAAAGCTAGGTATTTCTAGAATTTTTGTTTGGGAAAGAAAAATGTTCCTTTCACCTTTAATTTTCTTTTATAATAAATAATACATTTATTTATATATATGGTAATAGTTATTCTTATAACTCTAAATTATTTTCTAGGGTAAATAAAGTATACATGTATATAAAGAATATTTATTGTTTTTATATATAGACAAAAGAATAAATAAATAATTTAATAAATGATATTCAAACATAAATAAATAGATATATGTAAAAATATATTGATAACAATAAGTAAATTTGAAATATTTGTAATAAAAATGTATATATATTGTCGCGATCTTATGAATGTATTCAAATTAAAGAACTTAGAAGTTTTAAAGTGCATACCTAATTTTAAAAAGAGAGAGAGAGAGAGAGAAACTAATTAAAATGAACTTGGAATGGGAAGTGTGAACATAGAAAAATATTAATTTTAAGGAATAATGATAGCTTTGTCAACATATTAATGTTGTATTAATAAAACACAGGATAGCAAGGTTGATAGATGGTAGGGGATGTGGATGTTAAAGAAATAATTTTTATAGTATTATCAAACTTATTTGGAGGAATACCATCTTGTTAAAAATAATTGGATGAATCTCTCAAGTTTGTATCACATTATAATGGTTGTTAGATCTTAGATTTCGGCTTGATTTGGTAGCCACAAAATCAAATTTAGATAAAATGATCTCTTCCTTATAATTATTCCAATTAAATTAATATCAATTATATTAAACTCTCTCAAAGCATTAGTGTTCAAATTATGTCCTCAACATGCAAAGGTATGTTTGATATAAAGTGTTATAACTATAAGAACAATAGCATTATGGTGGGAAAAACTATTGTAGTCACTTAAATTAATGTTTCAAAAAAAATAGTTGGGTTTTTCTAGCAAAAAAAATTGGGCATGACAGGAAGCACATTGCTTAAGTTGCAATGTCGAAAGAGCTGTTGTGGTTGTAATATGCTATTAAATTAGTAGGGACCAAAAATCTGAGGAAGTGCTCTACTACGAAATCAACACAATAATTCCACTTTCAACAATGCAACCTACTCAATATATTATCCTCAAAGAAATTTTTTGAAATGGAAAATAGAAGGTGGAAGCCACCATAATGAAGGCTTTCTTATAGAAGGAGCTGTAATAGATGAGAGAGAAAGAATACATGGGTATGTGGAGGATCATCATGGAAAAAACATGCCCTTAAGTGGCGAAAATATAAGAAAAATCAGAGTTAGGCAACTTGACGTAAAAATTTGAATAAGTTATCTATATTATTTTGAAAAAATGTAAGAATAGAATTTGTAGAAAATTGAATTTAGTTTCTAAACTGCTAGGTTTATTTTATTAAAAAAAATCAATTTGGTGAAAATTTGAAATTTCAATGTAGTAGTACTTAAATTTTAGAGAAAAAATAAGAAGTAGGTGTCTGTCTGACCATCCTAACCACAATAAAATGATAATATTTTTTTATAATATTTTAGATATAAGTAGAGGACTCATGTCCCGATGTGATGCATATTTTTTTGTAATTTATTTCCAATTAAATAATTAATTATCATTTTTTTATTACAAATTTTAAAAAATATAAAAACTCGTATGTCTAACCACCTTAACTTGGTTAAAACTTCATGAAATTCAAAATTTTTTTTAATCCTATAGTATACAAAGCATAGAATGTGACTCATGCTTCAGATTCAAAAAAAGTGATACCGTTTGAAAGCTATAGATGTTTTTTAGTAAGCCTATCAATTAGGACTTTAGTCGTAATTCAAATAGAAAATGAATAATAATTATTTATTAAATGAAAAGTAAAGCATAATTTATATTGATGGAAAGCTAAGAATCTACTTTAAAAACCCTTTTTATTTCATTAATTTTTGGTAAAAAAAAGTCGCCAGCCACACCCTACAAATACCCATCATATTGCCACTTTTTGGCCCATCGTGATCCTGCAAATACCCACACACATATAAATAGATAGCACTACAATTGTTATTTGAACAATGCAACTTAATCAAAGTTTACTTTGCCACACTACTACATTCAATATTGCATCTACTTCATTAACCCCCATTAGACTACAACAACAAAATGCATTAACCCCCGCAGTAGAAAACACTTACCATTCACCTTTTGTGTATCAAGGTGACCACTTCCACAACCACCAAACCATGTAATATATGTATATATATATATACACACACACATGAATCCATACATACACACACACACATATATATTTCTACATCGACATATAGATATATGCACACATATACATATACATATATATACACATACACACACACACACATATATACATACATACATACATACATATATATATACACATATACCTATATACATATGTAGAAACATATCTACACTTTTTGCATCTTTGGTACCATACACATTTGTACAATTAGCCCCTTCAAATCACTTTAATTGATTTCACTTCAAATCCTTACAAAGAGGACACTGTAGATTTTGAATCACCATGTAATTTATTCTTCCCTTTGCCTAGATACATTTGCAAATTCATTGAGCTGCCATGCTTTTCATTTTACTTTGATGCCCACCTTCTTTCTAGTCTACTAAAAAATAGAGGAATTGCATAATTGCAGTTGCATTATCTACCATTGAGTATTATAGAGTAAATGGGGAAATTGTAAGAGAAATATTAGTAAAACATACATATATATATTTATCCATACATACATATATATAGACATGGATGTACACATGTATTGATCTTTTGAAAGAATTGAAAATATATTTTCCTTAATCATTCTATCCATGTACTATGATGATGTGAATTTTCCTTGATTGCACTTGTTTCACAAAAAAAAACATAGATATACATCCAATGCTAATAAATATAAAGCTAGGAGAGAGATAAAATTATATTGTACCTAGGCCAATCTATATAAAAATTCACTTTCCAATTGATAATCCAAGCAACATTATTCGACACTCAATATTATAGGGAAATACCGAAAGGATAAAATATCTATGAGAAGACATTTACTATATAACACTGGGAAAACTAATTTCATCTATATATAGTTGTGTATGTATATGTATGTATATGTATGTATATATCCACATATTTGTATGTATATGTTTACATATATATATGCATGGATATTTGTACATTTATATATACGTATATATGTATACATGCATATATATGCCCATATATTTACATGTATATATATATATATATATATGCATGTTTCACATGGGTATTTTTGCATAAATGATTAATTTATTGTTCATGTCTTTGGAGCTCTATTTATTGTTGCTTTTGATAGCAAGGTGAAGGGGTTTAACACTGATGCACTATGAAATGTGTGAGAAAGTATATTGATTAAATTGCATTGTCGATAGAGCCATTGTGGTGTTGGTTTGATAGCACATTATTTATTGTTCATGCCTTTTGTTTAGTGCTTATTGTTCCTATTGATAGCAGGTTCAATGGTTTTATATTGATTAAGATGCATTGTGCAAATAGCAAGTGTGGTGTTGCTTTAGCAACATACCATTGTTAAAATTGTCACGTTCGGCTCCATCCTATAGCATCTTGGGGGGAGTTAAGGGAGGGAATTTTTTTTTTTGTGGTGGCATGGGTGTTGGCTATTACGTGGGCTGGTGGTGGCAGATAATGTTGTCATTGTAATGGAGAAGGTGAATGGTAAGTGTTTGACATGGACATTTGCAAATACATGGGTTGGTGGTGGTGGATGTGGTCTCTCCTCAAAAGGCAGAGGTGAATGGTAAGTGCTTGTTGGCCGATGGTTAATACATTTTGGTTATGTAGACATGTATATATATATATATATATATATATATATATATATATATATATATATATATATATATATATATATATATATATATATATATATATATATGTATGTATGTATGTATACATGTATATATATGTATATATTTATACATGTATATATATCTCTATATGTTTACATGCATATATATAAATATATATCTGTATGTCTATATGGGTATTTTTCATAAATGATTAATTTATTATTCATGTGACCCAACCTCTATTAATTGTTCCTTTCAATAGCAAGCTCAATAGTTTTAACATTGATTTTCTACAAAATGTGTGAGAAACTATATTGATTCAATCACATTGTCGAAACAACCTTCTTATATATATACATGCATATACACACATATACACACTTAATTGAGACTCCAAGCTACATTAGTGTTATTTTAGAATTTCTCTATTTCTTTATAATATTTAGTGTGAGGCAATGTAACTCAATTTTTTTCATAAAATTAAGAATATTTAACTACAGTTTCCCACATAGAAATGGGTATAAAGCCAAAAATGCACAATGATAACTACAAACAATAAACAAGCGCCACAAATATTACTCATCCCAACCATATTTTTTTCACAAAAGGAAAAATATTTAACTGCAATTTCCCTAAACCCACAATAAATAGAACTCCCAATGCCAAAGACATACACAAATAATCTAAAGAAGAGGCCAACAACAAGAGAAACAAGATTTAACTACAAAAAGCCAAAGTTGCACAAACATAACTACAAAGAATAAACAAGGGCCACAAAAAGCACTCAGGAACACATTAACAATAAATTAATCATGTATGAAAAACACCCATCCAAACATCAGTATAAGGCCACAACCTCCATTGAAAATTTGAGCTACATCACCTGATACTAAATATCATATACAAATAGAGAAATTCAAAAAGAACTATTAGGATAATAGTAAAAACCCACCAACACAATTTATCTCCAATATATGAATGGTTTCATACATCCCTAAACCCTATGCATAGATAGCTACAATTTCTCCTATGCTAATAGCTGCAACACCAAAGTTATACAAAGATAATTAATACAGTAGACCAACAACGACAAAAAGTAGATTTAACTACAATTGCTCCTATGGTAAGAGGTATAAAGGCAAAGAAACATATAACAAGAAGACATTAACAATAAATTAATCATTTATGCAAAACACCCTATTAGAAAAATTCTAAAAAGAACTATTAGAATAATAGTAAACACCCACCAATGTAATTTTAGCTCCAATATGTGAATGGTCTCATACATCGATAAACCCTACACATAGATAGCTACAATTCCTCCTATGCTAATAGCTGCAATGCCAAAGTTATACAAAGATAATCAATACAATAGACCAACAAGGATAAAAAGTAGATTTAAGTACAATGGCTCTTATGGTAAGAGGTATAAAGGAAAAGAAACATATAACAAGAAGACATTAACAATAAATTAATCATTTATGCAAAACACCCATGTATAACAGAGTATAACCCCACAAGCTTCATTGAAAATGAAAACCAAACCATGTGCATGGAAACAAAGATGCATAGAGTATATATATGTGTCTACATATGTATGAATAAACAAGGGCCACGTTCACTAAATATTATAGAGAAATTAAGAAATTTTTAAAGAGGTATTAGAATAGCACTCAATAGCAAAAAATTTGTAGCCATATCCATATTTTTTTCACAAAAAAAAGAAGATTTAACTACACACTCTCCACCCCCAAAGACTGATAATCTCCTTCAAGTCTTGAAAATGGGTATAACACAAAATATAGAAACATTAAACAAGAAGAAATTGACAATACATCAATCATCTATGCAAATCACCCATGTAAAAGTTAGTATAAACCCACAAGCTTCATTGAAACTTCAAGCTACATCACCACACATAGAGAAATTGTAAAAGACCTGCTAAAATAATACTAGACAACCACCAAAGTAATTTTATCTGGAATATGTTAGTGCTTTCATACAACTCTAAACCCTACAGACAGATAAATACAATTGTTCCCATGGTAATGGCTACAATGCCAAAGATACACACAAAGGACCAACACAACTATATTTTTTGAAACCCTAACCATATTTTTTGGAGAACATCTATCCAAAGCACCCATGTAAAAATCGGTATAACCCCACAAGCTTCATTGAAAATTCAAGCTACGTCACCACAAATAGAGAAATTGTAAAAGACCTACTAGAATAATGCTAGACAAACACCAAAGTAATTTTATCTCCAATATGTTAATGCTTTCATACAACCCTAAACCCTACACACATATAAATACAACTATTGCCATGTTAATGGCTACAATGCCAAAGATACACATATATGTAACCAAAACAATATGCTAACTGTGTGAAAATAACCAAGCCCAACCATATTTTTTAATGGAAGAAAGAAAGAGAATGATAATGTCTTTCAAATCTCAAAAATGGGTATATAGATAGACAACCAAAATAATAGATGAAGTGCAAAAAAATAGCTAACCCTAACCCTCTTTTTTCAAAAAAGAAAGAAATTTTTTGTGCACTAAATGAACCATCTATGTAAACTAACCATCTAAAAGCACTTACAGATTCTAGAGAACAAGAGTTTTCAATCTCACATAAAACAGTTTGCAAACAGCCTCCTATCAAACCAATGATGAAGTCAAAGGACACAGTTTTCTACAATAGTCTACTATTAATCCACCAATGAAGCCAAACACAAGGATTTTTACAATGGCCTCCTATGAAACCAATGGCTATTTTGACAATGCAAATTAATCAAAATTTATCCTATTGTGATGGCTGCAATGCAAAAGATACACATAGATAACATAAAACAATAAACAAATGATGAAAAAATTACTAACCCCAAGCATATTTTTCATGAAACAAACAACATTTAACTCTGATTCCGTCATCAATGTAGAACGATACTCTCTTTCAAACCTCCACAATGGGAATAACACCAAAGATACAAATATTTGACAAGAACATAGACAATAAATTAATCATCCATACAAACCACCCATGTAAAATGACTTACACATTTCAAAGAAAACCAGTCTACAATCTGGCATAAGACACTTTCAAACTAGCTATGCAGCTGAAGGAAATGAATTTTTTCACAGTCGTATGCCACGAAATCAACACCACAATCGGTTTTTACACAATGCAGCTTAATCAAAGTATACTTTCCAAGACTACTACATTTAATATCACATCACTTCGTCCATCTGCATATACTTCATCTGCCTCCATTGTACAACAAGCATAGAATACATTAAACATCAGGCCATCAAGCACTTACCATTCACCTTCTACCTTTTGAGGAGACCACCTCCACCACTGCCAACCCACGTATTTGAAAAAGTCCACATCGAACACTTACCATTCACCTTCCCCGTTATAATGACAACATTATCCACCACCACCAACCCATAGAATAACAAATGCACACATCGCCACAAAAAAAAATATGCCCTACCCTCTAATTGGAAGACCCTCAGTGTCGAAAAAATAAATTCAAGGCTAAGCTTGGTCATGCGCACAAAAGGATATGAAAATCACAGTAAAACCTTTCTTGGGAATTGGACATTCTAGTAGGTGACTAATATCTCTTTATGGGCGTTCATTTACTTGTCAAACTAGGGAACATATACTTTGAATGGCGCAACACAATATATTCACTAAGAACTAGTTTCAGTCACAACTTAACAGAAATAAATACATGGAAGGAATTCTATCTACGCTATAGGAAGGTAATGCAAAGTTCTTTTAACTCAACCATGATTTAACTAAAATAGAAACCATAACAGCTACGACTGAAACACAAACTATGAACTGGCCTTATGCTGCAGGAATAGGCACAGGGATGGATTCCCGATGCTGTAGGAGCAATACAAGACTGAGTTTGTATGGAAACTTCAAAGATAAAAACTAACTGATAATCAATAGAAAAGAACAACTAACTAACTAGCTACAGATACTTACTAAGTGGGCCCTCTTAGCAAGCATCTACTGATTACGCAAGTGCTGAACTCAGAACTTCATCAAGCTTTATTCATGAAAACAAAATGGTATACATTGCTTTGTTGATATGGAAAGTAACAACAAACTCTGTCTCTTGTCATACAGATTCTGCTTTTCATTATTATCATATTGACTATTACATGATATCTGCTATATCACTATCACTATGCTTCTGTCTTACTTCTAACTATCATCCCCTTCCTCCTCACGCAGGAAGAGTACTTTATTTTAAAAATAGGAGAACAACTAACTAACTAACCCTATCGAAGAAAGACGTGGAAGTAAAGTGTATCCCAAAATCAAGGAACGGACTTCATAAATGAATTTATCCATTCAACCCGATCTAGAGAAAATCTAGCGCTCCACTCTTTCCAGATTGACTGTCATTAAAAATCCTTCCCAATGGTTTCAGTCAAAGAGTCTTTGCCAGAGCTTCCTCGAAGTCGTGCAGGAAGTAGACTTTACTACAAGGCCGAGATCAGCTGCACTTGACTCGAACATACTTTCTTCAACAACCTGTGAAACACAAGGTAATAGATGCAAAAGAAAAGGCACATGGCACATACACAATATCCGTTCATTAATCACATATTTAAATCTATTTCATCATTCAAAAACTATATGTGATATACCAGTCATTTAGGCAGTCAACGAGGTAATAAATGTAGTCAAGACAACACAATAGACTGTAGGAATATGAAAATATTTTGCTATAGGATATCCCAATAAAAGATTTCAAAAGAGTTTAAACAACCATGAATAACCAAAGTAAAGGTATTAAAAGTTCATCATAATATCCAAACTATGAGCACATTTTGGGCTCATCATTCTGCCCCCTACTTAGCGCAATGCTGGTCCTCCAGCATTAACTTTCCTGGTAGTCTCTTTGAAATTAGTGGTTGCGGCATGACTCTGAAATGGAGTTCCAAACCTGTAATAAAATCCTCTGAAAGTCTGCCACCTCTCATACCTAAGAGCTTCTAAATCCTCATTAAGATTTGTAGCTTGGTAAGGATAAAGGGGCCACATTAACACAAGAGGTCTGAATGTCAATGGAAACCATAGTTCAAATCTCTTTTGAAGTCCCAACTGTATATATCTGCTTGTTCGTTTAAGAGCTGCTGTGAAATTTAGGGGACTGTGAGGTTCGAACCTTCTTAACCCAACGGTTAACCTTTCCCACCTTTTCTCACTTCTGGTGTATGCTAGTCTCCAAAATGAATATGACTGTTCCTAAAATTCATCTTATACCTATTTCCTGAGATCAAATATTTTCACTCTAGCTGTACTATTATTAATGCCATATGTCAGAGTAAAACAGGTTTTCAACATTGCATGGGGGTTTGAACTTTGAGAGCGTAATGGAACAGGCTCATTCCTTCCGGCTTCCTCATATGTTTCCCACTGCCTACCATAATTTGCTTCATTTTCTGCCCATGACATAAATGATCTCAAATGGATATCATCAATATACAGAAGAGGGTTCTATTCTGTTTCAAATGGAATTAAAAAGCCATGTAAATAAAATTCACACAAAGAATTTCTTAACCAACTAGGGGCTACCTGGTATGCGTCATAAAATTCTTTAGCAATGTGAAGTATAGGATCTTGATTTTTGGAAATTCTCATTAGTTGGAACCATAAGAATTGTTCCTTAACGCACAAAGCATAAACTCTAGGTGGTGGTCTGTATTCCATAATCTGACTAGTTACCTTTAACATTTCATCTATTTTTGCTTTTAACTCAAAAATTTCCTATTTCTGACTTTCAATTTCCTTTTTCAGTTTCTTCCTTTCTACCTCCCATAGACTTTGTTGCATGTCAATCTAGGCTAGGTGCTAGAAAGTCAGGGTTTGCAATGTAACTAGTTCCTAGTTAGCTTTGACATATTCAAGAAACTCAATCAAAAACATCTTCTTATAAACAATAATGGCTTTACAAATTACAGGGGGAAATGTAGCTTCACTAGCCACATTCAATTGTTCAGTCTGTTCTTGTTCATGCTGTAGGATGAATTCTTGTTGCTGCAGTGGAGAAGACTGTGCTTTCTCCAAAAACTGCATAGCAGTGGTAGCCAAGTCATCAAGACTTGGTAACCCTTTTTCATTATGCCCCATTTCCTTTGTCTCAGCTTGTTCCTCTTCAAGAACGAATGAACTCTGTGCAACATTCTCAGATACATTTTGACAAACATCAAATTTAGACTCTATAGACTCTTCTATAATTACAATAACCTCTGGTTGAGGTGAAGCAAGGGAGGTCCTACATTGTTTCCTTGTGGAAACTCTTCTTGGCACTGGTGCGGCTACAGGAGGTGTTCTGGTAGCCTTCCTCTTTCTGGTCTGCATAGAGGGTTCTACCCTACTAGAGGATGATGGTGAACTGGTGATAGCAACAGGTGTTGCTGTAGGAGAGATGGCTATAGGGGAAGGTGTTGCAGAAGAAGAGCATTTCCTTTTTCGAGAATGAGGGTTAGACTCTGGGGTTTGTTCTACACCAGATGACTCTCCTGCCTTTGTTTTTCCCTTCTCTCTCCTAATGGCAGACCTAGTTTGTACCCGAGCAGAGGATTCTGGTGGGGGAGCTACAGGTCTAGGTGCTATAGGAGCAGATGACCCTTGCCCTGTTCTTCTACTGATAGACACAATTTCTTTTTTTCTTTTTCTGAGGCCATGGGGTAAGTACCCTAGGGGGTTGTGGAATTTGCAAGCTCTTTTGGGAAATGAATTGTTGCCAGGTGAGAGGTGAGATATCTCTAAAAGACCATTCAATCAATAATTGGATAAGGTCATGGTGAGCAATAGAATTATCTTTCCCTTGTTGGGTTCTGTGGGCACTTTGTTCCAAAAAATTTAATAGGAAATTCAGAACATTTACAACTAACCCATGTCTCATATGACTTAATAATTTGAAATGATAAGAATGTAGGTAGGAGAAATGACCTTCATAGGTTAAATACCTGATTATGTAAGCAGCATATTCTGAATAAGGAGGAGGCAACGATACCCGCTTGCATCCTTGCTTGGAGACTTCCAAAAGTCCATCAGTGGGTATTGAAAATTTAGCCCTTGCAGAGACAACATCTAAAGAAAAATTTTCTCCAACAGCTGGAAGCCCAGTTACTTCAGCAATTTTGTCTTCAGTTGCAACAACCATTAGACCCCATACAGTAGCCTCCCCTTTAGAAAGGGTTCTCAAAAATTCCCCAGCAGCCTCCTCATCAAAATCATTTAAACTCAAGAAGTAGTTTAACCATCCACAGAGGCTGAATGATTGGACTGTTTGAGGATTTTGCAATAATAATTCATGAGCTACAGGCTCATGTCACACCAGTTGACCACCCATGTTCATAGTTTTCCCCAAACTGAACTCAACTCCCTGCTAAAAATTTAAAAAATTTCCTCTCTATTTCCCTTTCTATTCTGGTTTCTTTCTTCTATCATGCCATCACATTTCTCCCTTTTCAAAAAATGAACTTTTTGAACAAGTAGTTTTGATTGTAATTTACAAGAAAAACATGCAATGAAAAGGACATGCTATCAAATTTAGAAAGTAGAAAAATAATAATAAAGAAAGGTTATCTGCGTAGTTGTGGTAGTGGTGAAAAGATAGGTTTTAAAAGGTGGATTACCTCACCTGCTACTTAGAGTATGGCATGTGTCCTCACATGTACTAAAGAATAAGCAGAGATCGGGTAATAATGATTGGTACATGCATAGCAGTAAATGAATAGAATAAAATAAATTAAATATGTGATAACAAAAGATATTGCATACCTTTGATAATTGCGTGTACGTGTGAAGAAGATGACGACATCTTCATGAGTTGACAGTTGGGAATGATATCATAATTAAGGGTGATGTGAATGGATGAGGTGGATGGGTGACATGGGCAGATGAGATGAATGGATGGAATGGATGGATGGGATGGATGGGTGGAAGATAAAGAAGTGAGATGTGGCGACAAGTGAGAATGGAGAAAAAGGGGTTTCCTTAAAAAGAAACCTTTATTATGAGCATGCTTTTCAAAATTACAGTGAAGCTACAAGAGAAAGGCTAAAGCCTTCGGCTGTAGGAAGAGTAGCGGGAGGATCCTGAATGAACTGTTGCATGAATTATTCTTTTGAGACTAGTTTATGGTACAACTGGAGTCGATGGCCATTAACTAGCAATTTGAAACAGACTAGATCAATTGTCGCGAGTTGTACAGCTCCGTTGTGGAACACATTCTCAACTTCATAGGGACTAAGCTAGCATGTTATGAGCTTACCTTGGTTTTCTTGGTATCTCGAATCATATAATAGAGCCCAATGACCAACAAAAAATTTCTTGGTTTTGATGTGTTGATCATGCCATTTCTTCCTTTGCTATTGGATCACTTCTGTATGCTGCTGGGTAGCTTTTCTCATTTTGTCCAAAGCATTTATCTGTAGGAGACATTCCTTCTGTGCTTCAGATATTTCCATATTAAGTTCAAGAGCTGTCCTCAATTTTTTGTGCTCAAATTCTATGGGCAACATGGCTCTTTTCCCATAAAGTAGCTCAAAAGGTGTAAACCTAGTTGTTGTCTTCCATGTAGTTCTGTAGGCCCAGACTGCTTCAGGAAGTCTACTGCTCCAATATTTTCTATGGAGCTGCACTGTCTTTGTTAGGATCACCTCAATTTCCGTATTTGTAACCTTCGCTTGACCATTGGCTTGAGGGTGATAGGGGCTTGGCTTCCTATGTTTGATTTTATAGTCATTCATTAGTGCAGTGATAAAATTAGATGTGAACTGAGCTCCCTGATCGGTTACAAGCTCTCTAGGAACTCCAAATCTAGTGAAAATTTGTTCATACAGAAATTCAGCAACCTTTTTATCTTGAGCATGAGTCATAGCTTTTACCTCAACCCACTTTGTTACATAATCTCTGCAAACTTGAATGCATGACTTTCTATTTGATGGTGGATCAATTGGTCCCACAAAACCCATTCCCCACTTATCAGAAGGGGTGACTATTACCTGTGGATATAGTGGCATTTCATCTAACTTGGTCGGCTTTCCCATACATTGGCATCTGTCACATTTCCTTGTATAGGCCACAACATCCTTGTGTAATGTTGGCCAGTAGTACCTTGTTGTAAGAATCTTCATTGATGTTCTCTTTGCTGCAAAATGTCCCCCACATGGTTCATCATGGCATGCATGCAAGATATCATAAGTCTCATCTTCTCTTACACATCTATGCATCACTTGATCAAGTCTAGTATAAAACAGACAATTTGCAATCCATGAAAAGTTAAACTTTTCTCTATCAACAATTTCTTTTCTTTTGGAAAAAAGTGAGCTGGTATTCTATTTGCTGCTAGATAATTGGCAGTGTATGCATACCATGGAGTATGTGCAACAATGGAAAATAAGTGTTCATCTGGGAACCTATCATCAATGACCTCTTGTTTAGTAGGTGCAGCTATTTGAAGTCTTGATAAAAATTCAACCACAACATTAGCTCTTCCTGGTTTATCAATGATTGTAATGTCAAATTCTTATAACAAAATGAGCCATCTTGCCAATCTACCAGAGATGGCAGGTTTGTTCATTAGATACCTGATTGATGCATGGTCAGTGTGAACGAATATCTGCTAACCTATTACATAATGGCTAAATTTATTCAAAGCATACACTATTGCGAGCAATTCCTTCTCTGTAACTGTATAGTTTAGCTTAGGACCTTGAAGATTTTTGCTGATAAAATAGATAGCATGTTGAATTGAATTTTCTTTTTGACTTAAGACTGCCCCTATACCAAAATCAAAGGCATCAGCATGTATGTGAAAAGGAAAATTTCATTTTGGACCTTGAAGAACAGGGGCTTTAGTAAGCAAATCCTTTAGTTGCAGGAAAGATTTTTCACAGGCCTCTGTCCACTTGAATTGAGAATCCTTAGTTAATAAGGCATAAAGTGGACTGACAATTTTACCGAAATATTTTATAAACCTTCTATAATACCTTGCATGGCCAAGGAAACTTCTGACATCCTTTTGTTTTGTAGGAGTTTGTAAATTCAGAATAACTTCAATTTTAGCAAGGTCAACCTGAATTCCATTCTTGGAAATATGATGGCCTAGAACAATACCTTCTTCCATCACTAGGAAACACTTTTCACTGTTTAGAGACAATTTTTGCTTTCTGCACCTTTTTAAGACTTTTTCTAAACTCACCAGTGCTTCTTCAAATGTGACTCCATAGGTAGTGAAATCATCCATATAAATTTCCATACAGTCATAAGATATATCAGCAAAGATACTAATTACTGCTCTCTAAAATGTTGCTGGCGCATTGCATAGACCAAAAGGCAAGACCGAGTAAGAAAAGGTTCCCCATGGATAGGTAAAAGTGGTCTTATCTTGATCTTCAAGGGCAATTTTTATCTGATTGTACCCACTATAACCATCCAAAAAGGAAAAATATCTTTTGCTAGACAGTGAGTCTAATACTTGGTCTACAAACGGTAGTGGAAAGTGATCCTTTTTAGTGGACGTGTTCAACTCTCTGTAATCTATACACACTCTCAATTTTCCACCTTTCTTAGGGACAATAACTAATGGACAAACCCATTGACTGTCAGAGATTGGATAAATAAAATCAGCATCAAGCAACTTTTGAAGCTCATTTTTAACTATTTTTGTAAGTGCTGGATTTACTCTTCTTTGAGGCTGCCTAACTGGTAAAAAATATTCTTTGATATAGATTTGTGAATACAAATTTGAGGATCTATTCCTTGCATGTCCCCATATTCCCATGCAAAATCTTTATGCTGATCTTGTAGCATTTTTAATAAGACAGCCTTTTGAGATTGTGACAGCTTGCTATTGATATTCAAATAGTGACCTGGAGACAATTCTATCTGCTTAGTGAGATTACTCATAGAATCTATAGGTGATGTTTGTACCTCTTGTGGAAGCAAGTTATGAAAAATTGCAGGAAGTTTAGGCAGCGAACTCTCAGAATTTAGTTGATGCAGGAAGCATTGCTAATGGCTACTATTTGGATTAGATGAACTACCCATATCAGAGTTAAATTGCAAAATTTGAAAAAGCAAGGCATCCTCATTCTGAAGTTGTGAGAATGGATCATTTTGAAGCATCATTAATTGAACCAAAGAATTGGATTCTTCAGTTTCTTCCCCCACATCTGGCCAAATAGGTTGGGACAAATCTGGTTGAGGTCTAGCAGGCAGATACAAAGTCAATTTTTTTGTGGACTGTCCATTAGAAATGGCCATATCTCCATAATGACATCCTATAAAAGCATCAGCAGTGGCTAACCATGGTCTACCAAGGATAACTGGATACCCTCCTAAAGTTTTCTTAACTGATAATATTGTGAAATTAGCTGGATACTCCCAAGATTCAAGAGTAACAATTACATCTTCCACCATTCCATCAGGTTTAACTATGGAGCTATCTGCAAGCTGCAGAACTGTAGGTGTAGACCTAATGTTTAAAATGTTCAAGGAGTCCATAGTATGCTTTGTCATGACATTAATGGCAGCACCTAAGTCAATCAAAATATTTTTTACAATTTGGCCATTTATATGTATTTGTACTACAAGACTTCTAGGGTCAATATACTTTGGAATGACTACATTTCCCAACATGATATCAGCCAATTTCCCTAAGACATGAATTTTTTGGGGATCCTTTTTCTTCCATCTAGGCTTCTTCAAACATGCCTCTTTGATAGCTTTTCTAAAGATGGGAACATCTTTAATAGCCTAAAATAAAGGGATTTGAATTTGTACATTTTTGAGCTGATCTAGGATGTCAAAAGTGGGTTCTTCCATGGATTTAGATGTAGTACTTTGCAACCTCTGAGGAAAAGGTGGTTTGTCTTGACTTTATAAAATAGACTCCTTGGAAACCATATCAGTTATAGGCATATGCTCAGTAGGAATAGCAGGTGTAGTAGATTCTTCAAGTGGAGAATCTGGTATTTCAGTAATTAGAGGCGGTTGTGGAGCAGGTAGAGTTGTTCTAGACCTTAAATGGATATCATTAATGTTTAAGGCATAAGCTTGATATTGGTTGGCTTCAACAAGATATATAGACTGCTGTGGCTATTGCTATTGCTTATTATTGGGATTTGGCAGTGGCTGGGCAGGCATAGGCATTTGTTTTGGAGGGCCAGTATTTGTGGCAATTGCTGCAGGAGGTGGCATGAGAGCCTATGGTTATGGCTATGGAAGCTGCAAGAACCCAAGGGATTGGTTTTGCCATTGCTGAGGACCTCTCCATTGATGATTCTACTACCAATTACCTGGGGGTGGGGTCTGTTGTCTTTGTGGCTACTGCCAACCTCCTTGAGGAGATTGCCATTGTGAGGTCTGATAATTAGGCCAACTTGGTTGAAATGTATTCCACGGTGGTGGTGGTCCATATGTAGGTTGCCATTGGTTATTATAGCCATAATAAGGATTACCAAAAGTTAAAGGATCTTGAGGCATACCTTGTCTTTGAACCCATGGTCTCCTTTGTGCAACAAAGAACACTTGATCATCGTCACCTTCTACTGGCTTAAATTCAGTAGGTAATTGCTTAGCTTCCAGATTAGCCACCATCTTGCATCTACAGTCACGTTTCCTCTGTCTATAGTGTGGACAGAACTCGGCCAAAACTACCTCGACTTCCTCATGTTTCTTCCGAGCTTGCATAGTGTCTAGTTGTGTAGCCATATTATTAATGATATCCTGCTTGAAATAAGACAACAAATTTGTTATCTCCATTTGGGAAACTCCACCAGAAGAAGACTTCCCCACTGTAGCATGATGACCTCAACCTTTCTTAACTATTGCTCGAGAGTAGTTAAGGCATATTTTCTTTATATCATCCCAAGGTAGCTGGGTTATATCACCTCCTTCCATCAGGTCCAGGGCGTCTATACAGGCATCACTGATTCCCCTTAGAAAGAGTAGTTTTTGAGAGTCTTCATTAAGAGTATGGTTTGAGTTCCTTTTTAGGGAAAACAAAAATCTTGAGATATAATCTTGCAGAATTTCATCCTCCTTCTACTGAATTCTAAATATGTCATCACCTTTACTAGCACTCTTACAATATTCCTTATATTTCTCAAGGAATTTTGTTTGCATGGCTGCCCAACTATCAACAACCCCTCTTCCTCAACTCATGAACCATCTGAGAGCTCCCTCCTTCAAGGTGGAAGGAAACAACTTCAGTTTGTGAGCATCTGAATTGTAGTCATAACTATGACAGAGGACATCAAACTCAAACAAAAAAGTTTCTGGGTCCTCCGTAACTAGGCCATAGAACTTGGGAAGCAATGAAGAAGGAATATTTTTAAGATTGTTAGTATCTCGCTTGGGAACAATGGGAAACTCAAAAGTAGGAGGTGCATTAGGGGGATTATTTGCCATATTTGCTTACTGGAATATCAAAGCAAATGGATTTTCCTTAGGTTCTTTGTCAGCGGGGTTAAATGGTAGTTCATCAAATAGGTTTTCAGGGAGGAACCTTCCCAGTGCGTCTCTTCTTCTTCTATGCATGCAATACAATGAATAATGGTTGAAAGATTTTGAAAATTTTTGACAAACAAACTAAACTAATGTTAAAAATGACTTATGAAAAATTCTTAGCTTAACGCCATCCCCAACAGCGGCGCCAAAAAATGGTTGTGCCCACAAAAGGATATGAAAATCACATTAAAACCTTTCTTGGGAATTAGACATTCTAGCAGGTGACTAATATCTCTTTATGGACGTTCATTTACTTGTCAAACTAGGGAACGTATACTTTGAATGGTGCAACACAATATATGCACTAAGAACTAGTTATGGTCACAACTTAATAGAAATAAATACTTGGAAGGAATTCTATCTACGCTACAGGAAGGTAATGCAAAGTTCTTTTAACTCAACCATGATTTAACTAAAACAAAAACCATAACAACTACGACTGAAACAAAAACTATGAACTGGCCTTATGCTATAGGAACAAGCACAGGGATGGATTCCCAATGCTGCAGGAGCAATACAAGACTGAGTTTGTATGGAAACTTCAAAGATGAAAACTAACTGATAATCAACAAAAAAGAACAGCTAACTAACTAGCTATAGATACTTACTAAGTGGGCCCCCTTAGCAAGCATCTACTGATTACGAAAGTGCTGAACTCATAACTTCATCAAGCTTTATTCATGAAAATAGAATGGTATACATTGCTTTGTTGATATGGAAACTAACAACAAACTCTGTCTCTTGTCATACAGATTCTGCTTTTCATTATTATGATACGGACTATTACATGATATCTGCTATCTCACTATCACTATGCTTCTGTCTTACTTCTAACTATCATCTCCTTCCTCCTCGTACAGGAAGAGTACTTTATTTTAAAAATAGGAGAACAACTTACTAACTAACCCTATCAAAGAAAGACGTGGAAGTAAAGTGTATCCCAAAATCAAGGAACAGACTTCATAAATGAATTTATCCGTTCAACCCGATCCAGAGAAAATCTAGCGCTCCACTCTTTCCAGATTGACTATCATTAAAAATCCTTCCCAATGGTTTTAGTCAAAGAGTCTTTGCCAGAGCTTCCTCGAAGTCGTGCAGGAAATAGACTTTACTGCAAGGCCAAGATCGGCTACACTTGAATCGAACATACTTTCTTCAACAACCTGCGAAACACAAGGTAATAGATGCAAAAGAAAAGGTGCATGGCACATACACAATATTCATTCATTAATCACATATTTAAATCTATTTCATCATTCAAAAACTATATGCGATATACTAGTCATTTAGGGAGTCAACGGGGTAATAAATGTAGTCAAGACAACACAATAGGCTGCAGGAATATGAAAATATTTTGCTACAGGATATCCCAATAAAAGATTTCAAAAGAGTTTAAACAACCACGAATAACAAAAGTAGAGGTATTAAAAGTTCATCATAATATCCAAACTATGAGCACGTTTTGGGCTCATTAGGGCTGACAAGAATTTTGACAAAAACTTCAAAGAAAATAGCCTATCAGCTAATAAGGGAATTCCCAAGTAAGTTGAGGGAAGGGAAAGGATTTGACAGTTGAGAATCTTGAAAATCCTAGTTTGGAGTTGCAGGAAAACATTCTAGAAAAAAAACACTTTTTGCAAGATTAATGCAATGGCCAGAGGTAAAAGAAATCCTTATAAGAACATGGATCCACCCCTTTTTCTCTACCACCGTGGCTTCCCAAAACAGAATCGTGTCATCATCAAAATGTTGATAAGAAATTGGTTGAAAAATAGATGAGGGAGAAAAACCAGATAGAGTACCATTCAAAACCCCTTTCATAATGTTGTGACCAAGGACTTCTACCATTAAAATAAAAATATAAGGGGACAAGGGATCCCTTTGCTAGATGCCACCAGATGCCAAAAAATCCCCTGGAGTGCCATTGAGAACCACAAATAACATGGTGGAGGTATAAAATACTTGAAAAAGATTCAAGATTTTTCTAGAGAACTTGAATCTTCACTGGACTTCAAACAAAAAATGTCAGGACACTTTATTGTAGGCTTTTGGAGATATCAAGATTGAGGGACATACTTTAATTTTTTCTCTTACTCATGCAATGAAGAGTTTTATGGACCAACATAACAACATATGTGAATTAACAACCATGAACAAATCCCTTTTCAGCTAGGTGGATCAATCTATCAAGAAAAAGTTTAATGTTATTGACGAGCAATTTAGAGAAAAATTTATAGAAGGTATTACAAAGGCTGATGATATGAAAATCAAATAGCCTATTAGCACCAAAATGTTTAGGAATGAGAACTATGAAAGTGTTACTCAACTCCTTGAGAATGTTAGGTCAGAAGAGAGGAATTGCTTAACATCATGACCAATGATATCCCAATACTTCTAAAAGGAGGGAAACCATCCAACCCTGTGGCCTTGAAATGGATAAGAGAAAAGACAACCTCACCAATCTCATAAATAAAAGAACATCTTTCCATAACCAAAATATCCTACAACGACACAAAGTGGGGGATAACGTCCAAGGGCTCATCATCCAAATGGTTAGTCATAGCCAAGTTGAGAAGATTCTAGAATAATTTGACACCAACCTGAGTAATATGCTCCTCAAAAGATGGAGAAGAACAATCCTAGTTGATTAATTTAGTAATGGAGTTCCTCTTCTAATGTTTGTAGGATATCATATGAAAAAAATTTGGTGTTCTTGTCCCCCTCCCTAATCCATTTATTTTTAGCCCCCTGCTTCCAATAAATCTCTTCCTTCTCAAAAAATTTGTGTAGATAACTTGAAAAATTATTTTCTTTATCGAAAAATTGTCGGAGCACCCAATTCCATATGCTTTTTAACCTTTCCAAATTTCCCATTAAGGGATTTTTTTTGCAAATATATTACAAAAATAATTATTTTTCCAAAATTTCATATTATCTTTTAGGACTTTTATTTTGAAGGAAAGTCTAAACATAGCGGAACCATAGACCCTGATATTCCACAAATCCAAAAAGAGATCTTTAAGAAGAGGGTGATGTTACCACATCAATTCAAATTGAAATGGATGCTTGGCCTTAGGATGAGGGGTGTACCAATAGAGGAGTATGATTAGAGTTGATCCTTAGGAGAGAAGATAATGAGAGAGTGGAAGACAAGGACACAAGGCAACAATCTAATATGACATGAATAACTTATCACCAACCCTTTTGTTGGACCAGGTGAAAGAGCATCCTTGAAGATTTAAGAGAGATAGAACACCAACTAATAGGAGGTTATTAAGATCTAGTATACTATTTTTCAAATCCATATTACCTTCCATATTCTCATATGCAAAGATAGGGGTATTAAAGTCACCCAACACCATCCAACTATAATGTAGAAAGGAGATTCTACATCCCAATAGATCAAACTAAGTATTTCCTTTTAGAATAATATTATTAGGCACATAAATATTGGAAAGAATCCACTCATGCACACCATAGATTTGAGTGAAATGAACATTAAGGAATATCTAGTTCTTACAAATCATAGAGTGATTGATGAAGGGTATCCACATCATGACTAGGCCACCAGAAACCCCATCCACATCAACCACTACATAGAGGGAACTGGGCCAAATGTATTTACTTGATTTATCAAAGTCCACAATATTCATCTTAGTTTCTTGAATAAGTAAAATTTTAGCCTTGAATTCTTTAATGAGATCCCTAAAAATGTGCTTCTTTTGAAGGCTATTGAGCCCTCAAATGTTCCATGAGAGGGTCAACATTTTTTATATCTTCTGGAGCCAACCTACTCCAAAGTCATTTGGCTCCCATTAGCAATATCCTTTTTTTTTCTAGTTTTAGCAGATCTCCTACCATCTTTAAAGCTATTCCAAACATTAGCTGACTTCCTTAGATGCACTAGCATATATGAACTTGGAAAACCCTTCAAAACCAAGGTGGAATACCCCTTAGGTGAGAAAATTGGCACCACTAGATATAGATTTGGGGGAAGCACATAGGGAATAACCAAGACCGGGGAAGACACCATAGGGGATGAAAAATCTAGTCATACATCCTCAAGCACAGGGTCTGTGACCAATAAAGGTGAGCCATAACAGATACACTCGTCAATAGTTCATGCTTGAGAGGAAAGTAGGGAGAGGGGGTCCAGTAGGGATAGGATAAGCTCCAAGGGATTAGGCACAATGGAGGAGGCTAGAATAGGCAACAAGGGAGGTGCAAAGAGACCAACCTCATCGACTAGAATAGTGTCTTGATAAAAAAATCTTGGTACCAGTGGGTGAGGCCAATGTTAATGCTTGTTTGGAAGGAAACACTAAATAGTGCCTTTTTTTCAAGATGAGGGGACTAGGGAGCCACATTCTTGCCCTTTTCCAATGGCTTGAGACTTTAGACCCTCTATTATGACAAGCATTTCATAGATGACCAACAAAAGAGAAAAGTCAACAAAATAGAGTGGAATTTTCATATATAATGGCTTGAGACCACTTACCAAGATTGAACTCTAGAATGAACAAGGATGACAACACTTTGTTGGGTTCAATGTTGATGCAGAAGTGAGGGAACACTAGTTTGGACCGTTCCTTAGTCACATAGTCCAAATAGAGGAAGTTACTAAAAGAGTTGGCCAAACCAGAAATAATCTACTCATCTCAAAACACCATAGGAAGCCTCAGGAGCAAAACCTAGGTCAAGAAAGTAGCTACCAAATGAGGGGAAGGATAAAAAATCGAGTGCCATTCACATTGAGCTAGACTCTGCATACTAAAGAACCGAGGACCACCAGTTAATGTCTTCAAACAATCCTCCTGAAGAGTAAATTTGAAGCATAAAAGACCCTTAGGGAGAGATAAAATGGAAAATGAACCTTTAATAGACCATCATGAGGAAGCCCATTTTGAAATAGATTCAATGTTATGACACCTTCCCACAATCCTTCTAATAAGAGAATTTTCTATTTTTTCCAATAAATAATCAATAGAAGGGTCATTTATTTTTATGGTGGTAGCTCATCAAAGTCCAATATTTGGACCCCACCATCAACAGGGCTAGCCTTTTTCATAACCACAAAAAGAGCTTTCAAGTTTGGCAATGAAGGTACCTTTTGAGAAATAGAGGAAGGGATAGGTGGTATCCCACCAGGCCCATGATTGCCACTTGGAGACACACCCTACCTGAAAAAACTACCAAAAACATCTCACACCACTTCCCTCCTAGCTCCATCATCCTGCACACCACTCATTTCAAATATTTTATTGTTATCTAGGAGAATATGTTAATAGCAAGAGAATTTAATTAATTTAAAGAAGACATGAAACTAGTTTCTTTCTCTAGAATGCATTCCTGAAAATTACATCCTTTTTTAAAAATGTATTCCTACTTGTAGAGCCTCATATTTTTGGACTAGTGCAAAATTGTAATAATTGTTCATCAATTGCTAATTTTATTTTTTTTAAATGTTTCCTACCCTCTTAGAGTGAGCGATGTGACAAAAATGTGAGGGATGTGAAAAAAATGTGCATTGGTAGATTTTATCCATAATAAGGAATAAATGGTTCTTAATTATGTTGATCTATACATATTGATCTCTTTTAGAATTCCAAGATTGCATACTTATATGATTATCCTCTATGGATGTACAAAGTAAATGCAATTGCTATTTATATATTTTATTATGTATGCACTATCATATTGATATATTTAGGTTATTCTCCTACTTTGAAAAGTGTTGCATCTAAAAATATATATGTTTTAGGTGTAATCTTATATTCTATAGGGGATTCGAGTTGTATGCATATAAAGAGCTACCTAGTATTTTTCTAGATCTCTCGCATTAGTGCATCCATAGCTCATGTGACTATTTAATTCACAGTGTTTTGTAGGATGTATTGGTGTTGATAGATTTCATTTCGTAGGCACAAAATTTGAAAATGTTGCTTCTAAATTTATAAACATCACTATATCTAGATTCACCTCAAAATGTTAGTGTCCCCTTACCCATACACACCATAAAATTTGCGATCTATAATTATGTATAATATATCTGTATTTGTACCTCAATCTACAACTGGATATTTCAAGAAAATATAAGGGAAAGGGACAGATGGTGGGTAGAGTAATGTTGAGCAAGGGGTCGATGTCGGCAGTATTGAAGTCAATTAATTTTTTTCACATGTCCCTAGATAGTCCAGCTATCACTACCCCATTTTTCTGTAGCAAAACTTGGGCACATTTATCAATATTTTTGGACCATTTTTAAAAAACCACAAAAAAAGAGCCAAAATGTGTCATCGACCAATAGTGGGTCACTAAATCATGTAATATTGGTATGGTGATGTGGCATCACATGATTGGTCAGTTTGTGTACTTTTTGAATTAAAGTGATTTGCAGTTGGATATTAAGTGTAAATTTATTGGAACTTTTATTGCTCAAAAGTGGTCCCTAGGATGTCCAAAACTATACCCATGATACATCCTATACCCACAATCAACTCCTCTCCCTTATATCATGTCTCCATGATTTTGGTGTCGTAGGTTTACTAAAAGTGACATATCCTCATTGAAGCACTAGAGCCATAAAGTGAGAAATTATAAGCGACATATCCTCATTGAATCCCTAGAGCCATAAAGTGAGAAATTTTGACTACATACATTCTTGTGCACTAAAACATACTTGTATCCTTTAATTAGCATAATATCACTGCAAAAGACATGGAGGAGTGAAGTCCATGGTAGTGTAAATTTGTAAATTAGTTTATATGTTGATTTCTAATAACCTAAGACTTCTTTGTTATACCAATTTGGATTTGATTTTATATTTTGAAGCATGCAATATGTACCTTAATTTCTGAAGAAAATTGGCATATTTGTTATAATGAATGGCTTATATTGTGGGTTTCACCATATAGAATTGCCTATTTTTCCTCTTCCTTTATTTGGTAAAGAAATTAGTTCATTTATATTGTATATATCTTTCTTGTAGAACTAGCATATATATATATATATATATATATATATATATATATATAATAATATATATAAAATATGTAGAGAGATATTTTTCTATGGCATTTATTTTTAATCAATTTTTTACATAAAAGTACAATAGATATTTCAAGAAGGATGTCTGTTGGCATATTATATATATATATGTGCTAATAAAATTTACAATCTAATATGAAAGAAAAAATATTAATTAATCTAATTATAACTGTATGCTTGAGAATAGATTACTTTTGATACTTGTTATGGATAGATTTTTTATTATATGCAAGAGAAATAAAAAATTGTTATTGATATTTACCCGATAGGCTATTTGTGTCAACTTTGCTCAGAATTTTCATCAGCCTCGCCATTTTTCAACTTTTTTGATGTTGAGGAAATGCTTCTAGCAACCCGGGACAAGGTGGCAGAGGCAGTTGTTGGCTACTTTGGGAATAGGGTGGCATTTGTTGGGCCACGTGGATATAGAAGGCTACGGAAATTAAATGTTGGTTCACATCAACATTAATTGTTGTATGCTTTGTGTGTACTAGGGATCGTCATAATAACAACTTCCCTTTAACACCTTAGGGAACACAATGAATGTTGTGGAAATTTTCAATGACACATTGTTTGGTGTTGTTCTATTGCTATACTTGATATGAGAGCCATGAGAAATGAGGGTAAGCTTCTGTGAAGGTGCAAGTTGGATTAAGCTTTGTACAACTTCCGTGAAGGTGGGTGGAGGTTATTTTATGTTTTTTGCAAGGGCAAATGGTTGGAAATGCAAAAGAAAAGTGTCAGCTGTGATAATATTTTTCCTATTTTTATGCAAGAAAGTTGGAAAGAAGATGTGTGTTTGAAGTAAGCGGGAAGAGGTGCATGTGGAAGAAACCCTTGGTGATATTTTTTGATTTGTGGTTAGCGGTTATATTGCTTTATTTTCCATAAGGTACTACTGATTGTTTGAAATACCTTGTATGATTTATGGTTTGCGTTTTGTGCGCATTGTTTTACATGAATTTGATATTGTGATTTTTGTGGGTTTGTGTTTATGGTTTCCATTATCTTCTTATGTTTAGAGGCTTCGAGAAACAAGGCATCTTGGATGAAGCTGGCATAAAGAGGTTTGTTTGAAATAGCTGGCAAGAGGTGCATATGCAAAAAAATGTTTGGCATATTGTTTTATTGGATTTTCCATAAGGTGTTGTTGATTGCATGGTTTCTTATATGTCATTTTTTTTGTTTTGTGGGTTTCTTAATCTGGGTTGGTCTTTAAACCAATATTGATTGGTTATGGCTTCTAGTTTGTGGTTATGAATGCAATGGAATAAAATAGTCAATTCTATCTACTTTATGTTAGATTCCATTGGGCATTGTCGATTATAGTTGTGTTACATGAGCTATATTGTTTCATTTTGGAGAAGGTGCTACTGAAAAGTCTATATTTTTTCAATTTTTGAGGAGATTGTGTTGAGGAAGGAGTGTTTTTTGTATGGGTTTGGTATAGTCAAGTTTCGTAGGGTTTGTGTTTGATGTTTGTGTTTTGTGGCTATGTTTGGAATGAAATTAAATTGTAGAGGATATGGAGTTTTTGTCAATTGTTATTGTATAGCTCATCCTATATTGTGGCTTTCTGCATGTGGGTGGCTATAGAAAGTAACGTTGTTTAATTTATGGCTTTTGTTTTCTACTTATGGTTGGAACAAGATAAAATCGTTAATGTTGTTGATTCTATGTTTGGTTACATTAGGTATTATTGATTATTCTTGTCTGCCTTAGGCTATATATCTAGTATATTTTAATATCAATATTTATATGTAACATTAAAATTGTCAAGGCTATGTGTTGAAAAATGAGGTGTTTTCTTAGCTCAATACTCTGTAAAACTTTAATATTGCTGATCAGAGTAATCTCTTTCTTTGTTACATAAATTCTTTGTGGATGATTATCTTGATTAATTCATTTTACTATTGTAGAATGAAGAGAGAAGTTGATAGAAGAACTAGATAGGATATTAGAAGGATCACACAAGATATACCATGGAGAAACCCTTTCGGGAAAAAACTCCACCAAGAATTATTCTATTATTCAATCTCTGAATTACAATAGTTCCAATTCTTGCTTGAGAATGCTTCTTCTATCTTTACCAATCTTCTTCACACCTGCAATAACAATTATGAAAACTCTATTCAACTTGAATGAGATATAGAGACAATATGCAACATTGTAATCTCCAAACAGTGATAATTACAATGCATAAGCTCAAGCCCTTGAAAAGGTATTCCATATTCCCTCAAGTTGAGTTATTCAATGAAGACTAAAGCTTACAACATGTGCTTCATGCATTTGGGTGTCTCGAACTAAAGCTACAACTTGTCCTTCACTTTAGTGATAATTCCAAAGCTCTTCCTCAAAGTTGGCGCCCTTACTTAACTGAGCCTTCAGAAGTACCTTATCATGCATGAGAGGTAGATCCAATAAAGCATCTTGGGTTCCCAAGTTGGCTCCAAGTGTTTTATAGTTAACTGAATCATTTACTCAACACCATTCCCAAAGAATGGTCATCCCTTGTTCACTGGAGGTAGTCCCTGTTATCTTTCATACAACTCAATGTTATTTAGCTATGCATTACAAGTTAACTGAAGCTAACTACATGCAACTCAAAATAACCAACATGCATGCAACATGAACTTGCATGCAACTGAAGATAACTAAACTAAATTGAACTGAACTAAACTGAACTGAACTGAACTGAACTAAACTAATTCTGAACTAAACTGAACTAAACTAAAATTATCTGAATTGAACTTAACTAAACTTAACTGAACTTAACTTAACTTCAATCATGCAAACATCAAATCCTAACTCCTAGGATCTTTACATGCATTCAAAAGTGTTAATTGTTACTCTGTATAGTTAACTAAACACAAGGTGAGTTTCACCTTACCATGTGAGTGTCCCATGTGTCCCTATTATTTAGGAACTCACTATGGATTCCCTCACATGCTTCTTACATTTAGAATTAATTACAAATGTCAATAATCATGATTATTTCATCAAATATTAATCTCATCCTAATCTGAGTGTTATTGAACACATTCCAAGAATCTAGGAGATACATGAAATAATTAATGTTTAGGATTTGCAATTGAATGGTAACCTATTTCCACCATTCTCCCACTTGAAATTATACATTGCAATTATTCTAAACAAGGAATAATAAAACAAGTACAAGACTCAAGGCCAATGGCCTTCTTGCACCAACTAATCAAACCATGCTAACTTCAAATGCAACTTGCATAATCATGAAGCTTCCAAGCAAATGATTAAAACCAAGAGAAATTATCTGTATGGTTTCATAAGATAATATGTAACATTAATTAAAGTGTTAAATTTTTCAATTAATACCTTCCCATTATCAACCAAACCATTACCTTTCCCAAGCCGCTGTAACCAAACCACCTCTTTATCTAGAGGCATGCTAAACCACCGAGTGTGTTGAATTCACATTCAACCAAGGTGTAGACTCCTTGGTCTTTTCTGTTAAAATTTTTTTCTCACAAGTAACCATTCCAACAAATGTCTCTTACCACAAGAGAATTCTAGCCTCACCTATTTCTCCAAGTATCCATGAGGACCTGTAACCAACCAATCCATGCCAAACTCCAAATGCAACACAACATTTTCATGAAGTAATCAAACAATTGATTAATGTACCCAATACTTAAGAGAAACACACAAGATCAGTGCCAAAGGTCCAATCATGAATCAAGAACATAAACATGACATCCATGATCTAACCATCTCCTCTTAGGAGATCGCATGCATCATAACATACTTATACATCCTAGTCTCAAGAGAACCATGTAATATGCCAAACTCTAAATGCATATCAAGAGTAAACCATGACATCCATAACAAATATACTCTAAACCAAGAAACCATATCTCTAATCACATGGAGATAACCTTACCAATGATGCATCCAAGTCACTAGCAACAACTCCCACTGAACCGTGGTACTGAGTCACACATGGCACCGTGACTACCATCCTCTCTACAGAGATTACTCTGTAACATGAAGCAATGAGTTATCACAAACAATATTAGCTAAAATAACCAATGCATCATTACTATTATTTGAGGACTCCTCTGTAGAAGAATTAGAACTCTCTTTCTTGTTCTTACAATCCTTCTTCACATGTCCTGGTTTCCCACAGTTCCAACACTATACCTTACTTCATTCTTATGACTTACCCTTCCCTTCCTTGTTTCCCTTAGGCTCATTTTTCTTAGGCCTACCTTTTACAAACAAGGCATCTTGGATTTCCTCCTTAGACTTCCTCCTCATCTACTCTGATAGGAGAGTAGGAATAATGTTGTCCATCTTTGAATCTGCACCATTTCCACTAATTGCAACAATTAGATTTTCCCAAGAATTTGGTAAAGAACAAAGCAATAAAATGCACTTATCCTCATCCTCAAGCTTTACATCTACAGATGCTAATTTACTAAGAATTAAATTGAAAGCATTTAAATGTTGTGCTACTGAATCAACATCTTTCATTTTCAATGAATATAATTTCCTTTTCAGATACAACTTATTGGTGAGACTCTTAGTTTGATAAATATCCCCTATTCTTTTCCATAATTTATATGCACTAGTTCCCATTAAAACATTAAAAATAATAGCATCAACAAGACATAACCTTATTGTTCCTCTTTCCTTCTTATCTAACTTAGCCCAATATTCATCTGAAATAGTTGTAGGTTTCTTTGTCTCACTATTAACCGCTAACCACCGATCTCTTTCTTCAAGAAGATCTTCCATTTTTAATTTCTACATTTCATAGTTAGAACCATTGAACCTTTCAATCTCTAACCTTGAATTCATTGTAACAAAACTTAATTCCAAAATCAGAAAATAATAAAAATAATAAGAGCTCCCACTAAGCTAAACCTCCAATATTTTAAGAGAAAGGTGTCCCAATACTCTACCCAACCTCAGCTCTAATACCAAATGTTGAAAAATGAGGCATTTTCTTAGCTTAATACTCTATAAAACTTTAATATTGCTGATGTAAGTAATCTCTTTCTTTGTTACATAAATTTTTTGTGGATGATTATCTTGATTAATTCATTTTACTATTGTAGAATGAAGAGAGAAGTTGATAGAAGAACTAGATAGGATATTATAAGGATGACACAAGATATACCATGGACAAACCCTTTTGGAAAAAACTCCACCAAAAATTATTCTATTATTCAATCTCTGAATTACAATAGCTCCAATTCTCACTTGAGAATGCTTCTTGTGTCTTTACCAATATTCTTCACACCTGCAATAACAATTATGAAAACTCTATTCAACTTGAATGAGATATAGAGACAATATGCAACATTGTAATCTCCAAAAGGTGATAACTACAATGCATAAGCTCAATCCCTTGAAAAGTTATGCCATATTCCTTCAAGTTGAGTTATTTAGTGAAGACTAAAGCTTACAACATGTGCTTCATGCATTTGGGTGTCCCAAACTAAAGCTACAACTTCTCCTTCACTTCAGTGATAATTCCAAAGCTCTTCCTCAAAGTTGGCGCCCTTAAGTAATGATACTTAACTAAGCCTTCAAAAGTATCTTATCATGCATGAGAGGTAAATCCAATAAAGCATCTTGGGCACCCAAGTTGGCTCCAAGTGCTTTATAGTTAACTGAAACATTTACTCAACACCATTCCCAAAGAATGGTCATCCCTTGTTAACTGGAGGTAGTCCCTATTATCTTTCATACAACTCAATGTTATTTAGCCATGCATTACAAGTTAACTAAAGCTAACTACATGCAACTCAAAATAACCAACATGCATGCAACATGCACTTGCATGCAACTGAAGATAACTGAACTGAATTGAACTAAAATGATTGTGCACTAAACTAAACTAAACTTAACTGAACTTAACTTAACTAAACTTCAAGCATGCAAACATCAAATCCTGACTCCTAGGATCTTTACATGCATTCATAAGTGTTAACTATTACCCCATATAGTTAACTAAACACAAGGTGAGTTTCACCTTACCATATGAGTGTCCCATGTGTCCCTATTATTTAGGAACTCACTATGGATGCCCTCATATGCTTCTTACATTTAGAATTAATTACAAATGTCAATAATCATGATTGTTTCATCAAATATTAATCTCATCCTAATCTTAGTGTTATTGAACACATTCCAAGAATCTAGGAGATACATGAAATAATTAATGTTTAGGATTTGCAATTGAATGGCAACCTATTTCCAACACTATGGAGTTTTGGTTGATTCTTATTGTATAGCTTGGGCTATATTGTAGCTTTCTGCATTTGGGTGGCTATTGAAAGCAATGTTGTTTGATTTATGGCTTTCATAATTTGGTGATGGTTGGAACAATATAGCCTATGTATACACATAATTTGCATATGGACCAGCCTTTGCATAGGTCTATAACTATGAATTTTAGCATTGTATGGAAATGGTTACAATGGAATAAAGAAGTTAATGTTATACAATTCATTCCATTGATCTCCACATTAGGCTATATTGTTCCATTTGTGGCTTCAATTTAGCATCTATAGTTGCAACACAACAAAATATCAATATATATGTAACATTAAAATTGTTAAGGTTATGGAGTTTTGGTCAATTCTTATTGTATAGCTTGGGCTATATTGTCCCTTTCTACATGTGCGTGGCTGTTGAAAGTAATGTTGTTTCATCTATGGATTTCATAGTTTGGTTATTGTTGGAACAATATAGCCTAATGTAGACAACAATAGTGAACAATCCCTTATGCAAAACAAGATGGAGTACATAACATTAACTATTTTATTGCATTCCAACCATTAACACAAAATAAAATACTTTAAGGAAACAATATTGTTATCCACACTCACCCAGATGACCAAATGTGCAAAACACTAAAAATCACAGTGACAAATCAATGCAAAAACATGCATGCAAAAGACGAACCATAAATCAAACGATATCACTACAAACAAACTATATACTCTTTTCCAACATAACCCTATGAAAAACACAACAATATACCATAGAACAACGCAACCTATATAGCATTAACTATTTCATTATGTTGAAAGCATTGTGCACAAAAATATGGCTTCCAACAGTGGCTCACATACAAAACCCACAAAACACAAAAAGCTCCTAGTAATAGACTGACTAAAAACCTTCACCACGAGAATGTGAACCTTAAATGAATCACTAATGGTTTCAATGGCAACCCAAATGGGTAAATTCACCAAAAACATACCAGATAAACTATTTTCTATCCATTCACATAAAATAGAAGGCATAAATGAAACAATATTTCCAACACTCACCCACATGTGAAAACCCACAAAACACAAGAAATCTTGATTTAAACATTCACCAAAAACACAACAGATTAACTATTTTCCAACCATTGACATAGAACCAAAGCCATAAATGGAAAAATATAACCAATAGTCATTGGCATGCCAAAACCCACAAAACTATATAGTGTTTCCAACAATAATCGACACAATCAGACAATATTTATTTCAAGAATAACCTAGGTGAGATGCACCTCTCCCACTTCCTTCAATAAAACCCCTTCCCACTTGCTTTCTCTTTCCTTCATTCTTTCTCAACGACTTGCAAAATAACACAACAAAATTATCACAACCCACACCTTTTGGAACCATTAACACATGCAAAAAAACACAAGATAGCCTTCAACCACCTTCACAGAAATTGCACAGTCATCCAACGTAGTTGCACCTACATAGAAGCTTGCTCTCCGCACTCACAACTACCTTCAACAACAATATAAACCCTCTGAATGATAGCAAACAGTACGTTATCGATAACTACATAGACATTCATTTTTTTCTTCTAAGCACTTCAAAACATATGTTACTTGCACCATCACTACTACACGGAAATCATACAAGAATCAATGCTAATGACATTTCACTAGCCTCCTCTACACTTTCTTTAATAACTGTGAATTTCAATGTTGTATGGCAATGATTACAATGGAATAAAGAAGTTAATGTTATGAAATTCATTCTGTTGATGTCCACCTTAGGCTATATTGTTCCATTTCTGGCTTCCATTTAGCATCTATAGTTGGAACACAACAAAATATCAATATATATATGTAACATTAAAATTGTTAAGGCTATGGAGTTTTGGTCGATTCTTATTGTATAGCTTGGGCTATATTCTGGATTTCTACATGTGGGTGGATGCTGAAAGTAATGTTGTTTGATTTATGGATTTCGTATTTTGGTTATGGTTTGAACAATATATCCTAATGCAGAAAACAATAGTCAACAATCCCTTATGCAAAACAACATGGAGTACATAACATTAACAATTTTACTAGATTCCAACCATTGCCACAAAACAATATCCACTTTGTGTTAGCTTCCATTGGGCATTGTCGATTATAGTTGTCTTGCTTAAAAGCTATATTGTTTCATTTTGGAGAAGGTGTTGTTGAGAAGGCTGTATTTTTTCAATTTTTCGAGGAGATTGTGTTGAGAAAGGAGTTTTTTTTTGTATGGGTTTGTTACTGTCAATTTCCATAGGGTTTTTGTTTAATCTTTTTGTTTTGTAGCTATGTTTGCAATGGAATAAAATTGTAGAGGATATGTAGTTTTTGTCGATTGTTATTCTATAGGTTGGCCTATATTGTGGCTTTCTGCATGTGGGTGGCTATAGAGAGTAATGTTGTTTGATTTATGGATTTTGTTTTCTGGTTATGGTTGGAATAGAATAAAATACTTAATGTTGTTAATTCTATCTTTGGTTATATTAGGTATTATTGATTATTGTTCTCTGCCTTAGGCTATATTGGGTATATTTAAATATCAATATATGTATGTAACATTAAAAATGTTTTAAAGGTTATGGAGTTTGGGTCAATCCTTATTCTATAGCTCTAGCTATATCGTGGCTTTCTGCATGTGGGTGCTTGTTCAAAGTAATGTTGTTTGATTTATGGCTTTCATATTCTGGTTATGGTTGGAACATAATAAAATAATTAATGTTGTTGATTCTATTTTTGGTTACATTAGGTATCATTGATTATTGTTCTTTGCATTTGGCTATATTGCATATATTTTGATATGAATATATATAGGTAATATTAAAATTGTTAAGGTTATGGAGTCTTGGTTGATTCTTATTGTATAGCCTAGCTATATTATTGCTTTCTACATCTAGGTGGCTGTTGAAACCAATGTTGTTTGATTTATGTCTTTCATTTTTTGGTTATGGTTGGAAAAAAATAAAATAATTAGTGTTGTTAATTCTATGTTTGGTTACATTAGGTATTGTTGATTATTGTTCTCTACCTTAGGCTATGTTGGATATATTTTAATATGTATATATATGTATATATGTGTGTGTGTGTGTGTGTGTGTGTATGTGTAGATATATACATGTATTTATATATATATATTAATTTTTTGTGGGTCTCTCTTGATGGCTTACACTTAGTGGATATGTTGGGAATGGGGAAAATCCCTAACCAAAATAAAATATATGGCTTTCATTTTGTGATTATGGTTGGAACAAAATAAAATAATTAATGTTGTTGATTCTATGTTTGGTTAAATTAGGTATTGTTGATTTTTTTTTGTGCCTTAGGCTATGTTGGGTATACTTTAACATGTATATATATGTGTATATATATACCTATACACATGTATATATTTACGTATATATGTGTAGATATATACATATATATATATATATATATATATATATATATATATATATATATATATATATATATATATATATATATATATATATATATATATATATTTCTATGGGTCTCTCTTTATTTCTTGCATTTAGTGGATATGTTGGCAATAGAGAAATATCCTTGACCTTATGTAATTTTTTTTTATTGTAACTATCTTGAATTGCCATAAGGTACTATTGATTGTCTCAAATATGTTGTCTAATTTATGGTTTGCATTTTTAGTGTATGGTTTTGCATGGATTTGGTTCTATAATATTTCTTGATTTATGGCTTCTGGTTTGTGGTTATGGTTGTAATGGAATAAAATAGTCAATGGATCCTCAGAATGACATCAGGCAATACATTCTCGATAACTGTATCATCATTCATTCCCCAAACATGTGTTAGATAGCATTAACTATTTTATTGCATTAAAAACACAAGATAACATGAAAGAACCTTCACAAAGATTCCACAATTGGTGAACGTACTTG
Source organism: Sequoia sempervirens (assembly GCA_007258455.2). Lineage (NCBI taxonomy): Eukaryota > Viridiplantae > Streptophyta > Pinopsida > Cupressales > Cupressaceae > Sequoia > Sequoia sempervirens. Next base: position 381,217,929 of record VDFB02271358.1, read on the forward strand.
CACCTTTATAAAAGCTTGCCATCCTCACTGATAGCTACATTGAACAACAACATAACCCCAAAGAATGCCATCCAACAATATGTTCTTGATAACTACGTAGAAATTCATTTTACAAAAATATGTATGTATTCATAGCCTGACTGGGATGAGAAACAACAATGCAAGGGCTAGTGTTGGAAATGGAATCCATAAATGAAACAAAGTAGCATAGCAATGATGGGAACAGTGAACAATGCCTTGCGCAAAGCAACATGAACTACATAACATTAACTATTTTATTGCGTTGCCACCATACCCACAAAAAAAAAGTGTAAACAAAACAATATTGTTATCAATAGTCACCTAGATGGCCAGAGGTGCAAAACGCTAAAAATATTGTGAGAAATTCATACAAAAAACATCTGCACACAAGCCGAACCATAAATCAAACAATATTGCTACAAAGAAAGAATATGTATACATTTATACTTATGGGTATATATGCATATATATGTATTAATATGTTTATATATGTAAATCTATGAATATATATGTATATATATGTATATATATGTATATGTATATGTACATATAACATCCAAAATATTGAAAATTTTGTTGTGTTCCAACCATAGACAGTAAATGGAAGCCACAAATCTGGGTTTTTTTTTTTGGGTTAGTTTAGACACACATATATATGTATATATATATATATATATATATATGTATGTATACATATATTTATACATGCATATATGCGTATATACATGTACATATACGTGTAATTATATGTATCTGTATGTGTTTATATGTATGTATATGTATCTATATATATGCATATATGTATCTATATATCTCTGTATAGATATGTGTAAATATATCTATGTATATATATCTATGTATATATATGTATGTATATATATATATATGTATATATAACGTCCAAAATATTGACTATTTTGTTGTGTTGCAAGTATAGACACTAAATGGAAGCCACAAATGGAACAATATATCCTAAGGTGGACAACAATGGAATTAATTGCACAACCTTAACTTCTTTATTCCATTGTAACCATTGCCATACAATGTTGAAATTCATAGTTATAGACCTATGCAAAAGCTTTTGTGTGAAAGGCTGGTCCATATACAACTTATGTGTATACATATATATGTGTATGTAGATTTGTATGTATATATGTGTTTATATACATGTATATATAATGTTCATAGTTTTTGGTATATATGTGTGTATGTATATATATGTATATATATGTATATGTATTATATGTATATATATTTTAGTATATATATAGATATATATGTGTTTGTATATGTATTGTATATATGTATATATATATTAGTATGTACATAAATATATGTATGTATATGTATATATGTGTACAACATATATTGTATGTACATACATATATGTATGTATATGTTTATCTATATGTATATATATGTATATGTATAGTATGTATAGTATATACATACACATATATAGAGATATGTATATGTATATGTAATACCCCTTTGTTTTGCTTTTTGGCTAGACAATGTGTCCTTGTTTGCTTTGATGTGCGTTTTGGTTATTGAGATACTTTATCATGTGTGTGTTATTTGATCACTATTTATAGAGTGATAGTCTATTTGTGTGATGTGACACATCTTATCTGATGCTCTATTTGACATATTTTAATTGGTGTAATGATGATTAGTTATTGTAACATGTTATTACATGAGATTTTTTTATGATGGAACTGTCAGTCTATGATGAGTGTATTGGTGAAGGGGACAAGATCGCATCACTCGCTTGCGAGTACCCTACGATTCTAAGATTTCCTCTTCATGGTGTGTTTTATTATAATATATATATGCATGTTTGATATACTCTTTGTTCACAGGTTGACAGGTACAGGACATCAACTCCACTTGATTTCACAAGTTTAAGCGTGTCAATTGGCCAACGGTATTCAATTGGGTGATAGTAGCTAGGTTTCTCATGCCAAGTCATCACCCTAGTCATGGTGTGTCATTGGGTTTAGTTGGGTTAAGTTGCTTCTTTTTTGTTCATATCTCCTTGATTTATTTAATTTCAAGTTGAAAAAAAAAGTAAATAAATGGCTTTTTGTATTTTGGATGTTATTAAATAAATCTAGTTGTAGTGTTAGAAATGTTACTTAAATTATTAATTAATTTAATTTAATTAATAAAATAGTCTAATAATAACGCCTGTCGTGCAAACCCCAGAGAACAAACATTGCAACCAATTTTTTTTATATATAATACAAAGTAAACATGCAACTAAACATTAAAACACATTCACATTGCATTAACATCTTAATGTTAAATCCTTTGGGGCACGCAAGGTTACATCGCAAAATGACTATTAACAAAAGTAAAAGATAATACTAAACAACTTATCCAATAACATTACAATAACCATTTATAAAAGTGCATCCATGAACCAAGAGTGAAAGTATTATTACATCACATATTACAATCGTAATGAATCACTTACAATAATGTGTACAAAGGTTCCTAATACATCATCGCTTTAACATTACATTACATGATCTTGATAAATGAATTACAATAAATTTCCCATACATGTGGGATGATACAAAGTACAATAACATCTAAATGACAAAGTGAACAACTGGTACATGCTCCAACTGAAGAAAGCTGAGGAGAATGGATGCTGATGGGGAAAGAATGTTGATGGGGAACCCAATGAGTGCGAACCACGTTCCACCCAACCATGTGGGTTATAAATAACCCACCCCCCATGCTCAGAGGTGACAAGGAAAAAATCATGACCATGAATGCCAAAACCAACTCCAATAGAACAACATAATGCAAAACTCAAATACAACATCAAGGATTACAATGACATAAATGACAACATCCATGAGTCAACATAATAACATAAAGCCATGAAACTCATCACAGTGACTAAGGAAAAAACCATTAAAACAAGTAACCAAAGGATAATCATGAAACATATCCAAATGAAATGAAAATAATAAATAGAATATAATTCCAGAGGCCAATAAGAGACAAGACATAAGGGTGTCTAGTGGAGAGTGTCATCGCATAACCTACATGGGTTATCCTGGCCCTTCCTCCTGGGTAAAAGCAAGAAGTTGGGTACACAAAGAGGGGAAATCTCAGGGAAATTTTTTTTGCAAGAAATGCGTACGCGTTATAGATCAGGTACCCGAGCCTAGATCCAAACGCGTATGCGTTCAGTCGCGGGTACACGAACGTAGAATGCGTATGCATTATGAAACGCGTACATGTTTCTAGAAAGTTTTTTTTTTTAAATAAGCAATTTTAATTCATTTTCCACCATTTTGATCTAAAAATGATTAGAAGAAAGGAGAGTGCGTACACATTTTAGAGGCGACCAAATTTTCACTGCACCTCCTCCCATCGACACTAGTGACCTCGTCGACTTCAATGTTTTTTGAATTCTTCATTTTCTTTGGGTTTATATCTTTGTTTTTGTTTTTTAATTAGTATTTAATTTTTGTTTAGTTCAATATTTTATTGTTTTTAATTGCATTTAAAAAACCAATAACATCAATGAAATGAATAAATTTAAATTGTAAATTGAAAACCCTAAAAACTAAACCTAAATTGAACACATTTAAAATGTAGAAATTCCAAAACCCTAGGTTACAAAATTTACATAGGTCCCTAAAAAATAATTTACATTGTAGGTTAATCTTTGGACCTAAACCCTAAAACATAAACCTAAAACCCTATTTACTGTAATTTATGTAAACCTAAAATGGGCTATTTACCCTAATTTACGTAAACCCTATTTCAAAGGAAGAGTCTGTCATAGAAATGTTTCAAAAAATATATGATTAGATAAAAAATTGGGTCTAGGGTTTAGGGTTTAGGGTTTAGATCTCCTCTTCCTTTTTAAATCATCCAAGAGTGCTTGGAGGTCCAAATAGGTTCAAAATCCATCATGTGTCTTCTATATGTTTTCATGTCATCAAATCTCTAAATCTAAACCCTAAACCCTTATTTACCATTCATTTTGTTGTAGGACCTTAAAATGAAATTTGGTTGCCTTAGGCAACTCCACCAAATTTTATTCCCTTAAGCCATGGAACATTTTTTCCTAGTGCACCTTACTAAGCATAGATCCCCTTAAGCCATCCTATCACCCTAAAACATAAATCGATGTCTTAAGGGGTCCTAGTATGACATTTCTTAAGGGGATCAAAGAAGTTCTCAAAATTTGGTGAGTAGAGCTCAAGCTCATCTTTGTTTATTTTGTACATTACAATTAGGTCACTAGTGCATATATCTATGTGTCCCTTTGAATGTATTCTATTAAGTTTTCATTCAAGATTATCTTTAGTATTCTTTGAAAACAATGAATGAGATTATAAATTTTAATGTTAGTGAACTAAACTTATAATTTCTTCTTAATTACTTTGTCCCACTATCTAGAGATCTTGTGTCTCTTAGATGAGTTCTTGAGAGTTACTTAGGCCAAATTGTATAGTAAAGTTGAAATAAAGAGATTGTATAAGAGTTATTATCTATTTTAGGACGGGTCAACACATGTGAGATTCATAAAAAATTACTTACCATAGTATTTTCATGCATTATTAGTGACTGTGGTGTTGCCATTTTGTTATTTCCTAGGAATCCTAATGGACCTATATATTGGATTCTTTGGGTAGAAGATGTATGCAATGTATTTTATAGAGCTATTCTATCCTTTTTTTTAATAGGATTAGGATTTTTGATATCATTGTTGTATTCTCTAGAATCCCTATGAGTATATTATAACCATAAATCATCTAACAATGCATTGAGTTGTGTGGTAAATTAGAGGATAGTTATTCTTGAAATTGGATTCATAAAGTATATTTATATCTCTTTCCTTCTTATAGTTGCATATATTCTTATTTCTCTCTTTTTTCATTTATAGTTGTAGATCTTATTTGGTATTATGAGACTATCCTCTAAGATTAAATTTCTATTTTCATGTATTATGTGGTCATGTACAAAATGGAAGAATTTTCATGTTGGGTTCTTGCTTTTGGCTTCTTAGTTACATGAGAAAGTACTAGTTGTTTTGAATACTATTTAAAGTTCTTACATATGTTGGTTTCATTCTTTAAATCCATGGTTAAATAGAAGAATTGGATTATTGAACCCTCATTACATGTTAGTTGTAGAGTTGATCTCTTAGCATGACCTAGAAGCTCCCAAAAAACCTTGTTCTTCTATTTGGATGTACAAAGTGATGGTTGTGGAATATTTTGGTTGCTTAAATTTCCTAGATAACCCTCTAGCATTTTTAGATATTTGTACTTGCATGTTATAGATTCATGTTGTTTTGATATGTGGGTTTATATAATTTGTATTAATTTTTTTTGTCTTGTATATCTATGATATTCAATTTTTTGGATTTCATTTTTGGTGTTAAATTCATATATTTCTATTTAAAGATGTTGAAATAGAGTTAGAGATACATGTATGGTTTTATATGTATACATGTAAAATCAAAATATGTAGTTTTATAAATTTAATATGAAGAGAGTGTTATTTAGGATTCTTGTAGATGGAGATAGATGTAAATTTAAATATGTATTCTTTGGAATTAATTTGAGAAGGTTAGTTATGTCATTCTAAATGAAGAAGTATTGGAATATCCTTGGGAATTTAATTTTTTGGTGGTTTCTTGTTGTGTTCCTAAATTATGGTTACTTTTTTGTGGGTTTACGTCAAGTTGGATCTAGATTTAATATCTAGTACCAGTCATGAAGGATATACATGTTATAACTAGCTATCAATATTGTGCATATTACTAATGAAATATTGAATTTATATGTGGTAATACTCAATATGTATGAGTTGTATAATTGTTTGGTCTACCTAGATACATATAGGTTGCATTAAAATTATAGTTGGGTTGTCTAGAATAATATATATTTTTTAAAGTGCTGATAGTGTATTATGTGTATAGGGATCAATCTACTTATGCTAGGGAGATGATATTCTTGAAGGATGTATGGATGAACTCATTAAAATAAAAAGTTAAATACCATTCTGATTGTTAAGAATGAATAATTTTTCCTTCACTTTGGGATTAGCTAGACCTAGGAGACTATTCCTAGAGGTAGCCTTTAATAATATTTAATCACAAATAAAGATATATTTAAAATATAAAAAAATATAATAGTATCTATATACATGAAATTTGAAATTTTAGATAAATCAATTTATGTCCTCGAATTTAATTAAATTTTGTCATACTTGATTAATACATCTATTCATTTTGAATTGGAGGACCTTAAAATGAAATTTGGTTGCCTTAGGCAACTTCACCAAATTTTATTCCCTTAAGCCATGGACCATTTTCTCCTAAGACCTTACTACACATAGATCCCCTTAAGCCATCCTATACCCTAAATCATAAATCGATGTCTTGAGGGGGAATTTGGCATTTCTTAAGGGGATAAATTTGGTGAATAGAGCTTAACCTCACTCATCTTTTTTTTATATTTTGTACATTGCAATTAGGTCACTACCATATATAGAATGTGTCCCTTTCAATGTCTTCTATTAATTTTTCATTCTTATCTTTAGTATTATTTGAAAATAACGAATGAGATTAAATAAATTTTAATAAAACCCCATAATTTCATAAATCTACCCTTCATATAAACAACCCCACACTGGACTCAATTTAGTGTGTGTACATGCTATGAATTTTTAATGTTATGGATTTTATTTAATGTTATAAATCAAATGGTCTTCAAATGAAATATATTTTGAGTTTTTACATGTTCAATGTGATTTTTAAATAACTTTCAAATTGTGTGCATTATTTAATTAGTTTGTTGATATATATTTTTTAATTATTTAACATGCAGTTGCCATATCATTGCTCACATGGATCCGTTGTTTAATTTAGAGAATTTTATGCCCAATGAAGAAATTTCTGTAGATCCCATACATCCCAATCCACCACATGAACATAACCCTAGCACACCTCCACATTCTCCACCGCCAAACCCCCCACCCCCTCCTGTAGTTGATGAAGATCAATTAAGAGAGAATATTTGAGCAAACCTCATTGTCATTCAAGTAAATATAGATCTTATAAAAAATGAGCCTAGAGTCCCTCCCCATCTCACATGGTTTGCATCTACGATGCAAACTATTGTTGATTCTATTCGATCTATGGATGTAGACCTAGTTAGGTTCCATCAATGGAGAGAAGAGAGGAGACAATTCTATATGGATGGATTGTCATATAAAGAAATCAATGATCTAAAAATTACCAAACAAGCCATGTGCCAATATTTTATTAATCCCCAAACAAACCAACCCATTCCACCCACGAAAAAATGAATTTCAATTTTGTGGTGTAAGCACCCACAGATAGCTGCAAATTTTTGGGATAGATGGTGGATGGTGTTTGATACTCCACCACATGGCAATAGTGAGGTTCCCTTATACTTTTTGAGAAAGTTATGGGCTGAGTTCGAGTTGGGTAAAAATCCCAACTATTTTGATATGATGTCATTTTAGGGATTTGGGTGTGGCATGCCTCAACATAGACTAGGAGCACGTGTCGATCCTCAACGACGTGCTCTAATTGCTCCTATTGTTCCTCTTCCTTCTCCTAGTGTTCTTGCTGCATTTTAGTAGCAAACCATGTTATCGACATTAGGAGAATTGAGTTCACTTTTAGGACATCTCACTCAGCAGTCTACACATGCGGCCACTAAAGTGGCCAATAGAGAGCATGGAGGCTCGAGCTATAGGGATACTCAAAAATATACTTTAGGCGACGCACATGCATCTGGGATGAGGTCATACCTGAATTTACTATATTCTAAGGATCATTCTACACATATATGTTCATCTTTAGAACTTAAATTTAATTCAAGTTTGAAATTTGAAAAATTCATGTAAATAATAACATCAAATTATATGTATAATAAAATATTAATTCAATAAGTGTTTGGTGTAGACGCATGATCATGTGATGCCTGAAATTCAATATGATCATCATGTGCATATGTCGAGTGCTGTAGATCTAGGCTCACCTTTTGGATAGGTACTTGAACCAATATATATATTAAATAATTTGTGTGGATATATATATCTAATTTAATTTGAATTTGTACACATTTGTGAATTGATATATTATATCTAGATGTAGGGAGGTCATACAATACCTAGTACTGACCAACTAGAAGTTACAGTGGTGAGCACTCCTGAGACATCATCAACTCAGGTGCGTTCTTTCGAAAGTTTGTTAAGATTAAATTAAATAGACATCATAGATCTAATTTAATTTTTTCATTTACATACACGTGTCAATGATCTATACGAACTATTGTACATCTATATGGAGGAATTTCATGAGATACCCATGGCGGGCCGCACACCTGAGACATCATTGGCATTTATGCATGGGAAATCTCAGGTGCGTGATCAGGAGGTCATATCATTCGAGGTTGTAAACTTTACTTTAAATCTCCTATACACTTTTTATGGACCTTTTAAATATATATATATATATATATATATATATATATATATATATATATATATATATATATATATATATATATATATATATATTCAAGGTTTTCACATATTGTTTGCTTTATATGAATATGCAGGATATAGTAGATTAGGCATTTGCATCTTCTCAAGTGACAGTTATGCTACCATTGAAGAAAATGTACCAGTTACAGATTCACATGATCATATGGTAATTTATGCATACTAGAAATCATTTTTACTATATATAAATACTAGATATTTAATTAAATTTATTTTTATCTAAAAGTTTATATTTTCATGTTTAAATATGTTTAATTATATCAAAATTTCTAGAAATAAATTTAAATCTAATTTCAAGTTTCTTGTACTCTTTTACAGCATGATGCGGGTACATCTAGTCAACATGGAACAAAGAGGAGACTTGATTTGACCGATCAGCCTAAAAGTTAGATGGTTTAAATATATTTTATGGACTATAGATCTCTAGTTTTATTTAAATATATGTGTTGGACTTGACATATAAATTCTATGGACTATCTATCTCTAGTTTTACTTTGAACATGTTATTATCATATTTGTGTTTATTTATATCAGTTGACTTTAAAATATGATGATTATATATTGCAGTCAATTATGATATCTTGTTATGTTCATTTTCATGATTATATGCACTCATACATTAGACTATTAGACTATTTATATGCACTCATACATTAGACTATATAAATTCCTATCTTTATCTTATCTAGAATCAAATTTAATATATATATATATATATATATATATATATATATATATATATAATTTATCACATGGTTAGGTGACAAATTAAAACATTCCTTAAATAGTTTAGATCATATTCATAATAAATTAAGGGAAGATAACTTTAACTATTTTCCAATTAGAAAGAAAATATTTGAATCAATAAACAAAAAAACTATGTCCTTGTACATGTATAAAATGTATAATCTATACAATTGAATAATTATATAAAATGTGGTAAATACAAGACATGAAATATATAATCTATAAAATTAGAACAAGATATTTAAAAAGTGACATTGAACAAACATATATAATGTATATCAAGATGTTTATTACAACTATATAATATGATGAAACATATATGCACATGCAGATACAATTAAAACTTGTCAACTTTTAGGTGAAGATCAAAAATTGACATTTACATAGTCTTGATAAAATAATTTTTCAGTTCAACAATCACTTCATAGATCAACTTGATGAGAACCTGCAAAAATAATTAATGTAAGTAACTACATTTTTTATGATTCATTTAAGAAAAAAATTCATGGGAGATAAGAATAATATATAGTAAATTCCATACAAATTCAAAAGATGTTTGCCATAGGATAGATTAAGGGGACCTAAGAGGATATATAGCTTAAGGGGGGTCTTAAGAGAATGGCTTAAGGTGATATAAGAGGATGGTTTAAGAGGACGCATCTCATGAACCCTAGGATATGGCTTAACAGGTCCTAAGAAGATGGATTAAGGGGAATTATGAGAGTCATTTAAGAGGATGGCTTAAGGGGAGTTGATAAAATGACTCAAGGGGATGTAAGAGAGTGGATTAAGGAGATTTAAGAGGGTGGATTAAGGGGAGTTGATAAAATGACTCAAAGGGATGTAAGAGAGTGGATTAAGGAGATGTCAGAGGGTGGATTAAGGGGAGTTGATAGAATGGATTAGCATACAAAGTGCATCGTATATATCAAAATATATCATAATTATTAGAGTCCTTTAAGGGGATGGCTTAAGGGATGTAAGAGAGTAGATTAAGGGGAGTTGATAAAGTGACTCAAAGGGATGTAAGAGAGTGGATTAAGGGGATGTAAGAGGGTGGATTAAGGGGAGTTGATAAAATGACTCAAAGGGATGTAAGAGAGTGGATTAAGGGGAGTTGATAAAGTGACTCAAAGGGATGTAAGAGAGTGGATTAAGGGGATGTAAGAGGGTGGATTAAGGGGAGTTGATAAAATGACTCAAAGGGATGTAAGAGAGTGGATTAAGGTGATGTAAGAGGGTGGATTAAGGGGATGTAAGAGAGTGGATTAAGGGGATGTAAGAGGGTGAATTAAGGGGATATAAGAGAGTGGATTAAGGGGAGTTGATAAAGTGACTCAAAGGGATGTAAGAGAGTGGATTAAGGGGATGTAAGAGGGTGGATTAAGGGGAGTTGATAGAATGGATTAAAGGGATGTAAGATAGTGGATTAAGGGGATGCATGTTATGAACCTTACAATATGGATATTAATAGGCCCTAAGAGGATGGATTAAGGGGAATTATGAGAGTGACATAATGAATGTAAGATTATGGATTACAGGGATGTAAGAGGATATGACTTAAAGGTGCTTTAAGAGGATGGATTAAGGGAAGTTGATAGAATCGATTAAAGGGATGTAAGATAGTGGATTAAGGGATGCATGTTATGAACCTTACAATATGGATATTAATAGGCCCTAAGAGGATGGCTTAAGGGGAATTATGAGAGTGACTTAAGGAATGCAAGATTATGGATTACAGGCATGTAAGAGGATATGACTTAAGGGTGCTTTAAGAGGATGGATTAAGGGGATGAAAGAGGTTGGATTAAGGGGAATTGATAGAATGACTTGAAGGGATGCAAGAGGGTGGACTAAGGGGAGTTGAGATAATGAATTTATACTATCAATTAAATGTATCTAGAATTATATATAGTTACCTATCTCTATATTTGAATTCCATTTTAATATATGTGCATCTCCTCTCTTGTTTGTAAAGCATCTAATTTTGGGAGACCTGAAACAAAAATGATATAAAAATTTAATTAGGAAATGATTAAATACAAATATATATATCAATTAGTTCTATATAAACAACTGGATATACTTACCAATATTTATTTACTCTGTTATACCATATGTATCCTCTCTATTTTTTAATGCATCTATGATTGTCTCATGATCATCCATTGAAAGTGTCCATAAAAATTTATTAGTAGGCCTCCCTTGATATCTAACTAGTTTTATATTGGTTGCCAAAATCAAATGTGAATAATGTATAATCTTCTTGTGTCTTTCATAATCTTCAAATGCAGGCAAGCCATTCTTTCTCATCAAATATTTTTGAATCTAGGTGCCAACAACAACCACTAAACCAGTTGGATACTAAAAGTTGTCATCATCCACTCTAGGATGTGCCAACTTATGTTTTCTCTCAACACATCTAACCAACCAGTAATCTGTCTCCTCTTCATTCCCCTCAGGTGCAACAACAGCATACACATGTCCTGCAAAAATAAATACAAAATTCAATAAAAAATGACTTATAGTTAATTCACATATAAACATCCATACATACAAAATTCAACTCAATAAACAATGTACCTTCTTGTACAAGATCTGAAACACGATCATAATCATCTGATGCGAACAATTGATTATCTTCAATTATCATTCCATGTTGAACATTTGTCAATGTAGGAATTAAGGCTCTTTGTTGCCATTGTTCGACCCATTCCATATTTTCACATTCCTCCCAATCACCTGCAATACAAAATTGAAAAAAACATGCCAAATCCCTTGTCCATATTGTCCATGTGTTTGCATTTGAACTCTTAAACGAATGCCATTTTGCAGATCCATTAATTCTTTCACAATCTTATCGAGAAAAAATATCATTTTCTTCAACTAACCAAAAGAAGCATTGAATTATTGAGCTCTCACTTGTTCTTGTAGATAATTTGGCATTGCACCAATCTACAATTGCACATGCATCTCTAAATTTTGCAGAATCCTAAAATTTTAGTTGCTCTCTAGCAAGAGCTCTTTTCACACATGCACCTGCTCCATCGTGTTCTCCCTTACCATGACCAGCTTAAAAAAAAATCCATATGTGTTGGATATTATTTTCCTTATGAAATCTACATAACCAATAAAACATTCTAGCATTTTTGAATTGACCCGTGCAATTATCTGACCATATGAGATGTTCTAGCATTTGAATTCCTCTCTCTTTTAAACTTTTATAAAATATATCAAAACAAAATTGTACAAACTCAGATGAATGTAATCGATTATCACTTACATAAAAATGGTACTCTCTCAAAATTTTCCTATTATCTTTTGTACTATCTTCTGCATGTCTATAAACAATGTGAAAAAATATAGCTACTTGCATTGAATTATAATACTGTGATTGAATTTCTTCTTGTTGAGCAAGAGTATAATTTTCAGCAATGTAAACAATTGACAATATACTTCCCATTGGGAATGTGTTTTTACATAAACAAAATTGATTATCAAGCCAATGAGCATTATGAGGGTGTTGAACATATTTAGGTACAAACTTATCTTTAAATTCATTAATAAAAGCATGCACACTAACTTTTCCCACAATTAACTCAACACGTTTTCCAATTTTTCCATCTTTTAAAGAATACTCAACATTTTTAAATCCACTAATTATTGTCCAAATTCATCTAAACTAATTTCATGCATACATTCTCCTAATAATGAAAAGTTACCACATCTATCGCATTCTCCATAAATGCATGCTTTAAAAAAAATGAGTTTCCATTTAAAGAGGGATCACAAAACAAACCTGCTATAAAATCTTTGATTCTTTCAAGTGGCTTATTAATGCCACAAATGTCTTGCATAATTTGGTTAGCATGCAAAGTGCATCGTATATATTGAAATATATCATAATAATAACGAAATCATATATGAGTCTTATAACAACAAGAGATTTGTTGCTTATTAATTCTAACATACCAAGGTTTACACTTTTCGAGTGATCTTTGACTTATCTTAATATTCAATGGTAAGATGGAGGCATCTAATTTTTTTTTATATAATTTAGTTTGAGTCATATCTAAGAGATGCTTTGGATGAGGTTCATGAATTTTGGAACCCACCATTAATTTTAAGACATCTCTAATGTTAGGTGATAATCTTGTATTATCATGCCAAAATTTATGGATTAAATTTTTAATTTCATTAGTTAATTTCATGTCTGATCTTGGGAGTCTACCACTAAAACTCCAACATTGATTAATAGGATCCTTGTCAATACTTTGTCTTCTTTTAGCAGCTCTTATCAAAGTTCTAGGATTTACTTTTACACATTTACTAATCTTACTTAACATTCTTTTATTTGAAGTTGTTTTATCAACTAGAGTAGTTGTTATTGCACGACGAACCGCATTATTATCTTTCGATTGAATTTTCTTACTAATAACATCAATAGCATTAGCAACACTAGATATGAATTGTTCTATTGAATCATCTTTCTTTTTTGATTTTACAAAAATACTTAATTTTTTCATCACTTTTCTCATTTTCAACATTCTCATCAATTGCACCATGAGTTGACATTGGAATCCTAATTTCTTTCTATAAAAAAATATTTTATATATTTTATTTCCATAATTTCTATTTTTTCTTGAAGAAACCTTACCATGAAGGTTATCTAGCACATCTGTTTCAATTGTAAAAATAGCATTTTCACCTTCATCGATAGGAGTTTCATTTTCATTCACACAAGGGGTTTCATTTTCATTTTCAAATGTAAAAGGGATTTCATTATCATTTTCATTAATATGAGGGATTTAATTCTCATTTACATTCTCATAAGATATAATTTCATCATTTTCTTGTTTATGCATTGTTTCAACCCTAATATTATTGATCTCATCAATGGTGTATCCAGCTTCATCTAAACAAGCAATATCAATATTATGAGAAATTGGGTTTGAACACATACCTGGATAGATTGTTTGAATAGGTGCATTTTCCATATCATTGGGAGGTGGATTTGAAGACACACTCGAACTTGTTTGCTTATCATTCAAAGTTGAAGTTGAAGGCATAGTTGGGTTTGTCTCCGTAATTGCATTTTCTTCTATATTCACCATCTCCACATTTGCATCATCTACATTCATTTCATCATTCATGGCTTCCTCTTCAACATTCTTGGAACTAGATGTCTCCAAATATTTCATTTGGCGATTCCTTTCTCTCCTTTCCCTTTGTCTTTTTGCCTCCTTATCTTTATTTGCTTGAACTTCTTCAGGTGTCATTAACTTTCTACATCTTTTTTTTGTCTTTGCTTATCACCCATGGTTACCAAACCCTCTTTGATGACAAAAACAATAACTCAAAAAATTTATTTCCAAATTTCCACCTCCTTCAAATATTTAAATTAAACTAAGTACTATGTTCAAATCATTTTTCTATAAACTCTGAAGTACAAAAACATCATGAGTACATCCAAAAAATTAGTTTTTCCAAATCTTCTTGTAGAATTTATTGCACTTGATTCCACTTCAGGAAATTCAATCTACACTTTGTCTCATCCAATGATTTGAATAGAATATGCCCTGCACAAGACAAATTTGCAATAAAAAATGCAAAAAATGACACTTTTGAACCGTACTGTAGAAAAGGAATGTCGCAGGAAAATTGTGTATTACTAGAAATTTTCAAATTAGGAAAAAATAGATACATTAGAAAAAAATGCGTTTAATAAATTTTAAAAAATGCATGTGTTTAATAATGCGTACGTGTTCCATTTTCCCAACGGATCAATAGGAAACACTTATGCATTACAAAATGCGTACACGTTTTATTTAAATAATGCGTACGCATTTCTGTAACGCATACACATTATTTAAAAATTGAATTTCCACACCACTTATAGGCTTGGTTTTAGGCTTGGAAAAGGCTTGGCAATCCAAGCCTTAGCCTTTGACCTGCAACTAAAAAATTAAGGCAGATTGAAGAAGAATGTCTAGCTTTGACAACATAGCTAATGGGCTTTTGTTCTGAATGAATCTATAAAATTAAAACCCATTAGAGAATACAATGTCTACTTTCTAAATATATAAATTTTATTAAGATTGGATTATGTTTACTATTTTTTGATTAATTTCTAAGAAAACTAGTCCTTAAACTTGAAATATCAGGTTTTTTTGGTTTTTTAATAACTTTTTATTGATTAAGTTTCTTGTAAAAAAATTTATATGGCATCAAACTTCAGACAATTCTCTACACAATGGAAAAAAAAAGAGTCAAAAAATGTTTTGTTTAGGTCCAATTATGTTGTCCGTACATGTTGATTTTAAAAAACATCAATTAAGGCTATTAAAAAATTAATAAAAAAAAAATATTCCACCAAAAATTACAAAAAAAAATTCACATCAAATTTCATGTTGTTAGCTCTCATTTCCCAAAATTAATTAGCAAAATAATTTTATTTGGGTCAAAAAGTGTTGTCCGTACACTTGCTTGGTATGGTTAAAAAACAGGAACTTTTAAAAAGTGGTTTTTATAGATCCCTATCAAAATTTAATTTCTATAATCTGGGTATTTTAATAATTTACATATTTGGAAACTTGATTCAAAATTATAGATTTCATATTACTGAAATTTTTTAATATTCATTGTGTAAGTGCCTCAAATTTTCAATCCAAATGTGACAAATTTTGAAAAACAGCAAAAACATTTCCACTTTTGAGCTTTTTGTGTACCCAACTTCTTTCATCAGCCCTCCTACTTGAGGCGTCGACACCATAGGGTAGTTCATGCGGCACCGATAGCCTCTCATGAGGATGAGGTTATGACTTTGCCGACCACGACCTTCTCATCCTATCATTAGTTTGCGATAGCCCTAATGCATAGACGAGGTATCCAATATTATTATCTTATGTTTTTTACTACCCATCCCCCTAAGTTCTATTATTAGGTTTTCACTTGTTACATTACTCTTACATGGGCTATCCTAGGCTCTTCCTCCTTTCGATGCACCGACCCCCACAAACAGCTACTCTCCCTAAGACCCCTAACATAAAACAAAACAAGGCAAGGGTTGTACCATAATGTATAAAGCATATAACTCAAAACAAGAACATGCGAGGCATTGCCCCTCTTGCAACCACTCATAACCAAAATGATAGCAATCACATACAACCCTTCCAAAACAATAATACTAACAAATTTCAACTTCAAGAGTACAACAAAATGAGGATAAAACTCAATGATAAGAACACACCTCTGGAAAACTAAGGAACACAACCTCCAAAAATTGAGTTCACAAGATCGACAGGGTTCCCACATCGAGAGAAGAGCCAACAATAATACATGGTAAAATAAATAATCAAATAACAATAAGGAAAATAATTCAAATCAATTTTATCATATTCCACAGAGCAATATTGCAATAACCACGCATGGATGTCATAGTATAAAACTAAATAATACCATTCATTTATTCTTCACACACTAAACCATCTAACCAAGATCCAATCTATGATAAGAGAAAAAAATTTCAAAATGAAACTAATAATTCAAGAATATTACTCTACCAAAACATCTTACAATTATATATATAATCATCAAAAAGTACCTTTATTTATATTTTATAAAAATTCCTTTTTAAAATAATTCATTACATATTTAAGAGTTAAATAATTTTCTACAAAATCAATTCATACATATAAAGAAAATACATACCACATTTTAGATATATATATATATATATATATATATATATATATACATATATATATATATATATATACATATTACATACATATATATATATATATATATATATATATATATATATATGCATATATATATATATGAATATATATGTATATATATATAAATAAATATATATATATATATATATTTATATATATATGCATATATATATATTCATATATATATATATGCATATATATATATATAACAGTAAATAAACATTTAATAAAATACACACCCCACACCATAAATATATATATAAAATAAACAAATTAAAACCCCACTTGTGAATGAAGAAGGTCGTCGGCCTTTTGGTACTGCGCACAGCAGTCAGTATGATGGTTGTACACAGTCCTTCTGATTGCGTAGGGTACGGGAAGGTACAACCCAGCACCGTCCCTCCCAACACCCTTCAACATAATTTTTTTATTAATAAATAAACTTCAAAAAGTAACATTTCGTTAGATAAATTTTTTAAAACATTAAAAAGAAACATTGAATACTGTGCTGACTTCCATAGGTTCGGCCTAAGTACATTACCAACATGACATATATTTATATTATATATATATATATATATATTTAACAAGTCTAATAATAAATATGTATACATATATCCATTCGTATGGCCATATATATATAGATTCATATATTTAAACATATACAATTATCCAGAAGAAAGATTTTCTTTTAAATATTAACACAGTATAAATGTATATACAAACATATATAAAAAGGAAATTAATACAAATCTATTTTAATTAAAAAGATTGATCTTTTCCACAACAAAATGATAAAGAAATTGAACATTTTCAAACAAAATTTGATAGCATTTCTTTCTATTTGTTTGCAACTTAGACGATTTCAAATTTCTAAAAGAATTTTCTTTCAAAGAAGGCCTATTTATTTATTTATTTTCTTTTGAAACAGAAAGCTGAAGGAGAAAACAAGTGGAACATGGAGTCCTACGCTATTGAAATTTTCGATGAAGCTTCACTTGATCCTGATAGCCTCTTCGAAGGGCTCTTATTCCTTCTTCAAAATCTCCTCTCTAGAATACCGTGCTCAATTTCCAATCTACTATTTTATTCCGAAAACTCTCTCCAGAATAATGCAAGCAAAAGAATGAAATAACTTTTCCAAAAAGCTTCCCAAGATTCAACAATTCACAACCATTAGTTTGTGCGACTTCTATTCAAATCTTCCCTATCAGTAAAAACTCACAATTATGCAATTAAATAAAAGACACCTCTTTTCTTTTTCGAAAACTCTAAAAATCCAATATAAAAGAAATTATCTATTTTAAATCAAGCTTTTCAGCCAACACTTTACTCTCATTCGTCCTCTTATCTTTTATGTTCTTTTGTTTATTTATTTTTCCTTTTATCAATACTTTTTGTTTTAAATCTACTTTTGCAAGCTTTACTTGCAATGTACATAATTTGATTTATTTAATTTATTTATTTTATAATTATCTTCACAATCTAATTAAATTAATTTAACAAAACACAAATTTGATACTTAATTAACATTTAAATAAAACATATGAATTTTAGGGTGGGGGCCCTAGCTCGATTGGCTAAGTAATTCTGTTGCGGCTCTGTTGGTCACGAGTTCTAGTCTCCCCCCATCCCGTGGTACCGGAGGGCGTGTCGCGCCAGCGCCGCCGGTCACGTTAAAAAGTTTACCAGGCGCACTGTAGTTTATAGGGGGTCATGCTACCCGATTCCTGTAGACTAAAAAAAAAAAACACATGACTTTTAAAATAAAACTTTTAAATATTTTAACACAAATTAATCTAACACTATAGTAAAAATTTATTACCACTATTCAATTAAATAAATCACAACGTATAAATTGCCAATGTAATATACATACGAACAAGAAACTCATACAAACCACAATAATAATTTACTGAAATGACAACCACAAGGATGCACAATACCATTCATTCAGGACGGTTTGACAACATGGGATAGGGTGACTTGTCATCTTTGTTTCAACATTATTCCATTGGGTTATTGGTGCTCGCCCTGTCCTATCAAAGTAGGTGGAATTGAGACTCTGTACCTACAATCCCTGCATACAAACAAGGTCATGTATATATATATATATATATATAAAATCAAAGCATTACATTATGAGAAGGAATTACAACGTAGTAGGGCACTCGTGAATGAGTGATGCTACACTGTCCTTTCATCACATCTATTCTAACAATTATAATATTAATGATGAAATAGCATTTCTAACAAAAAGATCATATCATAACATAATTTACTAGATCACTGCATCATAATATATTTCTGAAATCAAATTAAACATCATAGAATCAATGTAATCATAATGGCATCAACTAAAGCAACATAATCCTCAAGAAATCTATCAAACCAAACCATAAGAAGTACAATCACAGTCACGAAGTATCACACCAAAGCATAGAAAATAATAAGTCTAGATAGTAACAGGAGGGGTATTATGCTAATCTTGGATTAGATTTATTTTATTGATTATTTAAATTAATTGTGTGGAGTTAAATCAAGTTATTCATTTTGAAAATTATAATTGTTAAATTCTTTTGAAATGAAAATTTTAAAAAAGTGTTAAAATTTTTTAAAAGAAAATTGTTTTAAAGTTAAACCGGTTTAAAATGCAAATTACAGTAAAAGTGTTCAAATTTTGAAATAAATAAAGCAAAGCACAAAGTCATGTTGAAAGAAATTTGTTCTTTTTAAAAAAGAATTCAAAAAAGGAAAAATATCTCCAAAATAGATAGAGGAGCAATAACTATGGTGGATGGGATATTTTAGGGTATATTGACCAAATTTGCAGAAAAATAGGAGGAGGATTTCATTCTTGAAAATTTGGCTGTGAGGAAGAAAGAAAGAATTTTCTCTTGCTGTGGATGCACTTGGGATTGGAGTGAAGATTTGAAAAGGTTTTCGAAAGAATTGGAATTGCAACTCAATACCAGATTCTCCTTCAAGCTTCAAACAAGTTTTCTTGTTTCTTTTATTGTTTTGAAAATCTGGTTTTTTAGTTTTGAAAACTTGTTGCAATCATTCGTCAAAACCCAGTTGAAATCTTGAACACATTTAGATTGTTTGTAGAAAATCAAACTTGCAACTGAAAATTTCAATTTTAAGAATAGAAAAATGGAAAAAAATAAAAATGAAATTTGAAAATATCTATTCAAGAGTTTTAATGTCTCATCAAACTGAAATTGAACCTAGGAAATTGTGTTTGAAAAATTGGTTTTATGGTAAATTTTCTGTAGAAAAGTTACACAATTTGACTATAAAACAATGAAAATTTATATATGTATACACATTCTATTGTATATATGTATATGCATATATATATTTTATATATATTTACACAGGATAAAGTTATGCTAGTGAAGTTTTTTCTAGTTTTTATAAAAAAGAAATTTGCACAAAAAAATTCTGTGCATAGGGGTGTAACCAGTGTTTTAGATTTCATTATAATATATATATATATATATAATTATTTTTTTATGGCAGGGGAGGGGGTAGCTATGGCTG